>CM043112.1:42913174-43048174 GCA_023701765.1 Hylyphantes graminicola
ACGGCCTTGAGTGAATTATTGTTACATGATTCTAATCATTGTGAATATGTTTTTTTGAAAACGGCCGACATTTCTTACGATTACTCTGATTCACAAACTCATATCACTATTGCTTTGTCTAGACATGCTAACTTTCAATGGAAATGCAACAAACTGTTTTTAAGAAATGAAACAATTGACAAATGGTGCTACTGCTAAGTTATCAGAGAGAATATCTGAAAATTTTGGTTTTATACTTAGGGAAAAGTTAATATGTTAAATGGTAATACGTTTAATGTGAAGCAACTCTAAATATCGACTATTTATTTATAACGGAACCGAATATAGTTATGTATTTATGTATAATACTGACAATATTAAATCCGAAATATTCGGTGGAGTATTTGCCCATTACTATGCATTTTATCAGTAATGATAGAAAATGGTTCACTATTTATTTGATAGACTTCATCGTGTCGTATCAAGAAGACATTTTTGGTTATTGGAAACAGTGACAAGGACCCACACTGGAAGACTTGTGTCATTTGAACATGTTTGACGAAATATACTTTTTCGGGACAAATTACGGTGACATTACCAATAAAGCATCATTCAGTGTTTCAAGAGGAAGAGCAGTCATATTGACGGACTCCACATGTAAGCGCAAAATTCACAACATTTGAAAGGGAAAAAAAAGAACCAAAAGAAGCTTAAAAATGGAGAAAACACGATCAAGACAAATATAAAACTTTTAAAAATGTTAAAAGAAGAAATTAAGCTTATATAAAATAAGCAACCAAAGGATGCAGTGCTGGACGACTCCAGTGGAGAAAATTATGAATCTGCTGTACGCACTGATTCTGCTGTACGTACTGCTGTACGCACTCCGCTGTACTCACTCTGCTGTACGCACTGCTATCACGCACTGATTTTTAGAATGTTGTTCTCAGTGTAAAATGGTTGTCTATATTTGTCAAAGAATAAAACGCAGACCGATTTGTCGATATATTATTTTACCTGAAATTAGATAGCTAGTAAAGTCTTTATTTTTAACTTGTACATTTATATGAATATCAAAATTAATTTTTTAAAATATATACTTTTCTTAGCTAAAATTTTTTTAAGTTAAAAAAAAACAATTTTATTTTTGAGCCGTGGTAGCTCTGTCGTGTGAAGCGTCGTGCTTGCATCAGAACGTTTGTGGGTTCTGTCTTCGGTGGTGCTCGCCCTTCTGATGGTTGCTGGGTCGGTGCTTGTATTCAAATAACCACCGCCGTGTTGCTAAAGGTGGCTGGGACACGTTAAATAGGTCGTGGACACAAAGTCCTCCATATTCTCATACAAATAATTACTTCTGGATTCTATATCAGGGGGTTATCGGCCTTTTATCTGGATCAAAATTCCGAAAAGTGAGTGAGAATGGATGTGTGAAAAGAACCTTCCTATAAACCGGATGTGTCATGCAGACAAGCATAAGTCGGACTTCCTCCTCTGTGGGGCTTAATAACGACAAGGAAGCCGCCCCACTTTGCCTTAAAATCGAGTACCTAATTGCAATAGAAACAACAACACAATTTCCTTTTTAGAAATACAAATATAAAAGATCCCGAATTGATTTAATTTTTGTTGCTTTACTCGTAAACTAACGTATCAGAATTAGTCCAGGCAGCGAAGAGTTCTAGAGGGAAAATTTTGGAACACAATTTATGACTTCATAACTTTGTTTAGACTAGTTAGGAGGTAAACATATCAAAAGTCCCCGCCCCTAGCCCCTGTGCTGAAGGGGGGAGGGGGGGTTGAATGTCCCATTTTTCGGTTTTTCGCTTATATCTCGAAAACTATGAGTTCTAGCTATATAATTGTAATGCGCAAAAAGAAAGCTGATTTAATTTGCTACAAGCTGCACCCCTCAAGTGTTTTAATATCTTGTATAGTTTTCGAGATATCCGCTCTTGAAAGTCAGTAATTTTGGAGAAAACACTTCTCCCCCCACATTTTTCCTCTTTTTTGACCGGTTAACTCTTCAATAATGCACCGAAACATTGAATTTTGGCCCTAGAGTGGTAGATAATTTAATTCTTTTCAATAAAATATCTTATTTTACTATTTTATCTATTTTTCTTCAAATTTTAAAGCGGTATCAGTGTTGAGTGAAGTGGGTACTGGCAGTCCCATAGAGCTAATATGCATAAGTTTTGAAATCGCAACTTTTGGAAAAGAATTGATTTGCCATGTTATTCCATTTTCACAAGGTATTAGAATCATCATAACATCAATTTAACACAAAATTGAAAAGAAAATAACATCCGGTTATTTAATTATTAATTAATAAAGTTTTAAAATAGTAGCGCCATCTGCTGTATATGTTTGACATTTTAAAATTTCAAAAATATGTAATTAAATAACTAGATAATATTTTCGTTTCAAATTTGTTACATTTCGATGTTATGTTGATTCCCGTACCTGGGCAAAAAGGACTAACATGGCAAAGCAATACATCTGTGGAAGGTGTTATTCCAAAACTAATATATTAGCTCTATCGGGCTGACAACCCCTGCTATGTACACTTATTCTATACTGAACGTCTAAATTACACTGATACTCATTTTACAGGCACGTTGTTACTTTATATTTTATCTAATTTATTTCATTCGTCAAACCCCAGTGGGAAAACACTCAGATGCTATTCCTGTTCTTCATCTTCGGAGTCAATTTGAGGGACCCCATGGATGCTGTCCCAATGGTAAGTTTGGCATGCTCTAGGACCTTTGAGGCTTGCTATTTTTGCTGCTACACTTGAGCTGGCACAGTCTTTCTTGCATCCTCCGAACATAATTTTCAGAACATCGTCAGGTGCTGCTGCTAACTCACTGTGCACTGGGACCATCAATCAGTTATTCTCAATCTTCCAATCCTACACAAGAGGAGGCAGATCATTTCCCAGCCACAGCTCATCTTGGTGTAATATTCAGAGGAAATACTGTTTTACTGCTTCCTCGGTGGGAAGAAGACGATATATCAGGCTTGATGGCGGCTCCGGATTTCAAGAATGAATTATACCTGTGGCATTGGGGAAGGCCTCTTTCGTTGGAGCCTCATAACACCTCAAGATGCAGGTATTGCTAGCCTTTTGTACCTGATAGGTGGTTAAGGAATAAGGGTATGAAAAGACCGCTGCTGCTTTCTGAACCTCTGACGACTTCGTACACAACTTCGCAAATGCGATGTTGCTTTTTCGAAATGTGAAAGATGTAGTGTCGCATCCAGCTATTGTTTTTGCAAAAATAGCACGTCCTAAACCCAGTTGCTGTAACTCTTGGGATGAGAATAAAAAATCCTTTGTCTTCCCACGTCCAGGCTTTATGACGTCCAGACTGTGAGGTCGACACAAAATATTAAAGAATAACAACGTGCCAGCACAATAAGTATCTGTGTTGTTTCCGACATTATCACAGGCGTATGTCGTATCCACTATCAGAACGTCCACATCACTTTCTGCTCAAAGGATCCTACATCCAATTGTCCTCAAGCTACACCTTAAGTATGTTGATGAGACTATTTTAATTTATATATAATTGTTCGACAGAAAATCATCTTGTTAGACGTTTTTCTTGGTGTCTTCAGGGAAAAGGATATCAATAACCGACTGCGACTTCTTGAGTCGATAGCTCTTCTGCTTGTCCCATTGCACAGTGAGTTATAGAAGCAGCACCTGACGATGTTCTGAAAATTATGTTCGGATGATGCAAGAAAGACTGTGCCAGCTCAAGTGTAGCAGCAAAAATAGCAAGCCTCAAAGGTCCTAGAGCATGCCAAACTTACCATTGGGACAGCATCAATGGGGTCCCTCAAATTGACTCCAAAGATGAAGAACAGGAATTTCATCTGACAGTTTTCCCACTGGGTTTTGACGAATGAAATTAAATAGATAAAATATTAAAGTAACAACGTGCCTACAAAATGAGTATCAGTGTAATTTAGACGTTCAGTATAGAATAAGTGTACATAAGAGGGGTTGTCAGTCCGATAGAGCTAATGTATAGTTTTGGATTAACACCTCTCCCAGATGTATTGCTTTGCCATGTTAACCCTTTTTGCCCAGGTACGGGAATCAACATAACTTCGAAATGTAATAAATTTGAAACGAAAATATTATCTAGTTATTTAATTACATATTTTTGAAGTTTTGAAATGTCAAACATATACAGCAGATGGCGCCACTATTTTAAAACTTTATTAATTAATAATTAAATAACCGGATGTTATTTTCTTTTCAATTTTGTGTTAAATTGATGTTATGATAATTCTAATACCTTGTGAAAATGGAATAACATGGCAAATCAATTCTTTTCCAAAAGTTGCGATTTCAAAACTTATGCATTAGCTCTATGGGACTGCCAGTACCCACTTCACTCAACACTGAAACCGCTTTAAAATTTGAAGGAAAGTAGATAAAATAGTAAAATAAGATATTTTATTGAAAAGAATTAAATTCTCTACCACTCTAAGGCCAAAATTTAATGTTTCGGTGCATTATTGAAGAGTTAACCGGTCAAAAAAGAGGAAAAATGTGGGGGAAGAAGTGTTTTCTCCAAAATTACCGACTTTCAAGAGCGGATATCTCGAAAACTATACAAGATATTAAAACACTTGAGGGGTGCAGCTTGTAGCAAATTTAATCAGCTTTCTTTTTGTCTATTACAATTATCTAGCTAGATTTCATAGTTTTTGAGATATAAGCGAAAAACTGAAAAATGGGACATTCAACCCCCCCTCCCCCCTTCAGCACAGGGGCTAGGGGCGGGGACTTTTGATATGCTTACCTCCTAACTAGTCTAAACAAAGTTATGAAGTCAAAAATTGTGTTCCAAAACTTTCCCTCTAGACCCTTTTTTCAGCCTTTGTTGCCTGGACTAAATGTATATAAAGTTTGAAATGTTTCGTTTTTCTTGTGTACCGTAAGCTGAATTGATATCATATTCTTATGTTATTTTACCACTATTTACACTTAAAAAATGTATATAGTTTTAAATTTTTTGGTATGTTTCGTTTTTCTTGTGCACCGTAAGCAGAAATGATATTTGAAATCATTTTCTTTTGTTATATTACCACTATTTACATTTAAAAATGTATATAGTTTTAAATTAATGGCATGATCATTTAGAAGTGATTGACGGTCAAGATTTTATTTTTTATATAAAATTTAATTACATAAAAATAGTGGCAGTGTCTGAATCAAATGGAATTTATTATCATCGTTTTACAAGTTGGACCAACTTTACGAAGACTTTGTATCTGTTGTTGTTGTTTCTATTAACAGGTGTGTAGCAGAGCCACCCCACCTCCATGAAACCTAAAAAGTCTATAAACAAAAGCGGATAGCTCTGGATGTCAGAATTCGAGAACTGCAAGCAATTGAGGATATGTTCAGGGGATGCCTGTTCGCCGCTGCACCTGTGGCACTCTAGGAATTTTTTCTATCCCTGTTGGAAAATAAGAGATTTGGTGTGGCCACTTAAAAGCGAGAAAGAGCTGTCTGCCGTTTCCTCGGGATATTGAATTGCTGACACCATCTTGGACTTCTCTCCCAAAATACCAAGAGTGGCAAGGTGGAATTCAAAGCATATTAAACTCTAGTTTTCTTATGGGGACGATTTCTGAGGATGCCAGTGTGCTGTTACTATTCTGAATCTCCTCGGAGGCAGTGTTGGCCAGGATGTCAGGATGATCAATCTAAACGTATTGATCACAAGTATTACAAACCGATTTATATTTAATATACTAAGATCACAATACAGATTCGTATACCGATACGATTGTGTCAAGCCTCAAAGTACTAAAAAATAGGAATATAGAACTATTGCATTTGCCAATAATTACATTTTTCATGTATCACCTTTATTGAAAGTATGTTTTTGTATTTTTTGATGTTATGTATAAACATTAATTCTTAACCAACTTCTCTCATCTAAACCCCAATCGGTTGCTTATATGTGAATTGATACTGAGTGTTTCACATAAATATATACTGTGAATTATCAATAATCGGAACAATATTATGCCTAAGGCACGTGAGTTTGACGCGGCAGCTTAACTCATTTTAAAACTATCCCCTGAAAGTGTGTGCTGTAAAAATAAGTAGATTACTTATAATTTCATTTTTCATTCATAATTTCATAAAAATGTTATTTAAAAAGTTAATGCAAATAAATTACAGTCATTACATTGTTAAACTAATTTTAAGTGACTTTAACATGGAGGTGTTTACTTCAAATGCAGTAATAGGTTGCCCGAATGTCAACCTTTCTACCCTAATTATTGTTTCATCTTGTCCTATAAAATCAAAATGACTTTTTGCTACACATATAAGAATAAGGGGGAGATGTTGCCGGGCAAAAACCAATACAAAATCTAGTTCGTCAAAAGAAGCCCTCTATAGCTTTAAAGTCAGATCTAACAACGATTTCAGCGAAGTAGTGAGCGTTTATTACTTAAGAGTTATTTGCATCGGTTTACGAAACGACTCGATGATTTCCGACTCCAATATTTCCACTACTTACAACGCATTTTTCTCATTTGTGAAAGAAATTACTACTAACTTGTGTAAATTCAGATCTCGACATACAGCCTAAGCTGCGCAAATAGTCATATTTTGATTTTTAATTATTGCTTTTTAAGGAATAAAATGGTACATTTCAGCATGAACTATAAGCCAACATTTCGTGAGCGGTTTGTTTGTGCTTACTAGGGTTGCTTGGCGACTTTCTGCAGGCTTCACTTGTTTTCTCTTTCTAGTCTCCTTCTTAATTCTTTATTTTTTTACTATGGTCTGGCTCCTGCACTCAAACGAATTACTCAAACGACTCGACGTAGTCATTCGAAACGGGTGAAATAATCCATTATTTTAAAATGTTTAAAAGGTTTGTACTTCGAATTTCACCGAGGTGTTCCTGAATGGCACCCTTAGGTGATTCACAAGCCCAAGATTCATCGACCCAAGGCGATTCAAAGCCTAGAAATGCCAATTCAGACAGCCGTTTCATCTGGGGTTGAAAAAAAAGCCCCAATTTGACAACTTTAGTTTTAACAGTGTATAAGTATAGCCGTATGTGTCCGTTCAAGTATAGCCGAGCCGATTATCACCAAATATCACGGAAGAGGATTTTCGTAAAATAACACGATATTTTGTGTGTTCCGCACAAAAATTAGGGTCAGCGTAAGATAGCGAGAGAATATAGTTAAATTAAATAAAAGTATGTTTCCGGCCAAAATCGGGGAATACCTTAAATGATGATATCTCTCGTGAAATTCCGAAACATATTTCAAGATGCTGGTGCAATTGAAAAACCTAAGTAAAACTTCTTTTAAAAAAAGATCAAATAAAACGTACGAATTTTTAAAAATTTCACGGGGGGTTATGGAGGGGGGGGGGGGGAGGGGATTGACAAATATCAATATAGAGGATGGTTAAATCTGTCTAAATTGCATCACGTTATTAGTGGACACCTAAAAAATCTTAAATAAGCACAATGCCCTACAAATTAATTATATATTCATTGCACCGAATACAAGTTTTTACTCAAAAGAATTTATTTTGAAAAATACTGTTTAATTTCAAAACTAATTTTTTTTTATTATTTCGAAACCTTTATAATTAAAAAGGAAGGTTGAAAATTTAATAAAAAAATTGATTTATTCACTGGAATACGAATTTGATGCATCGCCAAAACCCCTATTTCAAAAAGGGGCACTCTCTCACTTGGGTTAAAAAAAAAAAAAAAAAAACCTCGCATTGACGGACTCCACATATAATCGTGAAATTCACAGCATTCGAAGAGAAAGAAAGATACGAAGAAAAGAAGTATAAAAACAGAGAGAACATCATCGAGAAGAGAAAATGCAACTTCTAAAATAGGTTTTTTTTTAAAGATATTTTTTCTTTAAAAAAAAAAAGAGATGAGGTGTTGCCTGGGCCTCATCATAACGATTTAAGGCCCCAGACCCAAAGACATTTTTTTTTTGGTTTGAATTATCGTCGCACTAGAGCTACACGAGGGCTATTGGCGACGGGCGTCGTATTTTAGAACCACAGTCAGGTGACGAGCCACACCTGAATAGGCACCCAACGCAACCGTTAAGGGCGACATCGTACGACGTACGCAGCGTTAGGACTTCGAAGGATATTTAACGTGCACTCCCTTACACGGGGTATTATTCGTCGGACATTTTTGGCTGCACGGGCCGTTTATAGGTCGGCAGCAATTTTGGCGATGCCCGGACCCGAACCCGGGACCTTCCGCATGCTAAGCGAGTGCTTAACCGACTGGGCTCCCCAGCCCCCCCCCCCAAAGACATACTAATGTTTCGTGACTCCTGCGCCCCGTAAACTGAATAAATATGCGCAATGAAACTCTTATTTTATATTACCACTATTTACATTTAATAAATGTAAATAGTTTTATATAATAACGCAATTTGTTATAACCCCGGAACGAAGAGCGCCGATATATTTTTTTGTTATAAAATTTACTTATATAAGAATGGTGGTACTTTCTGAATCAAAGGGAATTTAATAACATTGTTTAACAAGTTGGACTAACTTTAATCAGTCTTTGAATATAACAGTTGATCGTTAGTATTGCAAGCACAAGATGGCAATATTGATTCGAATAACGATACGATTGTTACGGTCCTCAAAGCACTAAAAAATTGGAACATAGAATTCTTTTTTGAAAAAAGAAACTTTTTAGCATATTTTTCAAAGCAAATTAGCATTATTTCATTCCTTAAATTTGTTTATTTTTTTTATTTTGTCTTTTGATTTATGGACATTTCTTCTAAACCACTTTCTCTCATCAAATCCCAAATGGTTACTCATATTCTTATTGATACCGATTGCTTTACTTAAATATAGACAGTGAATAATAAGTCAAAAATTGAAACAGTCTAGTCACACTTTTTTAAAAAATAATTTTGACTTATTTTGCCCTTTTAAATAGAAATTACAGGTGAATCATTTCTTTAAATTCTCGATGCATAAGTGCCAGTTTTGGACATGGACATCTCTGAACATTTGGTTGTGTATGGAAATAACTGAATGAAGTTAAATGTTATATAAATGGAAATACATATAAGCTTTCGTTCCATGCATGTATGTAATGTCTAAGAGTATAAACATTTAAACAAAAATTTAATATATTTTCAATAAATAAAATATTCAATGTATAGTAAATCAAGAAGTCATAATCCTACACAGATGTATATGGTCGTACAATAAATTATTGAAAATTGCTAAATATAAAATCTTGATTATTATGAAACTCAACACACACATTTTAGATATATACCATTCTTAAATAAAAGATTGATGTAAAAGTTCATACAATTTTATAAATCGTTAATTGCGTGTGTGACTTTTGGATCCAAAATCGTGATATAATATTTAATTTTATTAAATATAGATCCAAGAAAAGAATACAATAGTTTTAAGTTTATGACTTTTGTATACAGGGTGAATGGTAATACAATCCCTACTCTCTCTCTCTTTTCAGCGAACTACTGCGATTTAAGACAGAAAATTTGGCAAACATGCAAACTCCGATAGAGGTCGCTGTACATCAGAAAGTATGCATTTTAATGCATATACTATTTTTCTGCATAATCCGTTTCCCCTCCTCTTGAATATTTTGTTTACCAAATTTTGAGTCTTACTCTGAGTAGTTCTTTGTATAGAAGTCACACAGTTGGGTTGTTTTATTAGTGACCACCCTGTATATTTAGAAATAGACTCACTCTGTATACCGTATTTTGACATGCATCATGCATGTATGTTTTTTTTAATTAACGTCGACCCTTAACTACACTAGAGATGTTGGTGACACATCACGGTCAGGATTTGAATCCACGGTAACTCTGTACAGTTTTCAAATTATATCGAAGAGTTTGCATCGGTTTACGACCTGGTGATTAATTACTCTCTAGTATTTCCACTATTTACAATGAACGTTTCTTACATAATTACTACCACTTTATCTAAATTCTGAGCTAATGCTACATCCTACACTCGGAGTAGACATTCGAAACAGGATAATTAACCCATCATTACAAAATGTTTAAAAGCTTCGTACTTCGAAATGGCAGCCAATTTCAATAAAATGGTTCCCAAGGGAGCAAAGATGTTCTTCAATAATTTTGAAGGAATATGTTGTATTCCCTGATGCATGAAATGAGTATTCGCTATTGTGGAATATAGGGGTGGAGTTTTAATCAAAACGAATCTAATGGATACTTGGTGTAGTTGTGTGTTCGAATAATTAAAATACTAAAAGTTGTTATAAAGTTATGAATTATTTACGAAATATTTATAATTTAAGAAAGTTGTGAAATTAATGATATAAAATTGTTAGAATTATACGTACGTATCGTATACTTCTTAATTCCTGCCATTTTTTAAAAATGGAATGGAATTCTAAATTGTCAGAATGTGAACCAACAACCAAAACATCTTGCATTTTGAGTTTCTGTTGCAGGCGTGTCCGTGAATGTTAAAAGCTAAATTTCTTAATTTTAAGCGCCCATGAAGGTTCTTGTATGGCAACAGATCTCTGTACAATTTCTATTTAGAATCTTTGGACCCTCTTTTTAAATAAAGTATACGCTATGCTCTCGCGAAAATTTTCCGAAAAATACTGAAGGAAGTTCTTTTTTAAGTTAAAATAATTAATGAGTTAATTTTAACCATTTTAATAAGTTATAAAGGTTAAAATTAAAACAAATGCTAGAAATTATTCACAAACTACAGAAGGCTGCACTAACTTCATGTACGTATCTAAATATTTTTTCAAATTATAATTAATTTAAATCTTTAAAATTAAACATTAATTATTTTCACGGCAAAAAAATGTATTCAGTGTTTTTTGGTAAATTTTCGCGAGAGCATGGCGTGTACTTTATTTAAAAACAAAACACATACCAAGGTTTCCCCATTGGAACTGTATAAAAAGATCTTTTAAAATACAATTCCCTTAAATTCGTAACATTTCAAATAAAATGCAAATAAAAAGAAATCAAAATATTTAATATTATATTCGCACATAAAGCAAAAATAATGCTTGAAATAAATTGGAACATGAGTCGCACTGTTATTTAAAGCAAAAAAACCTAATGTTTTCTGTAAGAGAAGTTTATGACGGGATATCAGACTTTCAATTCTATTATAATACCTTTATTTCTCATTATGATTCATGTTAAAATATATAGTTTTTTTACTACTCTGTTTTTTTAACAATCCTAACGGCGGTCAACTTTTAAATTCTATACTTTTATGATAAAATAAATGTATCCTTCGATATCTAATAAGGATATGAAAAGGTTTTCTTGCGTACCAATATTTTGGTTTGACAGAGTAACTGTTTTTATTTTAACGCTCGGGGTAATTATTTGCACCGTTCAGCAGGATCCCCTAATTTAGAGTAAAATATATATTCAAAGTTTTCACATTATGGTTTTAGCAAGCAGCGCTATAAGGGACATGTATTTTCGTTTACCTAAAAAGAAGAACGATGCCTGGACAAAAGAGATTTGTTGGCTCTGCAAATTCAGCCAGCATTCCAACTAGGAAATCGTCCTCGAGACGTGTTTGAAAACCTTTCAAATGTGCATAAATATGAAAGGTGTTTCAAACACGTATCGAGGACGATTTCCTTATATGAAAAAATGTAAACAGTGTAATATTTAAAATCATATGAGTATTCTAGATAAATAAAAATAATAAATTTATTACTTTACACACTTTTAATTAAATGTGTAAAAATGTAAAATAATGTTTATGAATCTTTTGGTCATTCCGTCGCGTCAAATGACAGTTAATAACTTAAACCATGTTACGATAGGCTGCTCTAATAAAATTTTACGTAGCTTATAAATCATATTGAAGATATGCATTCGTTTAAAAACTCTCTATGGATGCACTTTTGTCATTTCGTCACTAAGAAAGAAGTTAGTCAAAAATGAAATAATAAAATAATTTAAAAAAATCCACCTTTTTTATCATCTTTTAATCATCAAAAATAATATATTAATTGAAAACCCATTTTTCTTTAAAAGGAGCTTCATGGTAACAGTTTTACATCAATTCTACAATTCAAAATGTCGTTCCGTCACTTATGGAATTGCGAGGGAAAACAACGGTAGTTTGTTTTGCTGTTTAAAAGTAACAGAAAAAATTACTTAGGAAAGCAACGATTAAATTTTCTACTTCTACAAACTGAAGTGCTCGAAGATGGGTTAAAAACATTTTGCGATATGTGTAAACACCCTGTTATCCGTTCAACCCAAAATTTTCATTAAAATATTTTGCAAAACGTGAATATCCTAGTATGAATTACCAGGTTGGAACATATGACTTTACACAGATTCGCAAAAAATAATAATTATAAGATATGACGGATAGAATCGATATTGGAAGGGGAGTGCCGTCAGACGCACATCGTCAGCATAGTCAATGCCTATTTTCCTTTAAAAAATAAAAATTCGAATAAAAAAAAAGTGAGCCAAAATAAGACAGACTCTAATCTTTTTTGGTATTTCGCATAATGTTTATTTATTAATTTAATGACTACCAGAATTCTTTAACGAAAGAAATTTATATATACTTTTTTTTTGTAAATTTAGTATTCCGGTTGCAATATGGGTCCAATAACAAGTTATTTACATTATTTTAAAATGTGAATAATGGTAATTAAAAAAATAGGTTTTTGTGCTATTTGACTATGTTAAAGTATTGAACATGCAAAGAGGGCTTTTTACAAAGCTTTCTTCGCCAACTTTATTTTGGACGCTCCTCTTTTGTTCGCCTGTCCGGGCGGTATTCCCTTTACCTCTTACCCGCTGGAATTCAATCTATCAAGGGCGTATTTATAAGCACATTAAGTCGGCTGCATACTAAAGAGGCGGACAGAAAACTATCGTACATCATTGTAAATCGGCTGTTTTCGTACAGTTTTCTACATTCAAAGAACTTCACTTATTTTAGGTGCATACATTTTCCCTTATTCTAACCCTCCCTGACAAATGACAGTGATTGCGCCCTCTAGAAGGGAGAGTGTAGGCTTTATAGCCCATTACCCAGCTCGCCAGAAGAGACAGTCACAAGAGACACAAAAAGAAGGAAGACACAAACACATAGACAAATAACAACATTAATTGACAAGCACAAACATGCATGCCTTTACCGGGATTCGAACCCGAGCCCAGTACCTCCAAAAGCTAGAACACTAACCATTGCGCCGATGGGCCGGCCTAACCCTCCCTAGTCCCCACCAAATCACAGACTGTTCCCAAAACTTTGATTAAATATGTTCCAAAATAGACAATCTTCTAACCGGTAAATGAGGAATTATGAACAGAGACCTCATTCTACGCATTTCCTTTGCATGATGCACCTTTTATGCACATATGTTTTGCATTCTGAGTATTATAGCTCAATATCAGGCCGTCATACAGAATAAACTGCTACTTGGTTGCATGAAATTTGTATCTGGGATCGGAAGATAGGGACCTCTGATTAGTTTAAGGGGTCTAAGGAGTCTTAAAAATGTGCAAAGAAGGCACTACAAAACATAGTTTGATCTTTCATGTCATTTTTGAACTACTCAATGTCTAAGTCTAATTTTTTTATATGTAATTCTACAAGATTTATTTATTATGAAACAAGTTTTAAAATTTATGAAACTTTAGCCAAAACTAAAATAAATGATATTAAACATGAAGCTATTTGAACACAGTGTGATTAGTCTTGCGCGGCAAATTGTGAGGTCAAAATTGAAAAAATGACCAAGAAAATGGATTTATATTGTACAAATATGTACAAACTAGGACTTATACCTAAATTCTCAGCTCAATTTTAATTAGAATTTATTTTAATAACTTTTTTCTAAAAAATTTTTTAAAAATTTAAAAATTTTGATTTTAAATTATTTTTAAAATAATTTCTAATTAAAATTGAGCTGAGAATTTAGGTATAAGTCTTTGTTTGTACATATTTGTACAATATAAATCCATTTTCTTGGTCATTTTTTCAATTTTGACCTCACAATTTGCCGCGCAAGACTAATCACACTGTGTTCAAATAGCTTCATGTTTAATATCATTTATTTTAGTTTTGGCTAAAGTTTCATAAATTTTAAAACTTGTTTCATAATAAATAAATCTTGTAGAATTACATATAAAAAAATTATACTCATACATTGAGTAGTTCAAAAATGACATGAAAGATCAAACTATGTTTTGTAGTGCCTTCTTTGCACATTTTTAAGACTCCTTAGACCCCTTAAGGCACGAATGGAGTAAGTCTCTGCTGCTTCAGAGCAAGTGCTATGTCAAACATGGGGATCACTGATTGAAAGATACGTAAGTATAAAAATATTTTTCAAGATGAATTCATTTTTTCTTTTGGATTTACGAACTGAGGAATAAGCAAATATGCTTGTGAAATATTGTTAACAATTCTTTTATTGAGATTTGAATTCGAATTTCATAAAATAAAGTCCACAGAAAAATCTAAGGTAATTTTCTCGAAAAGTTTGGTATCAATCTATGCCTTGTATTTTATCAGCATATATTTTAAGATGAATGATGAAGCTTCGTCTATACACCCTACTGAAACCTGCTTTGAAATAAAATACAAAGGGAGAAAGATAGCTCTATAATATATACAAAGCGGTTTCATGTATAAAATTCAGGTTCGTTTGTTCAGGGTTGTTTGAACTATCTATGGACTAGAGCTACATGGCCTTCGTATTTTAGATCCACATCACCACACCGCCGACATTTGAGTAGGCACACAACGCAATTTTTACATTGTATGCGTCATTTTGACTTGGAAGCATATTTCACGTAAACTACCTTTACACGGGTTATTATTCAATGGACATTTGTGGCTGCACACACCGTTTATAGGGTGACAAGTATTTTGTGAATGCCTGGAAAGGAAATTGGATCTAATGTGTTTATTTGGATAGTTGATGTTTTTAAAATAAAAATTGTCACAGTAATTGTCGCTTCTAACCACTTCCTTGTGGGATATTTAATGTTCTGTTCCTCTACACAGGGTATTATTCGTCGTTTTTTTTTTTTTGGTTGCAGTGAACGTTTATAGGTGGGTAGTTATTTTTGCGATGTCAGGAATCGAACCTTTTACCTTCCGCATGCAAGACGAATGCAAAACCAAATTGGAATTCTCCAAATGAGAAACATTTTTATGCGATTCTAGCAATTGATTTTGATGTTTGGATTACAACGAATCGGAACTATCCGTGGATGTTAAAAGTAGAGCGAAATTTAATTTAACCGCTAGAATCTAATCCAAATAAAATAGTCAATGAATTTATTTCATGTCATCTAAGCATATGACTTGCGCGTCCACATATTCCCAGGAATCTTGTTAAAATTTGTTCATACACACAAACAGAAGAAAATCAGAATAGTTACCTCCAAAATGTTTGATGCGATTCGTGAATTAGTTATGTTAAGTATTTTTAATTTAAAAAATGGAATTCAATGTCGCATCCGCATTCACACTTAGTATTTTAGTGTTCATTCTTGCTGTGTATCATACTATATTCACATCTAAACAATACACATAGTTTAATGTAGTCTCTAACCGTCTTAGCTTTGTATGCTCGGAGATCGGAATAAAATTTTGTAGTATCGACGCGAAGCGTCCTTCCTACACATCGAAGACATCCCAAAAAGGGGCCAAAAGGCCAGTCTAAATGTAATAGGGGGGGTCCTAGGACCTGGCAAGCGCTAGTGTGAATGGGGTCTTGTGTAAGGGCCTTACGTTACCATGTTGGGTCATGGTGAATGGTTCTAGTGCATTTAAACTTCTGTTCCACAAACTGGTCGTAGTCAATGGTGTTAACAATATTATCATGTTTAGAAGCCTCCATGGCGCTGAAATACCTGTGAGTGGTAGCAGGTATAGTAGGCATTGTATGCTATACAATTATTTTTTTATTAATAACAAATATATAACAGTTGTGGTAATCAATATTATTTATTTATTATTATTTTTTTTTTTAAATCTTGGCAATAAAGGGATTGTGATGGTTTGTTATTTAACGCAAATGGCGACATTTTTTACGTTGTCCAGTTAGCAGATATAATACCATAATCCCTTTGGTTTTTCTGCTTGCTTCCTTTGATATTTTCATCGTATTTTATCCGAAGCCAACTTTTTTTTAAAAGCTTAGAAATTAACTTCTGGTTGATTTTCAAATAGATTTTATAATTTTAAATATATGATTCCCTACATTCACAACACATGTATGGTATGGTAGGTGTCACGCGCGCAAGTCGAATGGACTGACGTCATCGTGGCGATCTTATATGTATAATTAATTGTATTTATTGTCACGCACATTATACTTGTTTTTCTTACTCTGGCAAACTATTTTGGTTGCTAGGTGAACGGTTGCGTTAGAAATTAGAATTATAATAAAAGGAAATGTTTTTGTGTCTAACGGATGTGCTTTTTCTAGTACTCATAACTCACAATATTCAACATCTGGTGCCGAAACCTAATTAAATGAAACCAAGAAACTTTACGTGAAAAATGAACGCCTGATTTTTTTGTTTTTCTAATACGAACTACCACATTTCTCAAACATGGCAACGAACGACACATTGGTAAACTTGAAAAGAAGACGGTCAAGACGGCAAAAATTTGGTTTATTAAAATAAATTACAATTTTTGAGCCGCGGTAGCTCAGTCCTGTGAAGCGTCGTGCTCGCATCGGAACGTTTGTGGGTCCTGTATTCGGCGGTGCTCGCAATTCTGCAGGTTGCTGGGTCGGCGCTTGTATTCAACTAAATACCGCCGTGTCGCTAATGGTGGCTTTGGCACGTTAAATAGGTCGTGGACACAAAGTCCTCCATATTCCCATGCAAATTATTACTTCTGGGTACTAGATCAGGAATCGGCCTTTGATCTGGATCAAATTTCCGATTAGTGAGTGAGAATGGATCTGAGAAAGGGACCTTCCTATATAACGGACGTGTCATGCTCTGACAAGCATAAGTCGGACTTGATCCCTTTGTAGGGCTCAATAAAGAAACGGAAGCCGCCCCAATTCACCTTAAAAGCGAGCAGTTATGTCTACTCCAGGCTCGGTTACCGAATGACTTTAGAAACAACACCACAATTTCCTTTTTAGAAATACAAATTATCCCAAATTTATTTAATTTGTGTTGCTTTACTCGTAAACTAACGAATCAGATTGTATGTAAAGTATGAAATGATTCGTTTTTCTTGTGCACCGTGACGCAGAATTGATGTTTTATATAAAATTCTTATGTTACATTTAACAAATGTATATAGTTCTAAATTATAGCCCATGTAAAAAACTTTCGTCAAGGAGAACGACTTTATTTTTTTTTATAAAATTTAATTATATAAAAATGGTGGTAGTTTCTGAACCAAATGGAATTTATCATTATCGTTTAACAAGTTGGACTAACTTTATGAAGACTTTGTATCTGTTGTTTTTTCTAATCTGAGGTGGGTAGCTCCATGAAACCCGAAAAGTCCAAGAATAAAAGCGGGTCACGCGCGTAGGACAATTAGCAAAATTCCGTCCTTTTTGCTAAACTAGTTATTACAGTAGATTTTGGATCAAGATTTATTTTATTGACATAAGGGTAACATTTGAATAACATCATCAATCAAACATATTTAACATATTGGAAATTGTTTTTTAAGCAAAATATAAATAATATTATAAAATATCCAAAAGCATACTGTCTGCGTATGTGATGTTTGACTCGGAGAACTTTCGTTACATTCTAATATTATACCGTAACCGTGAGCACCACTGTCATGAAATTCACAGAATCTCGAGCGCATACCTCCAGATAACTATATTTAAAATTTCATCTCGATCGGTTACCTGGAACGGACACTAGAAGCGTTTCTGCGAAGTTGGCAAGGTTTCTTTATAATCACTCGGTACACACATTATCAAACCATATTTCGACACGCATCTATGTCTTTTAAATGAATTAACATCGCCCTAGTGCTACACTTGGTCTATTGGCGACACGACACCTCATGATTTGATCCTCAGTAATCTCGAACAGTATTGTGGATGCTTCTAAATGTTGATCTGTCATGTATGATATTTATAAATTCTGCGAAATAGGGTTACTGCTCCTTTTCTAAAATTATCTGTGGTCAGCATAAACCGAACAGAAATTCACTTTTTTATGCTCATATACCCTGTTATTTTGTGCAAAATAGACGTGTCGAATTTACCAAATTATGTCATAAAAAATGAAATATTCTGCCGGAAGAAAGGTGTGTTTCAGAAGATCTTTGGATCCAAGCTCGTTGTATTATAGTTTATCGGGACTTATTATGTATAAAACCCTGTTTAATAAAGGATTATTTGACAATTCGGAGTTCGCCCTATTGTTTGATGAAAATTATTTTATTATTGTGAATTAAATTGAAGCCACTTTTTTATTTCAAAAATAAGTTATATATTTAAGAAAATACTCATGAAAAAACGGACGTGACTATAAACCGGTTAAACAAAAAGTAAAACTATTCGCTTATATTTAAGAGTGGATAGTGCTAATGTAACTGAAGAATTTACTTTAAAGTTAATTAACAAAGTACCGTGGGATGCGCATCATGGCGGGTGCAGCAATGTAAATTTTATCTTCATGTCCCTGGAAAGGTTCTAGCCGCACTAAGATTGACTACAGATGCATGTACATTAGTATCGTTGTTTGTAATTATTATAGATCATTAACAATTATTTGCTGTTTAAGACTCGCCGACCTCCGAGTTCGCCAATCTCCAAAAATTACTACGCAATTCCTCTTTGTTTGCTCCGCAAACAAACATGCAAACTAATATGAGGATACTGCCAATGCAGGAATGCTCGACTATACAATCTGCATTAAATAAAGCATGCTTCCTGCTCATTAAACTTCAAGAATTACTGAACTACATTCAATACATTGCATTTTAATAAATAAATAAAATGTCCATAGTTAAATTTATATATACTAATCAACAAATTCATTTAGCGTTATACTCACGTTGGCGACTTCTTTGGCTATCGCTACGACCTTGCAGATTCTGTTGAGCGGAAGAATTTCTATTCTCCATCATTAGAAATATCCATTAAGCAGCCGTTGCAACATTATGCAAAGCAAAATAACAGTTACTTGTGAAATTTAAATTTACTTTATTCTTTCTTAGTTAGGAATAACTATGATATAATGGCCGGTCTCTCGATTTGGAGTTTTAAATTTCGTTTCCAAACAATGAAAATGCACAAATATGCTAAGCATTCCACTTCATATTTCATACAACTCGATAAGTATAGCAAACCTTCATTTCATTTTAAATTTCACTAAAAGTCTGCAATCACTAAGCATTCCATTACATTATAGCTGTACAATTATTTACTCAAAATACCAATTTTTATTAAGTACAGTAAATCCTTCGTTGTATCGCTCTTGGAATGTAATAAATGGAATTACGTCTGAAAACTCAAAACATTTAAAAAGTTCGACTGCCCTGTTGCCGTACCAGTAAACAGAAATTATGCATCATCAGTGAAAAACGATTTGATTGGTCGATGCGATGACGTCTAACTCTTAAGCTTACTTTCAGCGTTTCTGACGTTTCTGATTTGCTGAAGCCGCGTAAATCACGTGGCTTTCAAGCTTCCGACAATTACAATTTTGGGAGCTGAAGGTCGTGTAGGGATCAGGCAAAAAGAACAATCATTTCGCAACAACAACTTTAATGAAACTAAAACATAACAAAATCAAAACAATTGCTCCAAAACATAAACAGTGGCCGTTGCCTACATACTAGTCCTCAATTTCCCCGGATGTCCAACGTCACAATATCAACGTCACAATATCAACTGTTCAAATAATTTACCATTTACCTTTTATAGTTTATCAAATAAAAATAACGAAAATAAAATAGGATATATGAAAAATTAAAGATGACTCTATAGTCATAAAGTTAATTACTTAAAAAAAATATCAGTCAACGTTATTCAACGTCAGGGCAAGAGTAGAAAATCAAAGGGGATAAAAGTAAAATAACAAAAAGAATCAGCCTAGACGGCTATCGGAAGGTAGTTAGGGGGGAGTGTTAAGTCAGGTAGCTGGTAATAAGAGGCTCTGGGCCTACGAATGTTGGTGGGGTCTAGATGGTTGTAGCGATCAAGGTTTTGATGTGTGGGGTTGTCATTAAGGTCAGTTCTGGTGTAAAATTTAGTCGATAACCAATATCAAAAGTTACATAAAAAAACTAGCATTTAAATTTTCGAAATGTAAAAACTGGTATGTTAAATATATAGTAGTTGCTATCCTCGTTGCTTCCAAATGTTTCTTATACTGTAATGTAATTGAATGAGGATTGTCTTAGCACAAGAGTGGCCGACCGTATTATTGAAAACCATCAATTACTGGTAACAGTAACTATAGCATAATAGTTTATAAATGGATGTTTAATTCAATAAAATTTAGGATTTCATCTTAAAAGAATTTGAAAAAAACTGAGAAGTGATTGCAGAGCAAACGGCCTTGAGTGAAATATTGTTACATGATTCTAATCATTCTGAATATGAGTTTTCAAAAATGGCTCAAATTTCATACGATTATTATGATTCCCAAACTAAAATCATTAATGCTTTTCCTAGACATGCATTATATATATAATTTAATGCAAATGCAACAAACTGTTAAAAAAAATAAAAGAAAAATTGACAAATTGTGCGCTGCTCCTGCTGAGTAATCAGATAGAATCTCTGAAAATTGTTGTTTTATACTTATGAAAAAGTTAATATGTTTAATGACGCAACTTCAAATACCTGTCCTATATTTATGTAATACTGACAATATTAAATCCGAAATAGTCGGTTTAGTATTTGAACCTTACAATGCATTTTATCAGTAATGGTGGAAATTGATTCACGAATTATTTGATGGACTTCATCGTGTCGCATCAAGAAGACATTTTTGGTTAGTGGAAACAGTTTCAAAGACCCACACTGGAAGACTTGTGTCATTTGAACGTGTTTGATGAAAGATACGTTTGCGGGAAGAATTAGTGTGGCATTATCAAAAAAATCATCATTCAGTGTTTCAAGAGGAAAAGCTGTGGTATTGACGGACTCCACATATAAGCGTAAAATTCACAACATTCGAAGGAGAAAAAGAACCAAAAGCAGAATAAAAAAGGAGAGAACATGAGCAAGACAGAGGCAAAATACAACTTTAAATTTATTATTATTTTTTTTTAAATAAGAAATCAAACTTGCAAAATATAACATACCAAAGGATGCAGTGCTGGGCGACTCCAGTGAAAAGAAGGATGACTTTGCTGTATGCAGTTACTGCTATTACCCACTAATTTTTAGAGTGTTGTTCTCTGTGTAAAATGGTTGTCTATACTTGTCAAATAGTCAAATGCAGACTGATTTGTCGATTTATTATTTTGCCTGAAATTGGATATCTAGGAAATCATTTCATTCTTAACGCCCGACTTGTACAGCTATTTGAATATCAAAATGAGTTTTTAAAAAATTATACTTTTCTTTGCTATAATTTTGTTTATTTAAAAACAATTTAATTTATTAACCGCGCTAGCTCAGTCGTGTGAAACATCGGAACGTTTGTGGATTCCATCCTCGGCGGTGCTCGCAATTAAGATGGTAGCTGGGTCGGCCCTTGTATTCAAATAACTACCGCCGTGTTGCTAATGGTGGCTGGGGCACGTTAAATAGGTCGTAGACATAAAGTCCTCCATGTTCCCATACAAATTATTACTTCTTTCTCCTAGATCAGGGGGTTATCGGCCTTTGATCTGGACCAAAATTCCGATAAGTGAGTGAGAATGGATGTGAGAAAGGGACCTTCCTATATAACGGATGTGTCATGCTGACAAGCATAAGTCGGACTTCCTCCCTTGTAGGGCTCAATAAAGAAACGTAAGCCGCCAACTTCGCCTTAAAATCAGGTAGTTATCTTTACTCCATAATCGGTTACCGAATGGTATTAGAAACAACACAATTTCCTTTTTAGAAATACAAATATAAGAGATCTCGAATTGATTTGATTTTTGTTGCTTTACTCGTAAACTAACAAATCGGAATGTATATAAATTTTAAACTGTTTCGTTTCTTTTGTGCACCGTAGGCTGAATTGATGTTTGAAAACAATTTCTTATGTTATATTACCACTATTTTCATTTAAATAATGATAAAAATAAATTTTTTCAGGAAATAACGTAAGAAATTGAGTACTGGTAAAAAAAAAAGTTGTATAAGGGATCGTCTGCATATTAAAATAAGTACAAAGTTTTGAAAATTCCAATGGCAACAACCATTTTTTTTACATAAAAATGTTAAGCACCTTCAAAATAATGAGGTGGAAGATAGAAGATGAAAAAAAAAAAATATTTTAAATTTAGTAGCATTTACGGTTACTTATAACGAAAAAATTTTGGATTGCTATTAGTTACAATCAGATTGACGAACACGATTATTTCATTTATGTTTTTTTTTTGTTTTTTTTTTTTGTAAATTTTTGTTTCATTCATATTGCTGCAAAAAAGTTTGTTTAAAATGTGTCGCACTTCATCGGTATTTTAAAACACGTATTACAAAACGAGGGTTATGACCTAAACACGATATTTAAGGAAAGCTAAATAAAATTACTCAGAATGATTTGGTAATAATTTTTAACCAAGGAAGTGGGCTCTAATCATTTTAAATAATCATTGTGGTAACAATAAAATGTACTGAAAGCCGACTTCCAATAATATTTTAGGGTACTTAATTTGTAATATTAAACACACTTTTTGAAATTGCATTGGAAATAACACATATTTAAAAATTAATTAGTAATCGATATAATTTAATGTTATTTAGACAAACAAAATACATTGTATGCACTTGAAATGAGAAAAGATTTTTAGACATTTGACAGACATTAATAATTTGATTAAACATTTATCAACAAACGCTTTTCTACCACCTAACGACAATGCAAGTAATTATCATATTTACCAAGTAATTTTTTACACGATCTCTAAAATTCGATTCTTTATGTTATATTACCACTATTTACATTTAAATAATGTATATAGTTTTCAATTTTGCAAGTATTCCAAGTATTGTCTCCAAAAAAATTTTATTTTTTATATAAAATTTAATTATATAAAAAATGTGGTAGTGTCTGAATCAAATGGAATTTATTATCATCGTTTAAAAAGTTTTCCACCGAACTAATTATGCTGACATGTACAGCTGGGGAAAAAAACGATCCACCCCTCGTATATCTGCTGCTATTGGTCAAGGAATATTGTGAAGTCATTTTTCAGGAAATAACGTAAGAAATTGAAAACTGGCAACAAAAGTTGAATAAGGGGTCGTGTACATATTAAAATCAGTACCAACTTTGAAAGTTCCAATCGCAACACCCATTTTTTTTTACATAACATTGTTAAGCACCTTCAAAATATTCCATGTATAGAAAAGTAATATTTATTTTGCACATTATTTGTTGAGATTTAAATCATTAATTTGGAACTCGTTTAGGGGGAAATCTCCAAAGTGAAAAAGTAATATTTGGTTTGCGTCTGTTTAAAACGACAATCTAACAGGAGGGTTAACATAATCTCGTCAACGGATGCTAGAATTCTACCTACTTCACTAATATTGTGATTGAACTTGAAAATGACGAGATTGTTACACTTCTTCATGGGACAAAGTAACAATGGGCATCATTAAGGATAACGCTGTTTTTCTGTTTGGGAAAAGACAAAAAAGTCAAATCAACATATTTCACATACACTGCACATGCCCAGTGTACGTGAAAACTGTTCACATGCAACATGCATGTTTCTGGCCTTTATATCCCTTTTCGACCGGCGGTCAGGTGGCGCTGATTTATAATTATAGGACTTAATTTAAAGTTTTATAGAAACAAATGCGTTAAAAAGCATCAATGCCAGCAATTCCTTAAAAACAAAGTCATTTTTTATTCAAATAAAGAATGGTACAAGTCAACTGCTTCGGTATCGATATTTTTGAAGAGCTTGAACATTATCTGTAATACCCGCACGATCGTGCGAGCCCGGTCGGAAAGGGATAAAGCAAGAAATTTTGAGTTCTTTTGCAAAGTTTAGAGCCTCATTAAATAAAACCGGAGCAAGTACCAATTAGTCTGTGAATTAATTTTGTTTTATTCGGCACATTCCCGAGAAGTAAAAAGCTATTTTTTGTGGCAACATCTAGGCATCTTCTCGCTAAATATATTGATGTTCAGATTGAAATAAATCTCAGCTCTCTGTGAATAATAAAGTAGTCAAAATATTTCTATAAGTTTATTATATTTAAGTAAGAATAAATTAAAAAAAAATATATTGCTACACGGACGAAAAAGAAACAAACAAATCGGAAGGATATTCTAGGTTGTTATAGGTTGTACGTTAGACCACGTTTCTGGTTGTCTATGTCTAACCTCTTTGGAACTTAAACACATTCAATTGTGCCTCATAATATCATATATTCACCCTAATCATATGGGAAGGTCGACCCCTTAGCGTGCACCCAAAACAAACCAGTGGCGCCATTGTGCAATTATTAGTGCCTTTTGACTCCACAGATTTAATGATCGCGTAAGTAAGTATACTCAATGCAAATTCCGACTAGAACACTACACAAATATACATGCCCATAATGGGTTCGAGCCCTTGACTTCAACTGCTTGGCCAGCCCCATAACCATTCAGCCTTCAGTCAGGAAGTTGATCAGAAGTAAATCTCTGAAAAAGCATTCTTCACGGATTACTGTACTCAATTTTATTCTATAGCCAAAACGAAATAAAAAAAATCGAATTTTGGTATATATTATAATTTATCCCATTAGTTAATACTAATGGTTAAAAAACATATATTTAATGGCCACCACTTTATTTAGATATCACGTTTATATAAATAAAAGTTTTTTTATTATCGCATATTGCATACTGGCTTCGTTTTTTATAAGTTGAAAAAACTATGTACGTAGTGGTATTATAAATATAAAAAAGAAATTCCTATCATATTTAAAAGGTAACGATACACTTCAATTTAATCAGTGTTCCAATTCCATATTTTTTTTAACATAAAACAAACAAAAAAAAAGTAATTTGGAAAATTTTATTTGTTTTTAAAAACACAAAACTTAATTTACGAAATAAAACCATTACATATATCTTAAATTGTAAAAAAATAATTGCACATTGCGCTAGTTAAAAATTGGCTTTAATTGCATTTAAAATTGTAAGAAAAATATGTTAAACTGCCAGATTTTTTCAAGCGATGTACAAATAAATTTTCTGCTTTTTTATGTTTCTCATAGAATTTTATTATCTTCGAATATGCATGTTTTCTCCATTTCAATCTTTGATGAATGTAAAATGTCTTCTAAAAAAATAGCTTTACAAACATGAAAATTCTTAACAAATTAAAATAGTGGATTGTCGACCAGTCGGTATGGTGGTTTCGATGTCCGTGTTTGCCATGCAAGTGGGCCCGGTTTCGAGTCCCATTTAAGGCAACGATGTTTATGTTGAATCGAGCACTTGTGGAAAACGTGTTCGTTGAACCTATGGGTCTTAAAGTTCTTTGGGCGGTCAAAGCGCGGCACCATAGGTGAAGGTTGTCTCGAGAAAATTCCCTTCACCGACTTACCATAATTCAAGAGGTGATCTCGGAGCAAAAGACATACTGCTAACACTCATGGGTGCTCCATGCTTTGTGAAAATAGAAGCAACTGCACCCTTTCTGATTTCTTGGTTATGCCCTAAAGGCACACGTCAATATCAGCAAATAATGAAAATTATTTTGTATTGAAGTATTGGAAACTGTATACCGTGAAAAGTAAGATTCGGAACTTTAAGAAATTTCCCGTTCTTCAAAAAACAATCCCCATAAATGCACGATTTGGTATTTAAGGTTGCCATTATTTTTGTTTGATAACATTATAAGGACGTAAGGAAATTTAGGCAAGCATGCGATTAATATTTATATCATGGAAGATATCATGGATTTTGATAAGCTTGAACATTCTCGTATCTACCCGCACGATCGTAATAGCTCGGCCTTAAAGGGTTTCTATTACACATGTACGCTGCTCAAAACAATTACAGGAGTACTTTACGTTCGTTTGTTACACCTTCAGTTATAACTCTTTATTTTTTATTTTAAAAATTCAAAATTTGTGAAATATATTTATTATGCATCTAGAATAAAATGGTAAAAGTTCGGTGAGGAAATCTTAATTTTTTTAACTAAAATTTAAAGAGGGAAAATTAGAATCATGACTTTTGAATAAATTATTACAATAATTTTTTCAAAACTTTATTTGTTAAAACAAAACTAAAATGAATTTTTTAACTTCTAAGAATTTAAAAGTGAAGAATTTAGGGTCAATTTATTTCATGAAACTATTTGGAGGTGAATTTCGTTTTATCCTGTTTTTCCAATTTTTATTGAATTAAAAGAAACACTATTTACTTCTTCAAAAGACATGAGTCTTCCATCTAACGATAAATAAGAGTCAGCTCAACTTAGTGAGAAAAAACTCGGAAACTGATGAATCCAAATGGAATCATTGGGGGTGAAAGGGTTTCAAACACGCGTTCCCATATTTCTTTTGATCAGTCTATTTGCCATTACCTACAAAGGAAACTTCAATTTTTACAATTAGTAGAGGATCTAATAATGTAATGTATTATAATCGCTTCCGGCTGAATATTTCTAGCCTCCATTATTAGTTTTAACCCAGCCAATTTCTCAGCGTAATTTATAACCCTGGTCAAGTGACAGTTTCGACTTCTGAGTGGGCACCCAACAGAACTTCGAGCGACATCGTACGCTAACGCTGACTTTTGACTCCAAGATTTAACTAGCACGTATATCGCAGTGTACTCGGGCACCCCGATTATTTTTAGAAAATTTTTCTTCTAGCAGGAATGCGTGTATAGTAGGGCTAGGACAAGGACAGAACCAACAACCTTCTCGGTGAGAGGCTTGTCGCTTATACCTCTTGGCCATCGGGGAGCCACTTGTCCCAAACGTAAGACGGTTCAACCAAACTAACATTAATAGCCCTGCTGCACTTTACGTTAAGAAGATGGAGATGCTTTGACCGAAATAAAGTGAAGCCGTCCAAAAGTCGTCAAGCTACCCAAGTGAAAATTTGAATCACTGAAAATTGTTCAGTAATTTTCATTCTCGTAATCAATATTCGACGAAGAAAATCATTTTTTAAACCAAAATTAGACTAATTAGATATAAAATACTGTGAATCTGACAAATTAATACTTCTGGGTACCAGATCAGGGGGTTATCGGCCTTTGATCTCGATCAAAATTCCGATAAGTGAGTGAGAAAGGATGTGTGAAGGCGATCTTCCTTATAAAACCGATGTGTCATTCTGACAAGCATTGGTCGGACTTCCTCCCTTGTAGGGCTCAATAAAGAAATGGAAGCCACTCCACTTCGCCTAAAAATTGAACAGTTATCTCTACTACAGACTCGGTTACCAAATGCTATTATAATCAACAACACAATTTCCCTTTTTGGAAATACAAATATAAAAGATGCCGAATTGATTTAATGTTTGTTGTTTACTCGTACACTAAAACGAATCAGAATGTATATAAAGTTTAAAATGTTTCGTTTTTCTTGTGCGCCGTAAGGTTGAATTGATATTTGAAATAATTTTTTTATGTTATATTACCACTATTTACATTTAACAAATGTATATAGTTTTAAATTGTTTTTTTTTCCATAATTTTGTTAATCAGGAACACGACTTCATTTAATATATAAAATTTAATTATATAAAAACGGTGGTAGTTTCTAAACAAAATGGAATTTTTCATCATCGTTTAACAAGTTGGACTAACTTTACGAAGACTTTGTGTCTATTATTTTTTTCTCTAATCCCAGGTATGTAGCGGAGCTACACCACCTCCACGAAGCCCAAAAAGTCCATAAACAAAGCAGGTTGCGTAGGATGTCAGAGGTCGAGAACTGCAAGCAATTGAGGATATGTTCAGGGATGCCTGTTCGCCGCCACACCTGTTGCACTCCAGGATTTTTTTCACTCCCTGTTGGAAAACAAGAGATTTGGTATAGCCACTGGGAGTTCAATATACAAAAATAGGTGAAAAAATCAAAACAAAAATTATTGGCTAAAAATACTATTACAACCTTTATTAATAATGTCACAAAGTATCAAGACAATTGGAAAAATATTTTTGACTTTAAAAGTCATTTTAATGTCATGGCTTCGTAAGGAAATAGGTTAACAATAAAAACTTTAAACGCGTTTTTCTCAGAACTTGATTTTTTGAAAATCGATGAACCTTTTCTCAAAAACTATGCTATGTTTTCTCGTAAACTTTTTTTATATGATGTAATACATAGTATAGATTAATCTGAGGTTATAAATTTTAATAAAACTAAAGTGAAAAAAATTTTATAGGGCAAAAAAGTGAAAAATTTCATGATTTTTTGGATACTATAAAACTTATTTTATTTAAAAAAATCTAACAGTTATTTAGAAAAACTTTTAACCTCAAATTAATATATAAGGTTGGTATAACACACACAGAAAATTTTAAGATGATTTGAACAGTAGTTATTGTGAAAAGGTACATTGCAATTGGCCAATTTAACATTACCAATATACAACCTACTGAACCCCCTTAAGAACGAGAAAGAGCTGTCTGCCGTTCCTCGGGAAATTGAATTGGTGGCACCATCTTTTACTTCTCTCAAAATACCAAGATTGGCTAGGTGGAATTCGCCAAAGCGTATTAAACTCTAGCTTTTTGATGGTGACGATTTCCGAGGTTGTCAGTGTGCTGTTACTATTCTGAATCTCCTCGGAGGCAGTCTTGGCCAGTATGTCAGCTAGGTCAGGATGTCAGGATGATCAATCTAAGAGTATATTGATCACAAGTATTACAAACATATTTGTATTCAATGTACTAAAAGATCACAATATGACTTCAAGCCTCAAAATACTAAAAAATAGGAATATAGAACTATTGCATTTGCTAATAAGCACATTTTTCATGTATCACCTTTATTGAAAGTATGTTGTTTTTGTATTTTGTCCTGTTATGTATAAACATTAATTCTTAACCAACTTCTCTCATCTAAACCCCAAAAGGTTGCTTATATGTTAATTGATACTGAATGCTTCACATAAATATATACTGTGAATTATCAATAATCAGAACTATATTATGCCTAGGCTAGTTAGTTTGACGTGACAGCTTAACTTATTTAAAACTATCCCCTGAAAATAAGAGCTGTAAAAATAAGTACAAATTACTTATAATTTCAATTTTCATTTCTAATTTCATTTCTCAAATACGTACAAATTACTTTTTATTTTCAATTTTCATTTACAATTTCATAAGAATGCTATTTAAAAAGTTAATATAAATAAATTACAGTCAGTACATTGTTAAACTAATTTTAAGCGCCTTTAACACGAAGGTGTTTACTTCAAAAGCAGTAATAAGTTGCCGGAAAAGGCAAACTTTCTCCCCTATTTGTTGTTTCATCTTGTCTCCTAAAATCCAAATGAATTTTCGCCATACAGATAAGAATAAGGAGGAGACGTTGCCGGGCAAAAACCAATACAAAACCTGGTTCGCCAAAAGAAGCCCTCTATCGTTTGTAGTCAGCCCAAACAAACGCTGTCAGCAAAGTATTGGGCGTTATTTTCGGAAGAGTTTTTATCGGTTTACGAAACGATTTGATGATTTCCGACTCTCTAAGATTTATAATATTTACAACGCATTTTTCTTATTTGTGAAAGAAATTAATACAACCTTGTATAAATTCAGATCTCGTTATTCAGAATACAGCTGCGCAAATAGCCTTTTTATGATTTGTAATTACATTTTTTTTAAAAAATAAAATGATACGTTTCAACATGAACTACTAATCAACATTGAATTCAATCAACATTTGTATGGGCTTACTAGGTTTGCCTGGCGACTTTCTGCAGGCTTCACTTGTTTTCTCTTTCTAGTCTTCTTCTTAACTCTATGGTTTTTACTTAAGTCTTGGTAAATGCAATCAAACGAATGACTAAAACGACTCGAAGTAGTCAATCGAAACAGGAGAAATAATCCCTCATATTAAAATGTTTAGAAGCTTCTTACTTCGAATTTCAATTGGTGAATTTCAGGTGTTCCCGAATGGCGCCCCTAGGTGTTCCACAGGGCCAAGATTCGTCTACTCCTAAATCCTTGAGGTGCCAAATGAGACAGTCTTTTCATCTGGGGGTGAAAAATAGCTCCAATTTGCCAACTTTAGTTTTAAAAGTGTAGGGATGCCCGTTCTAGTATGGACGAATTAGCTGCTGGTTGGTTTCTTGGGGAGTTTAAGACAACGTTTGATTGGTTGGTTGGTAAACCTATATTATCAGGCTTCGAAATTCCGATGTGAATAAGAATGGATGTGTGAAATTTTCATTCTCCCAAAACACGGATGTGTCATGCTGACAAGCATAAGTCGGACTTCCTCCCTTGATGGGCTCAATAAAGACACTGGAGCCGCCCCACTTTGCCTGAACATGTAGTTGTTACTCCAGGCTCGGTTACCGATTGGCATTGGAAACAAAAACACAATTGCCTATTTAGAAATACAAATATAAGATAGATAGATTCGATAGATAATAAATGTATTGCAATGGGCCTAAGCCCGTTTACAATGGTTGGCAATGGTTATTACAATAAAATGTTTCATAATATCAACATAAAACTATTGCAAGGATACCTATAAAACAAACAAATGAAATACAAACAAACACTTAAATACATACAAAGAGACACAAGGAAGTAAACTAATTGTCAGTATCATCGAAACTTAATATATATTGTCTAAATTTTAAAACTGATATTAAGTAGTTATAAATATAATAATAGTTTTTGTTATGAAATTTTAAAATTACTGAAAGATTGTTAGAATTAATAAAGTATTTTCTTCTGAAGGATTCATGAACAGGACAAGTTAAAATTATGTGTTCCCAGGTTTCATTTTCGGATGTATTACATATTTTACATATAGTGTCAGGAAATATTTTGTAAATTGATCCTTTAAAGTATAAGTATGTTTGATTGCAACGCAACTGCATTATAATTCGTTTTGCAGATATATCAACATTTGAGGCTAGATAATCTTCAATTAAATGTGAGTTTTTGATGAATTTGTAAAAAAAGTGATGGTTACTATTAGCTACACAAGCAAGGTCATTTTGAATGTATTGATCATTGTATGTTTGGATAATTAATGGTAAATATTGTTCTGCTACTTCGTAATCTTGGGATATCCAAACAAAATAAAAACCAGCACTTTGTAAAATATTCCTAACAGAGATAGCCCAGTTAAATTTGCTAGTAGAAGAATCATAAAGAGACAAATTATAAAGTCTTAAATAACAAGCTTTAGCAAATCTTTCATCAGACATCTTAAGTAAATGTATCCAATATTTTAAAATCAAACGGATAAAAACTAAAGAAATTCTTGAATGACCCAATTCAAGTCTCAACATGTATCCAGGGGTATACCTTGAAACAGTAAGCAATCTTTTAACAAAAATACAAAACAAAACATTTTTCTAATTCACAGTAATCATTTACGCCCATATTGGAGCACCGTAAGTCAAAACAGACAATATTAAGGAGCCAAATAACTTAAACCAAGAATTAACCGAGTTAATTCTTGCGCCAGCAAGGACAGACCAAGAATTATTAATTGCACTGATGGTTTTACAGATAAAGTGATCTTTAGCAATAGTAAAACAACTCGATGAAGAAAACGGTATGCCAAGATAAATATAGCTGGGGACAATTTCTAACTCATTTTTTATTGTAATAGAACTTTTCACTCGCAGATAACTTACCGCCCTTTCGGAAAACAACCACTTTGGTTTTATTGATATTAACATCTAAACATAATTTTTTGCAGAATCTTTCTAATGTGTTAAGCTTTAGTTGAAGATTTATTGGGCTATCTGCAAGAATAACTGCATCATCAGCATAAAGAAGGAGATGTAAATAGATATCAGGTGCAATATACACGCCTTGGATACACGATTCGTTTAACTGGACTATTAGGTTGTTTAAAAAGAGGATAAATAACAGTGGACTCATATACAAATATAAGAAATACAAATATAAGACATTCCGAATTGATTTAATTTTTGTTGCTCTACTCGTAAACTAACGAATCGGATTGTATATAAATTTTGCAATGCTTTGTTTCTATAGTGCACCGTAAGCTGAATTGATATATGAAATTAAATTCTTATGTTAAGTCACCAGTATTCACATTTCAAAAATGTATACAGTTTTAAATTTTGGCAACAACAAAGTCATAACTTTGTGAACAAGAAAGTCATTCTTCAAAGAGCAAAATTTTATTTACATATAAAATTTTATTAACTAAAAATAGTGGTAGTTTTTTTTAATCAAATCTAATTCATAAGAATCGCTTAACATCGCTTTTCATCCGAGGGTGAAAAATAGCCCCAATTTGCCACCGTTAGTTTTAACAGTGTAGGGGTGTCCGTTCAAGTATCGATGAATTGGCTGCTGATGGTTCGTGGAGTTTAAGTCAACGTTTATTGTAGCTGTGACTTGCGTAGATTAAGTGCAAACACTGTCTGTGTATAGTGGTTATTGTATAAACATGCGTTGCGTGGTTGGTTATGGTCAAATGTATAATGAAAAATAAAATGTCGACAGCAGCGTTATTCGTCACACCTAGGAGACTAGTCAGGTTATTATAGATAATTCAAAAATGACTATCAAATACTACCACTTATTTCTTTTCAGGATTTCATTAAAAAAAAAGAATGTAATGAGTAGTGGACCTCTGGGAAATAAAAACAACAACTAGTAATTACATTTTCGAAATGTTAAAACTGGTATTAAAACATTACGAATTTAACCTACTTTTGCATCATTGACTTCAATTGATGAGGATTGCAAAATCGCATATGTTGTCACGATTCTCTGTACCCCTGTTAAATAACTATTAAAAGAGAGCAAAATATTCATAAAGTGATACTGAGAAATTTGAAATTAGGATTTCGAGTACCAGATATTTGACGAGACGCAGGTTTATTTTCACACTGCCTCAAGTAAATAACTTGCCAGATATTCCGAAGCTGTTTTTAAATGGCAATTGTTTGAATCCATACCATTGATAATTCAAACCAAATCTTGCAGAGGTTTGAAATTTCGAGACACGGTTCCTTGATTCGATACAAGACTTTACCACGATAGAGGGTAAACACGAAAAACCGGAATCATAAAATATGAATTGATGATTATTCGGATTCGATATAAGACTTTAAAAACGATGGAGGGTAAAACCGAAAAAACGGATTTGAAAAGGATTTCTACATTTCCAAAAAGCGTTTTTTTTTATATTTTGGTCGTCTTTCGTATCGACATTGAATATAAATAATAGATATTTGAGCACTACATTAATGTGCTAAAGCAAAATTTCTAGGATGCTAAGTTCCTTAAACTATGTCAGCGTTACAGAACTCATGAAAATAATCAAACGATTTTTTAAATACGATATAATTATTAGTAGTAAGATTACTGCCGTTCACCAAACCAAAGTGTTGATCTCATAGAAAGAAAAAAATATATTTTTTCTAAGCCACATTTCTCCGGCTGTATTAAATTTTTAACGAGCGGCTCATTGGGTGAGATTAATTGCTGTAAAATTAAATACATATGACTTATAATTTCAATTCTCTTTTTAATTTCATTTTACTGCTATTTAAAAAGTAATGTAAATGAATTACAGGAAGACTATTTAAAACTAATTTTAAGTGGCTTTAACTTTTAAGTATTTACTTCAAAAGATGTGATGAGATGCCCAAAGTGGCAAACTTCCTCCCCAAATAGAAGTTTCAACTAGTCCAATAAAACCAAATTGACATTTTAGCATACATATAAGAATAAGGTGGAGATGTTGCTGGGCAAAAACCAATACAAAACCTGGTTGGCCAAGTGAAGTAATTGATCGATTTGTAGTCAGCTCAAACAAACGCTTGAAGTGAAGCATTGGGCGTTATTTACGGAAGATTTTGCATCGGATTACGTAACGACTTGAGGATTTCCCGCTCTCTAATATTCTCACTATTTACAACGCATTTTTTCTCATTTGTGAAATAAATTGCTACCACCTTGTGCAAATTCAGATCACGTTATACCGAATACAGCTGCGCAAATAGCCTTTTTTAATTTTAATGTTTGCTTTCTAAAATTTAAAATGATACATTTCAGCATGAAATAACAGTGAACATTGCGTGAGCGAATTGTTTCAGCTTATTAAGGTTGCTTGGCGACTTTCTGACGGCTTCACTTGTTTTCTCTTTTCAGTCTTCTTCATCTTAACTCCATGTTTTTTTACTAAGGTCTGGCTTTTGAACTCAAACGAATGACTAAAACGTTCAGGTATTGACGAGTTGGCTGCTGGCTGGCTTTTTTTGTGGAGTTTAAGACAACGTTTGATGTAGCTGTGAATTGAGCAGATTAAGTGCAAACACTGTCGGTATTCAGTGGTTATTGTGAAGACAAGATCCGGCGTTGTCCGGCATGTTTGGACAATTTCAAATTTCTAATGAAACAAAAAATGTTCTAAACTAGATTTCAATTTTAAATGGTATGACGTACTTGTAATTCCTATTTTCAAATGAAATTGGCTCGAAAGCTGTTCAGTTCGCAGTTAAAAGTTTAGTTTCAACAATTGTACATGATATTTAAAAACTTTTGACGATTTTTTGAAGCAATATTCAAAATTCAAAAACCAGTAACTCTCCCTCAACTCTAAACTGTTTTAAAAGTTAATTACTGAAACAAATTTGATCATGCAACGTTATTCTTCTCACCCAGGAGACAAAGTCTGATTAATATAAGTAATTTAAAATTTTTATTGAATGGTACCACTTATTTCCTTTTAAATATTTCTTTTAATTTAAAAAAAAAAAATGCTAAGTTATGCCTTTTTCTCTTCAGTCAATTATGAAAAACTAGTAATTACATTTTAAAAGTGTACAAACTGGAATTTTAACTTGATTTTGATCCACAGTAACTCTGATTTAACTCTGAGGATTTTCAATTTTTATCGTCCTCTATTTAATTTTTTTGCCATGTTTAGTAATTGCCGATTCTGTAGAATAGAGTAACTGCGAATTTTGTTGCTCAGCAACTGCATTCACTGAACAAAATGGCAATTTATTATGCCCTTACCTTGTTATATTGTACAATATAGACAAGTCTAGTTTATTTAACTGTGTCATTAGGAAAATACACTGTCGAAAGAAAGGTGAAGTTTAGAAGATACTTATATACAAGCTCGTTTTGTTATAATTTATTGGAACATATTAATACAATAGAGAGTTTATGTATTTCATGCATATAGCATTTTTCTCAAATTACCAGATAAAACCTTGTTACATAAATATTAAAAAAGTGTTTACATTTTCGAAATGTAAAAAACAGTATCTTGAATATGATGGTAATTGCTAACCTTCGAAAGTTCAAATTTTATTGATTAAATTCAATAAGGTTTGCGACAACACAAAAATGGCTTCTACTATATCTGCTACCGGTCATCAATTATTGCACGTGAGCAATTGGCCGAAAGTGGGAGACAGTGTTTGAGTGTAAATACTTAAAAAAATTAAAACAGCTTTTCATATAGAATCAGATTTTTTGAAGTGGTTCCCTCCCCTCGCCAATCTTGAGGGAAATGATCTTGCACAATTGTCATCAATGCACCCCGCCCTGGAACATGATTCCAATCGACAGGAACAATTTGTTATTGTCCGCCTTTGAAGTGGCCATCTTAGGACATTGAAATTTACAGAATGATCCATCAGGAGCCTCGGAATTTGTACTAACTGTTCCATTGAGCAGGCTTCGCCTGATCACATCCTCACGTGCCTAGGTCTCTCAGAGCAATACCACCCAGAATAGAAGGCCGAACAGCTAGGCTACCTAACGTTCCACTAGTAGACAGTTTTTGAGTTGTTGACCAATTGCATGATTCTTCTTAAAATCTTTGAGATCGGCGATCAGATGGCGATGATTTAAGTTTACGAGACTTAATTTTAGAGTTTAATCGAAATTAAATGCCTTAAACAGCATCAATGCCAGCTCCTTAAAAACAGAGTCATTTTTATACAAATAATGAATTCGACAAGTCAGCAGCTTCGATATCGATACTTTTGAAAAACTTAAACATTCTATTTTATATACGCCCGATCGTGATAGATCGCTCGGTCTTAAAGGGTTAAAGACAACACTAGATCAAGTTAGTAACTTTTTTTGGTCAAAACCATAGAATCGGTCCACTAATACGACAGGCATCTGTTGGTTAATTTCTTCAGTTACCTTCAGGGGCTGCTTATCTGGAATTTGGCCGGATAGCAGCCCCTAAAGGCAACTGAGGAAATTAACCAACATCAATACAAATTTGCACAGGCTCTAAGGAGTCGTTAACATGGCCAATGCCAATTTTCCTTTTAAATAAAATCGAATTAAAAAAAGAAAAGTAAGCCAAAAATAAGACAGACTTCAATCTTAACTTGTATTTTGCTTATGATTTTTATTTGTTAATTGAATGACTACCAGAATTCTTTAAAGAAAGAAAATTATATATAACTTTATTTTGTGGGTGTAATTACAGCGTTAGAAAGAAGCGTTCTAATGAAAAGTTATTTACATTATTTTTAAATGTGAATAATGGTAATTAAAAAAGAGGAATTTTTACTATTTGACTGGGTTAAAGTATGGAACATGCAAGCAGGGCTGTTAACAAAGCTTTCTTCGCCAACTTTAGTTTGGATGCTCCTCTTTCGTACGTCTGTCTGGACGGCATTCCTTTTTACAACTTACTCGCTGGAATTCAATCTATCAAGGGCTTATTTATAAGCACATTAAGACGGCTGCATACTAAAGCGGCGTACAGAAAACCATCGTAAATCGGCGGTTTTTGTGTAATTGTCTACGTTCGAAGAACTTCATTATTTTAGATGCTGGCATTTTCCCTTATTCTAACCCTCAGTCCCCTTCAACTCACATACTGTTCCAAAAACTTTAATTAAGTATGTTCTAAACTAGACTTCATCTTCTAATCGGTAAATGGGAGTTTTGAACAGAGACCGCAGTCTACGCTGTTCCTTTGTTCGATGCACATATGTTTTGCATTCTGAGTATTATACCTCAGCATCAGGCCTTCATACAGACTAATCTGCTACTTGGTTGCATGAAATTTGCATGTGGGATCGGAAGATAGGGATCTCTGATTAGTTTAAGGCATCAGTGGAGTAAGCCTCTGCCGTTTCAGCACTAGTGGTATGTCAAACATGGGGGAAAGGGATTGAAAGATAAGTACATAAAATAATTTTCAAGATGAATTCATTTTTTTTTTTTTTAGATTTACGAACTGGGGAATAAGCAAATATGCTTGTGAAGTATTGTAAACTTTTTTTACTTATTGAGATTTGAATTCGAATTTCATAAAATAAAGTCCACAGAAAAATCTAAAGTCATTTTCTCGAAAAGTTTGGTATCAATCTATGAATTGTATTTTATCAGCATATATTTTAAGATGAATGATGAAGCTTCGTCTATACACCCTTCTGAAACCTGTTTTGAAATAAAATACAAAGGGAGAGAGAGAGAGAGAGAGAGAGATAGCTCTATAATATATACATAGCGGTTTCGTGTATAAAATAAACTCTTTGATTGATTTTGAAAACAAATTGTTGTTTTGCATTTTAAAAAAAAATTAGCTTCGCATATTCCCCAGTTCAGGTTTGTTTGAACTATCTATGGACTAGAGCTACATGGCCTTCGTATTTTAGATCCACATCACCACACCTCCGACATTTGAGTAGGCACACAACGCAACTTTTACATTGTATGCGTCGTTTTGACTTGAAAGCATATTTCACGTGTACCTCTACCCGGGTTATTATTCAATGGACATTTTTGGCTGCACACACAGTTTATAGGGTGACAAGTATTTTGTGAATGCCTGGAAAGGAAAAAATGGATCTAATGTGTTTATTTGGGTAGTTGATTTTTTTAAAATAAAAATTTGCTACAGTAATTGTCGCTTCTAACCACTTCCTTGTGGGATATTTAATGTTCTGTCCCTCTACACAGGGTATTATTCGTCGTTTTTTTTTTTTTTTTTGGTTGCAGTGACCGTTTATAGGTGGGTAGTTATTTTTACGATGTCAGGAATCGAACCTTGGACCTTCCGCATGCAAGACGAATGCAAAACCAAATTGGAATTCTCCAAATGAGAAACATTTTTATGCGGTTCTAGCAATTGATTTTGATGTTTGGATTACAATGAATCGGAACTCTCCGTGGATGTTAAAAGTAGAGCGAAATTTAATTTAACCGAGAGAATCCAATCCAAATAAAATAGTCGATGAATTTATTCCATGCCATCTAAGCAAATGACTTGCGCGTCCACATATTCCCAGGAATCTTGTTAAAATTTGTTTATACACACAAACAGAAGAAAATCAGGATAGTTTCCTCCAAAATGTTTGAAGCGATTCGTGAAATAGTTATGTTAAGTATTTTTAATTTTAAAAATAGAATTCAATGTCGCATCTGCATTCACACTTAGTATTTTAGTGTACATTCTTGATGTGTATCATACTTTATTCACATCTAAACAATGCAAATAGTTTAATGTAGCCTCTAACCGCCTTAGTTTTGTTAGCTAGGAGATCGAAATAACACTTTGTAGTATTGACGTGAAGCGTCCTTCCTACACATCGAAGACATCCCAAAAAGGGGGAAACGAGAATGGGGTAAAACAAAGCCAAAAGGCCAGTCTAAATATGATGGGGGGGGGGGGGAGATGGTTCTAGGACCTGGCAAGCGCTAGTGTGAATGGGGTCTTGTGAAAGGACCTAACGTTACCATGTTGGGTCATGGTGAATGGTTCTAGGGCGTTTAAACTTCTGTTCCACAAACTAGTCGTAGTCTATAATGTTAACAATATTATCGTGTTCAGAAGCCTCCATGGCGCTAAAATACCTGTGAGAGGTAGCAAGAATAGTAGGCATGAACTTATCATCTCTACAATTATTTTTTTTTATTAATAACAAATATATAACAGTTGTGGTAATCAATATTATTTATTTATTATTATTTTTTTTTAGAATCTTGGCAAGAAAGGGATTGTGATGGTTTGTTATTTAACGCAAATGGCGACATTTTTTACGTTGTCCAGTTAGCAGATATAATACCATAATCCCTTTGGTTTTTCTGCTTGTTTCCTTTAATATTTTCATTGTATTTTATCCGAGGCCAATTTTTTTTAAAGCTTAGATATTAACTTCTGGTTGATTTTCAAATAGATTTTATAATTTTAAATATATGATTCCCTACATTCCCAACACATGTATGGTATGGTAGGTGTCACGCGCTGAAGTCAAATGGACGACGTCATCGTGGCGATCTTATATGTATTGTGGTTCACCAAGTCATGCTAAGTAATCAAAACTAGTTATAACAATAACAAATTTATTAAACAACTAATAACAACAAACTTAACTTATAAAACTCGATGAACACATTAAATCATATTAGAAATTAACCGCGGCACAACAGAAGATACAGAAAGTAAATAATAACAAATAACCCAAAAGGGGTGTGCGCGACAATGCATAGCGCTTGCTGTATTTATACAAGATACACTGGTCACAGTTACAGGTAAAGACAAGTAGCTAAAGTTCCAGTTAAGGCGTTCGCCACAGCACTCCCCCCGGAGAAAAAGACAGTTCGCTAAGGAAGACATCAGAACCGAAAGCGGACTCTTCTTCCACTCTTCGTTATGTAGATTCTCTCAGGTGGACTTGAAGCTGGCAAACTCTGTCCTCTCGCAGACGGTTGAACTTGTTGGACCGAAGAAGGGTCTGGAGGCGCCAATGCTGCAGAGGCCGGAACAGATTCCTCCACTGGCAGGAAAGCTGGCTTGAGCCTATCAACGGAAACCCAACGCTCCTTATTGTTAATCTGTAAAAGAAAAATCTTAGGCCTGCGTTTTAGCACTTTATATGGACCCTCATAGGGAGGCTGCAAAGACTTTCGGACTAAATCAATTCTTAGGAAAACATGAGAACAGGTATTGAGGGCTTTGGGTACATAAACAGTCTTCTGACCATGCCAAGCAGTTGGGTTAGGCTTAACGTTTTTAAAAGCCTTTTGAAGCTGGACAATCAAATCTGGTTGGGATAAAGAGATTTGTGGTTCCAAGAAAAAATGACTAGGTAATCTCAAGTTTTGTCCATAAACCAGGGAAGCTGAGGAATAATCCCAATCACCCCGAACTGCTGTTCTTAAACCCAATAGTATTAAAGGCAAACAGTCAATCCAAGAGGCATTGTTATAGCACATTAAAGCTGCCTTAATTGTCCTATGTTGCCTTTCAATCAAACCGTTGGCTTTAGGGTTGTAGGCAGTTGTGCGAATTATTTCAGTGCCCAAGCACTGCATTAAACCCTTAAAAGTGGCAGATTCTAGTTGCCTACCCTGGTCGGTCGTGACTCGAGCAGGTGCACCAAAGCGTGCTACCCAATGAAAAAGGAATGCACTGGAGACCGATTCCGCAGTAATATCAACCAAAGGAATCACTTCGACCCACCTGGTAAAACGATCGATGAAAGTGAGGCAATATCGAAAACCACGTGCCAAAGGTAAAGGACCGATTAAATCCAAGTTTACGTGAGAAAAGCGAGAATTCGGCATCTCAATAGTACTTAAAGGCGATACGGTGTGCCTGCCAACTTTAGCTTTTTGACAAGCTATGCAGGTTCGACACCAACTCACAATGTCCTTTCGCATAGACGGCCACACATAACTAGCACAGATTTGCTTGAGACTTGTACGTGCACTAGGGTGAGCCAAACCGTGAATAGATTTAAAAATTACTCTCCTGTGAGAAGCCGGAACGTAAAGCCGAGTATTTTCCTGCGAAATGTCAAAATACAGCTCTACTTCAGGATTAGGCAGTTTGACAAGTTTGAGATTTAAACTAGTCTCGGAAACATTATCCAAAATATCCTTCAACTGGGAATCTCTCAACTGCTGCTCTGCAATTACATTATAATCAATTTTTACAGGTAAAACAATTTCATCAATCCTTGACAATGCATCGGCTACCAGATTTTGAGAACCTTTAAGATAACGCAAGTCAGTGGTAAATTGCGAAATAAACTCTAATTGGCGTAAACGCCTTAGAGAACATTTTTCAAATTTCTGAGCGAATGCATGTGTCAAGGGTTTGTGATCGGTGATAACATAGAAATTTTTCCCTTCAAGCATATACCTAAAATGAATTATCGAAAGGTATATAGCTAACAACTCTTTATCAAAAGCACTATACTTTTTCTGAGCATTATTCAATTTAGTAGAATAAAATGACAAAGGTAGGTAACCATTTGGCGTTACTTTGTGCAGTGCACTACCCACAGCGACATCACTAGCATCTGTGAAAAGAACTAATTCAGCATCAGGTTCCGGATGCGACAATTGAACAATGTTAGCAATGCTTTGTTTACATTTTGTAAAAGCGTCTACTAACAAATCAGTCCAAACAATGTGTCGATTGTCGTTCTTTTTACTACCAGATAATAAAGCATTGAGAGGAGCATGTAATTCTGCTGCTTTAGGAATAAATCTTCGGTAGAAATTTAGGCAACCTAAAAACCTTCTAAGATCTTTAATAGTGCGTGGCTGGGGGTAGTTTACAATAGCATCAACCTTGTGAGGCAAAGGTTTAATACCTTTATCATTAACCAAATGGCCTAGAAAGGAAACTTCACTTTTACCAAAATCACATTTTGATACATTCATAGTTAAACCATATTTTTTAAACCTTTCAAAAACAATACGAATATGCTCTAAATGTTCAGTTAAGTCTTTACTTGCAATCAAAATATCATCAATATAAGCAAAAACAAAATCCAAGTCAAATAAAACTTCGTTAATAAACCTTTGAAAAGTTTGTGGTGCATTACAAAGCCCGTAAGGCAAAAATATAAACTCAAATAAACCAAACGGGGTAATGACAGCCGTTTTTTCTACATCATCTTTATAAACTGGAATTTGGTTAAAGGCTCTAACAAGATCAATTTTTGAAAAGATCCGAGAACCATGCAAATTTTGACTAAAGTCCTGTAAATTAGGGAGTGGGTATTTATCCTTTTGAGTGCATAGGTTCAAAGCTCTGTAATCACCCGTGGGACGCCAATCAGAGTTATTTTTGGGAACCATATGCAACGCACTCGCCCAAGGACTTTTAGAAGGACGGCTAATTCCACTTTTTAACATAAAGTCAAACTCTGCTTTAGCAGCTTTAAGTTTATCGGGACTTAATCTGCGAACCTTAGCAGACACGGGAGGACCAAAAGTTTTAATATAGTGGACAGTGTCATGCTTGACTTTTACATTTTCAACCCTAGGTTGGGTAATTTCAGGAAATTCCCGAATCAAGTCGTCAAACACAGTAGTACCAACAATAGTTTTTACACTAGGTACCCGAGTTGGCAAAACCACACCACGATTACCACTGTTAGTAGTTGGATCGATCAATTTACGATTTTTGATGTCCACTAACAAGTGAAAGTGGTCCAAGAAGTCCACACCCAAAATTGGCTTTGAAACGTTCGCAATTACAAAGGTAAAATTAAAACTACGACGCAAACCAAAATCCAAGGACAAAAATTTTGTTCCAAAGGTTTTGATGGTTGTACCATTGGCTGCGTACAAAATGCTCTTTGAAGGTAATCTACAACCTTTAAAAGAAGCAGGTAACAGGCTTACATCGGATCCAGAGTCCACAAGAAATTGTAACTTGGTTTTTCGGTCAGTAATGAAAAGTCGGCGATTGTAAATTGCGCCCTTATCGGCATTGATCACCGAATCCAATGCAGGGCTTTTCAGTTTAAATCAAACCCACATGGTTTAACACACCTATCAGCCTTGTCGGCATATTTCTTATGATACCAACACAATTTGGGTGTAGTCTGGTCCGAATCAGCCTTTTCTTTAGTTTGCTGGTCAACATTTTTACGATTAATAAAACGACCTCTAGATAAAATTCGCGTTCTGCTTAGTTGACGAATTTGGGACTTTAAAGCAATAATTTCGTCTTTTAAAGACTGGATTTCAGACTTTAATGAGACGTCTTCAGTTTTTATGTTAACTGCACTGCAGTTAAGAGAAGTACTAGTGACTTCAAAAACTCGATCGGCCATACCAGCCAAGTCGTCTAAGCCGTCTTTGCTGACGCTAAGTACTGTCTGAACAGATGGTGGCAGAAGTGACAGCCACATTGACTTCAAGGCCTGATCGGTAAAATTTGTACCGGCTAATTCCCGCATTCGTCTAAGCAGAGCGGAAGGTTTAGAATCTCCTAAAGTTAAATCTTGCAAAAGAGTTTTAATGCGTTTGCTTTCGGACACAGAAAATTCCTCAATCAGCCGATTTTTAACTGTAGTATAAGGGTTCTTTAAGTCCGGGTTAGCAATTAAATCTGCAATGGTTAGCATAACCTGTTCATCCAAAGCCGAGATTAAACAACAAAATTTAGTACTCTCGGTAGTTATATTGGACAATACAAAATTTGCTTCAATTTGAGCAAAATATAACCTGGGGTTAGACGTCCAAAAACTAGGCAAACGCAGTGCGATCTTGCCAACTTCACTGCCAGCGGCAGAGACCTCGTTAAGGCCAACATTTTCAGAGTCCTTAAGGTCGCTTGGATCAGGCATAGTACAAACCAATTTATATTAAAAGTTACACAATTTTTAACACAATTGAATGAATACCACAAAAATTTTCTATTTACATAGCAATGTTAGTAACTAAACACATAATTACAATATATACATAATAATAATTACATAATTTGCAGAGAGCAGTTGAAAAAGACAGTTGGATATTAAAAATTTCGCTTACCGAAAAGACAACCGAAACGCTGTTTGTTTACTTACGACAGCAAACCAAATGACGGCTCGAATCACGACCAAGCAGGTTACAATGCGGCATGCAAATCGTACCAGCATTCAGAACTCGATACCGGGAAAACATGCAAAAGTACAAAAATACATGGTTAATTCAAAAGCATTCGAAATAGACCGGGTCACCATTTTGTGGTTCACCAAGTCATGCTAAGTAATCAAAACTAGTTATAACAATAACAAATTTATTAAACAACTAATAACAACAAACTTAACTTATAAAACTCGATGAACACATTAAATCATATTAGAAATTAACCGCGGCACAACAGAAGATACAGAAAGTAAATAATAACAAATAACCCAAAAGGGGTGTGCGCGACAATGCATAGCGCTTGCTGTATTTATACAAGATACACTGGTCACAGTTACAGGCAGGGCCCGACTTACAACTTTTGGGGCCCAGGGCAAAAGCAAATTTGGGGGCCCCCGCAGCACAGTGTAACATTTTCGCATAAAAATACAAGCACAAATATATCAAGGTTGTGCATGTTGAATAACGAAAGTTGAATGCTCCTCCATCAGACCCGAACTTATCAAAATGTCTATTGTGTCAGATACTTAACGATATTAACACAACACTTGACACAGTATATGAATTAATTTTTCACAAAAGTCTATAAATTAAATTTATAAAAGCATTAGGATTACAAATCAATTGAAGGACAAAACTTTTTCAAATGCTTTCTGGCAAATCAAGAAAAAAAAATCAAAATATAGAAATAAAAAAAAATAATTTTAGGAATATATATGAATAGCACAATGAATTTATTTACAATTGAAGTGTGCATGTCATTGAAAACAGCAGCAAATAATTATCTATTATAACTTCATGTTACTATTAAAAAGATAATTTTATAGCACATTATACAGCATTTGTATCAATATTACTATATATTTACTATATAAGTGATACTATCTAACTACTATGTACTTCACACATTGATATATGAAGATAAAAAATGCAAGTGGAGCTTCATTGTTTATTCTAAGGGTTGATAAAGAATGCTTCACCAAGGGATTTTGAAGAACATGCAGACATTTCCATAGATATTGCAGTAATTTTCACTGCAGTTTCCTGTACATATCAAGTGATGACTTGAGATAATTCTCTTCCACACGTTGGACATTTGAAGAATTTAGTTGGCAAAACTTAAGCAAAGTTCCATGGAGTCGTTTCTCATTTTGCTCTATCTTTTCTTTTATCTTCCTTTTTGCAGAACCAGATAAAAAGTTCTTCCCATTTTCAAATGATGAGGAAAACGGTAGAAAAACTAAGAAAATCAGATATTAAATTTTGCTAGTCATGTAGACACAAGGTTTGTATAATAAAAGATATGGCTCTACTACACACAACAAATAAAAAATAGTTTTGACTTCATTTCAAATAAACCTCGTTTAGATAAACAAAATGAATAGTGGGGCTTGGATGGCCTACAATCACAGATCCACTTTATGTGTGTGTGTGTTGTGGACAGGACTCAATGTGTCTGTCTTACTTGACGAAGGTTTGTAAGCAGGTCTCTGATCAAGCCATAGGGATCAAGCACATAAACCGGATACTATATGTACCAATCTACCTACCTACAAGATCAGTGGGGTTTGGTTTAGTTTACTGATTCTGTGATTCAGCTTGTTGCAGCTGTACAATGAGTTATTGTAGTTGGTTCGAAAACACTGCATTAGTTCTTTAAAAAAATTAAAGCTACATTTGGGGGCCCCCAAAATTTGGGGGCCCTGGGCAAGTGCCCCGATTGCCCTGCCGGAAATCAGGCCCTGGTTACAGGTAAAGACAAGTAGCTAAAGTTCCAGTTAAGGCGTTCGCCACAGCATAATTAATTGTATTATTGTCACGCGCATTATACTTGTTTTTCTTATTCTGGCAAACTATTTTGGTTGCTAGGTGAACGCATAGACAAAGAAACTATAGACCAGCAAGTCAGTCTGATGCCTAGGGCACCGATAGTTTCCTTTGGAACTAATACTCTATTAACGATTGATTTGTTGATTGGTTTAATTGAAATTAAAATATAAATAAATATATTTATTTAATAAAATTAAAACCGATAAAGTTTTATAAATAACAGAAATAATAAGTTTATTCTTGAACGAATTAATTCAACGCTAATCATTTATTTGTTGCTTGGTATATTCGGAATTTCACATCCTAAAAATTTCGAATAGTTATATTAAAAGGAAGCCTGGCAACATAGAGTAAATTTCGGTTACCAGTTACCATGACGATAAAATTGATAAATACATTTTAGCATAATGTACTTTCTTTTTTTGTCTTCTACAATTATTATTATTTTTTGTTGCTAATTTTCTTACTATAAATTCAAATAGTAAACTTCGAAGGATTTTCAGCAACCAAGAGAATAAATGACAGTAAGTGTATTCTGTATTTCATGTAAAATAAAGCGAATTCTTATTCTCTTTGGATTTTTTGTTCAAAAAACGATTTTTTTTGCTTTTTGGGTTTGATGACTGTTCTGAACGATATTAAAATGTTCTCAAGTTTTTATGAAAATCGTATGTAATTCATCTATTTTAAAGAAATAATTCAGTGTATTGCTTGACTAAAATGCTATTGTTTCTAAAGTTATAAATCGTTAAACGATCTTGTTGCTTACATTGACAATATGGCAATATATTTTACAAAAAGAAACAATCTAAGTCCCACTAGTTGCTGTCTTTAAACAATAATTTTATTATGTAAAGAATCTCTATTTATTCATTCTCTTATCATTTAGAATTTTTTTTTTGGTTGTTGTTTTTTTCTGCTGAGGAGGACAGACAAAGAAAAAAAAAGGTAATTTCAAAGGGTGACTTAATCATTCCCTTTTTTTTTTAGGGGAGAAGAGAATATTTGTCGAATCGTTGGATTACGTTCCGACAACTTTGCCTAATTGGATTTTTTCGGTGAGAACCTTTTATCTTAGAGGTTAAGTGAAGGACCATTTTCCCAGCCTCAATGATGGTTTTTTCTAAGAAGCAGTGTCGTAAAACCCCATTGTTGAGAAGATTCAGCAGACTGCTGTCGCCAAGGATTGTTGCAAATCATTGAGGTGGACCACACAGGATGACACGTTTACGACCCAACACTAAGGGGGGTGTCATAAAATGTTCCAGGAAATTTTTGTACGAGGGAGGGATTTTCCCAGAGAACATGATTGGCAAAGGGGTTTGGTCAAGGAGGATAGGATAGCCTATCTTTGAAGAGGGGTGGATTTTGTGGTTTGATGAACCAATGAGAGAAAAAGGGGAAGAGAGAAACGGACGAAGATGTACAGATGATTTTTTGAAATAGAGGGATATTAGAAAATATTCGGAGAGAGAACACATCGAGAAAAAATACGCTGACTGCTATCATCGATTGTTTCGAGATCGGTTTGCTTCCCGATGCCCGCACGGACATAGTGAATTTCGTCGCGCCTCGACGTGACCCCTCGCTGGAGTCGTCTTGCCCAGCAGACGTGATGTGGAAGAGCTAGCCGACTTTGAGACACGCCGGCCCCATCAGAGGTTCGAGAGCCCTGGAGTTCCGAAGTCCCCGTCTGGAGAAACAGCGACGCCAACGTCCACATCTCCCCAAGCCCCGCAGAGATCCCGACTCCGTCCTGATCCCCAACGTCCAGCATGGTGCTGACATGGTGCCCACAACGCAAGCCCCGCGACTCTGACGGAGAGATCCCGCCAGCCCCAACTGCGCTGATGAGAGATATTACAACCGCAAGCCCCTGCGATCTCTGGTGAGAGAGCCCACAACCGCAAGCCCCTGCGATCTCTGATGGGAGATCCCACAGCCGCAAGCCCCCAGCATAGCCCACATCAGCAGCCTAGAACTCCGATGTCATTCACGAGGTCCCGCAGGCCACAGCATCATGACCGAGATCCCGCAGCCCCAGCATAGCCCACATCAGCAGCCTAGAACTCCGATGTCATTCACGAGGTCCCGCAGGCCCCAGCATCTATGGCCGAGATCCTGCAGCCCCCAGCATCCATCATCACTGTACCCAGGACTATGTAGAGACAATTTGTGAACTTTTTTTTTCCAAGGCCATTCCTTCCGATGAAACTGGAAAGTAGTAAGTTTGGAAAAATCTTTTGTTATATTCACTTTCATGCAAGATCCCAAAAGGCAATAACTTTGATTTTTTAAATTTCGGAAGTATTTGAAGTCCTCCTCCTGTCAGAATTTAATTGGCATACACAAAGTTGTATTTTACATAACAAGTATTTGACATATTTTATTATATTTGATTTGTTTTATATATACATCGATATTATTTTTTTAATTGACTTCTAGACCCTCTTAAAATTACTTAGTATTTTAATTATTTTTATATCATTGCCCCTATTTGAAATATTGCCATAAATATCGTCCTTAGCAATAACATGTATTTTATTGTCCAAAATAAATATATGTATTTTTAAAATTAATTTGTCATATCTTTTTTTCGGTGTCATACTTAATGCTGGTTCTATACTATCACTCTATTGGGGCTAACCGTATTACGTATTTACGGCCATTTATAATGTTAAAGAGAAAACTTAATTTTCTAAAACTTAGTTCATAAAGGCACATTATGACAGTAAGATAGCGAGAGAATATAGTTAAATTAAATAAAAGTATGCTTCCGGCCAAAATCGTGGAATACCTTACAAGACGATCTCTCTCTCTCTCTCTCTCTCTCTCTCTCTCTCTCTCTCTCTCTCTCTCTCTATCGTGACATTCCGAAACATATTTCAAGATGCTGGTGCAATTGAAAAAACCTAAGTAAAACTTCTTTTAAAAAAGATCAAATAAAACGTACGAATTTTGAAAAATATCACGGGCGGTTATGGAGTGGGGGGGGGGGTTGGCAAATATATTACGTAATATCAATATAGGGGATGGTTAAATCTGTCAAAATCGCATCACGTTATTAGTGGACACCCCAAAGTTCTTAAATAAGCACAATGCGTTACAAATGAATTATATATTCATTGCACCGAATACAAGTTTTTACTCAAAAAAATTATTTTGAGAAATACTGTGGAATTTCAAAACTAAAAAAAAAATGTGCTTATTTCGAAACCTTTATAATTAAAAAGGTAGATTGAAAATTTAATTTAAAAAAGTGATTTATTCACTAGAATAAGAATTTGATACATCGCCAAAACCCCTATTTCAAATTGGGGCACTATTTCACTTGGGTACTAAAAACTCACATTGACGGACTCCACATCTAATCGTGAAATTCACAGCAATTGAAGAGGGAAAAAAGATAATGAAGAAAATAAATATAAAAACAGAGAGAACATCATCGAGGCAGAGAAAATAAAATAGGTTTAAAAAAAAAAAGAAGTTAAAATATTTTTTCTGTGAAAAGAGGGATGAGGTGATATCTGGGCCTGATCATAACGACATATAAATGTTTCGTGACTCCTACGCACCGTAAGCTGAATTAATATGCGCAATGAAATTCTTATGTAGTATTACCACTATTTACATTTATTAAATGTATATAGTTTGATATATTTAAAAAAAGCCATGGCAAATTTTCGTACTGAAAATCACCGATATAATTTTTAGTTATAAAAATTAATTATATAAAAATTTTGGTACTTTCTGAATCAAAGGGAATTTAATAACATTGTTTAACAAGTTGTACTAACTTTAAGCAGTGTTTGCATTTAAGAGTTGATCATAAGTATTGCAAGCACAAGCTGGCAATATTGATTCGAATAACGATACGATTGTGACGGTTCTCAATGCGCTAAAAAATTGGAACATAGACTTCTTTTTTTAAAAAAGAAACTTTTTTGCATATTTTTCAAAGCAAAATAGCATGTTTTTTTCATTCCTTAATTTTTTTTTGTCTTTTGATTTATGGACATTTCTTCCAAACCACCTTTTCTCATCAAATCCCAAATGGTTGCTCATATTCTAATTGATATACAGAATGCTTTACTTAAATATAGACAGTGAATAATCAAGTCAAAAAATTAAAACAGTCTAAGTTTATTTTCACACTTTTTTAAAAAAATAATTTTGATTTATTTTGCCGTTTTAAAAAGAAATTACAGGTGAATCATTTCTTTAAATTCTCTAAGATCTGACTTGAAAAACTGTTTAAAAAACAATGTTATTTCAAGTTTGATGCAAAAGCCCGAGTTTTGGACATGGACATATCTGAATATATGGTTGTGTATGGGAACACCTGATTAAAATGAAATATTATGCAAATGGAAATACATATAAACTTTCGTTCCATGAATGCATGTACTGTCTACGAGTCTAAACATTTGGAAAGTAATTTAACATATTTTCAATAAATAAAATAATCAATGTACAGTATATTAAAATGTCATAGTCGTTCATAAAAGTATGGTCGTACAAGAAATTATTGAAAATTGTGAAATATAAAATCTTGATTATTATGAAACTCAACTCACTGATTTCAGATTTATTCCATTCTTAAATAAAAGATTGAGGCAAAAGTTTATAAAATTATATCGATCGTAAAGTGTGTGTGACTTTTAAATGTAAAATCATGATATAAACTTTAATTTAATCTAATATAGGTTCAAGAGAAGAATACAATAGTTTTAAAGTTCATGACTTTTATATAAGGGCGATTGGTTATAAAACACCAGCCCTCTTTACAGCCAACTACTGGAATTAAAGATTGAAAATTTGGAATGCATACAAACTCCAATAGAGGGCGCTGTACATCTGAAAGTTTGCATTTCAATGCATATATTTTTTTGCATAATCCGTTTCCCCATATCTCGAAAATTATGTTTACCAAATTTTGAGTCCTTACTCTGAGTCTATAATAATAAAGGAAAGAGTCTGTCTGTGTGTCTGTCTGTCTGTGTGTATGTCTGTGGATCGCAAAAGACCTACTTAAACTGCTCTAAAACATTCGAAATTTTTAATATAGATTCCTTTTAATACCTACGTGTGCACCTGAGGCTTAGTTTTTTCATATTTGATTGTTATTTTTAATTAATATAATTAGTTTAAAAAAAACGTCATCCACGTGGGATTGCGGGACCATAACAGGGCTTGAAAATACATGGACCTGGCCGAAACGGATGCTTGACGCCATCCTCTATTAGTTTGATTGATTGAGTTTGGTTGAGATATGCGCTCGCCCTAGGGCTGCTTCATCCTCTATTAGTTTTGCTTTTTTAAGTGCTCATGCGCCAACAAGAATTTAATTTTGTTTTGATTTCGAGTGTATTTTCACAAGTAAGCATGCCTCTAAAAGGAAGCAATGCGAAGTTAACGGGTTCCCAGTAAGGCAGGGCCATACTGCTAGTAGTAAATAAAAATGGAGAAAACATGATCAAGACAGAGGCAAAATACAACTTTAAAAAAATATTTAAAAAGAAGAAATTAAGCTTGCATTAAATAAGAAACCAAATGATGCAGTGTTGGACGACTCCAGTGGAGAAAACGATGACTCTGCTGCGTGCAATTACTGCTATTACCCTCTGATTTGAAGAGTGTTATTCTCTATGTAAAATGGTCGTCTATACTTGTCAAAGAGTGAAATGCACACCGATTTGTCGATTTATTATTTAGCCTGAAATTGGACAGCTAGGAAAGACTTTTATTCTTAACGCCCGACTTGTACAGCAATTTGAATATCAAAATGAATTTTTTAAAAAATTATATTTTTCTTTGCTAAAATTTTGTTTATTTAAAAAAAATATTTTTGAGCAGCGGTAGCTCATTCTTGTGAAGCGGCGTGCTCGCATCGGAACGTTTGTGGGTTCTGTCCTCGGCGGTGCTCGTCATTCTGATGGTTGCTGGGTCGGCGCTTGTATTCGACTAAAGACCGGCGTGTTGCTAATGGTGGCTGGGGAACGTTAAATATGCCGTGGACACAAAGTCCTCCATATGCCCATTCAAATTAATACTTATGGGTACTAGATCAGAGGGTTATCGGCCTTTAATCTGGATTAAAACTCCGATCAGTGAGTGAGAATGGATGTGAGAAAGGTACCTTCCTATATAACGGATGTGTCATGCTTTCAAGCATAAGTCGGACTTCCTCCCTTGTAGGGCTCAATAAAGAAAGGGAAGCCGCCCAGCAGTTATGTCTACTCCAGGCTCGGTTACCGAATGGCATTAGAAACAACACAATTTCCTTTTTAGAAATACAATTGATCCCGAATTGATATAATTTTTATTGCTTTACTCGTAAACTAACGAATCAGATTGTATATAAAGTTTGAAATGCTTCGTTTTTCTTGTGCACCGTAACGCTGAATTGATATTTGAAGTAAAATTCTTATGTTAATTACATTACCACTATTTACAATAAACAAATGTATATAGTTTTAAATTTTGAATATTAAAACATTTCATCAAGGATAACGACTTGATTTCATATATAAAATTTAATTATATAAAAATGGTGGTAGTTTCTGAACCAAATGGAATTTATCATCATCGTTTAACAAGTTCGACTAACTCGTGCTCGCCATTCTGATGGTTGATGGGTCAGACCTTGTATTCGACTAAAGACCGCCGTGTTGCTAATGGTGGCTGGGACACGTTAAATTGGTCGTGTACACAAAGTCCATGTTCCCATACAAATTAATACTTCTGGGTACTAGATCAGGGAGTTATCGGTCTTTGATCTGGATCAAAATTCCGATAAGTATGTGAAAATGGATGTGAGAAATTGACCTTCCTTTATAATGTATGAGTCATGCTGACAAGCATAAGTCGGACTTCCTACCTTGTGGAGCTCAGTAAAGAAAAGGAAGTCACCCCACTTCGCCCTAAAATATAGTAGTCTCTACAAAAGGCCTGGTTACCGAATGGCATTAGAAACAACAACACAATTTCCTTTTTAGAAATACAAATATAAGATATCCCGAATTTATTTAATTTTTGTTGCTTTACTCATAAACTAATGAATCGGATTGTATACAAATTTTGAAATGTTTTGTTTCTCTTGCCCATCGTAAGGTTGAATTGATATTTGAAATAAAATTCTTATGATATATTACCACTATTTACATTTTACAAATGTATATAGTTTTATATTTTAACCACTGATCTAAAAATTCAACAAAGAGAACGGCTTCATTTTATATATAAAATTTAATTATATAAAAGTGGTGGTAGTTTCTGAATCAATGGAATTTATCATCATCGTTTAAGCAGTTGGACTAACTTTACGAATACTTTGTATCTGTTGTTTTTCTATCCAAAGTGTGTAACGGAGCCACACCACCTCCATGAAACCCAAAAAGTCAATAAAAAAAGCGGGTCGCGAAGGATGTCAGAAGTCGAGATCTGCAAGCATTTGAGGATATGCTCAGGGGATTCCTGTTCGCCGCTGCACCTGTGCACTCCACGAATTTTTTCTCTCCCTGTTGGAAAACAAAAGATTTGGTGCGGCAAATTAGGAGCGAGGAAGATTTATCTGCCGTTTCTTCTGGAAATTGAATTGGTGGCACCATCTTGGACTTCTCTGAAAATATCAAGAGTGGCTAGGTGGAATTCGCCAAAGCGTATTAATCTCTATCTTTTTAATGGTGACGATTTCCGAGGATGTCAGTCTAGGTCAGGATGATCAACCTAAGAGTATTGATCACAAGTATTACAAACACATTTATATTTAATGTACTAAGATCACAATATGCATTCGTACACTGATAACGACTGTGACAAGCCTAAAATTCTAAGAAAATGGGAATATAGAACTATTGCATTTGCTAAATACCACATTTTTCATGTATCACCTTTATTGAAAGTATGTTTCTGTATTTAGTCCTGTTATGGGATAACACTTCTTCTTAGCCAACTTCTCTCTAAACCCCAAATGGTTTCTTATATTCAAATTGTTACTAAATGCTTCACATAAATATACACTGTGAATTATCAATAATCGGAATAATATATAATGCCTAAGGCACGTGAGCTTGACGCGACAGCTTAACTTATTTCAAAACTATCCTCTGAAAATAAGTGCTGTAAAAATAATTTCAAATTACTTGTAATTTCAATTTTCATTTCTAATTTTATACGAATGCTATTTAAAAAGTTAATGTAAATAAATTACAGTCAGTACATTGTTAAACTAATTTGAAGTCCCTTTAACATGGTTGTGCTTGATTCAAAAGCAGTAATAAGTTGCCCGAATTTGCAACCTTTCTACTCTATTTGTTGTTTCATCTTGTCCCCTAAATTTAAACTGTATTTTTAATATACAGATAAGAATAAAGGGGATATGTTGCCGGGCAAAAACCAATACAAAACCTAGTTCGCCAAAAGAAGCCCTCTATCGCTTTATAGTCAGCCTAAACAGACGCTTTCAGTGAAGTATTGGGCGTTATTTACGGAAGAGTTTGCTTCGGTTTACAAAACAACTTGATGATTTCCGACTCTCTAAAATCTCCACTATTTATAACGCATTTTTCTAATTTGTGAAGGAAATTAATACAACCTTGTGTAATTTCAGATCTCGTTATATATAATGACTTATGACTTCTTTGGTGGGGGGCAAGTTCGCCGAACACTTCGACCTTAGGTCTATTGTTATATATAATACAACTACGCAAATAGACTTTTTTAATTTTAATTATTGCTTTTCAAGGAATAAAATGATACGTTTCAGCATGAACTAATAGTCAATATCGCGTGAGCGATTCGTTTGGGCCCACTATGGTTGCTTGGCGACTTTCTGCAATCTTCACTTGTTTCCTCTTTTCAGTCTTCTTCTTAACTCTTTGTTTTTTACTAAGGTCTATAGTCGTTAGAAACAAGAGAAACAATCCATCATATTAAAATGTTTCAAAGCTTTGTACTTCGAATTTCACCTAGATGTTCCAGAAAGGCAACCCTGATGATTCACAAGCCTGAAGATTCATCGACTTAAGGCGATTCAAAACCCTGACGTGCCAAATGAGACATCCTTTTTATCCGGGGGTGAAAAATGGCCCCCATTTGCACCATTAGTTTTAACAGTGTTGGGGTGTCAGTTCAAGTATCCATGAATTGGCTGCTTGTTCGTTTGTTTGTGGAGTTTAAGACAGCGTTTGATGTAGCTGTGACTTGCGTAGATTAAGAGCAAACACTGTCGGTATTTAGTGGTTATTGTGAAGACATGCCCCGGCGTTGCGTGGTTAGTCATTATCGAATTTCAAATGAAAAATTAAATGTTAAGAACAATGAAGGAAAAGGGGTAAAAGCAAATCCCTTCCCCCGTACTGTAGTTCCTATTTTCAAATTAAATTGGCTTAAAAACTGTTCAATTAACAGCTAAAATTTTAGTTTTAGCACTGCTACATGATATTTGAGATACTTTGATGATTTTTTGAAACAATGCGCAAGATTCAAAAGCCGTTAACTCTCCCTTTACTATGAACTATTTTCAAAGTTAATTACTGAAACAAATTTGAATACACTTGGAATATGGGTGATAAGTCACCTCATGATTTTGGTCCACAGAAACTCTGCCTTAAACTCTGAAGAATTTCTAGTTTTTTCGCCCGCTATTAAAAACATTTTTTTGTCAAGTTTAATAACTACGGATTCTTTAATATAGAGTTACTGCGAATTTTCTTTAATTTTCTGTATTATCAACAGCATCCACTGAACAAAACGGCACTTTATTAGGTCCCTTACCCTGCTATATTTTACAAAATAGACAGGCCGAGTTAATTAAACTGTCTCATTAAAAAAAGAAATGCACTCTCGAAAGAAAGGTGTCTTTAAGAAGATTTTTATCCAAGCTCGTATTTTATTGTGGCATATTAATATGAGGGAGAGTTTATGTATTTTATGCGTATAGCATTTTCCCCAAATTACCAGTTAAAACTTATTTAAACGGACGCCAGCAATGTTCTCTCCCAGCACTTTTAGAAAGTCGTTCGTTGAACGCTGCAATGATCTTAGAATAACTCTAAAGTGCTCTTGCTGTAGGGAAAAACTTGTAAACTTATTTCAAGCTTGCTAAAAATCATGTAACTGAACTCCAGAAAGACATTTAGAAGTCCCTGTCTCTTTGGTCCAATTTATTCCAAAATTGTGGATTTGTTAATACCAAGAGTTTTTTATTCACAAAATCTATATAATTTATAAAATGCGCTTTAAATATCTAACGATCGGTAAATCTAACCTTCGTTTGTTATATTTTTCTAATCATTACCAAATCCAATTTACTTAACATTGGAATTGGAAGACATACAAGTGGAACTTTTTTTTACGCTCGGATATGGAATTACGTTTACAATGATGGATAAAATCATTTTGAATATGAATTACGAAATTTAGTAGTTTATGTTGGTTAAATATCGTAGATATTACTCCGATTCACAAACTAATACTATTAATATTTCTCTAAACTAGTTAAAAATTTAATTGAAAGAATTAGAAAAAGAAAAGTGAAAAATTGTGTAATGTTGCTGCTGTCAAAGTAACATAAAACCCACCAAAAATGTAAGTATCTTCCATTTTATTTGCTAAGAAATTATATCGTTGATGAAGCAATCTGAAGGTAGACTACCCAATCATCCCAGCTTTCCGGACGCCAGCTATGCTCTCAAAGGATTAAAATAAACACCGTAGAGGCATTTAGGAGTCCCTCTCTCTCTTTGGCCCAATTTATTCCAAAATTGTGGATTTGTTAATACCACTAATTTTTTATTCACAAAATCAATTTAATTTATAAAATCGGTAAGGATGTGTTCTCAGTTTTATGGCGGCAATATTCTTCAAACTAGTGCTTACATTTAGAAATGTAAAAACTGGTGTCTGAAATATAAAGATAATTCGTTTGTTAAAATTTTATTTGTCTTATTAAATAAGGGTTCCCATATCATAAAAGTGGCCGCGACTTTGTCTGATTTAAGCCATCAATTACTGCACCTGATCAATTGGCAGAGACTGGGGGACAGTGTTTGAGTTTCAATATTTAAAAAGTTGAAATAGCTTTTCATATCGAATGAAATTTGTCTGCTGTTTATCCCACCCTATTCTATCTTGAGGAAAATAAGATTGCACAATCGGCATCAATTTACCCTTCCCAGGGAACATGGTTTCAATGGACAGGAACAATTTGTATTGGCCGCCTTCGAAGTGGCCACCTAAGGATATTGAAATTTACTGAATGATCCATAAGGAGGTTCAAAATGTGTACTAACTGTTCCACTGAGCAGGCTTCACCTGATCACATCCTCGCGTGGATCTCTCAGAGCAGTACCACCCAGATTAGAAGGCCGAACAACTACGCAACATAACGTCACACTAGTAGATAGTTTTGAGTTGTTGACCAATTGCTTGATTCTTCTCATCTTATACCCTTTAACTTTTGTTCATTAATTAACTATGTAAATTAACTTTTGATTTTAGTTCCTTAGCTTATACAGAGACATTGTAGATAATATATATGTATAATATCATGCAAGATAGATTTGTTTTATCAATGTTTTAAAAATTAGGAAAGCAATAATAAAAATACTCATTTCTTTATCATAAACATTTTATATTTCACTATGTATTTATCTCTCAAAGTAAATTTTAGATGTAAGACATTAATGGAGAAGAAACATTTAAACAAAACATATTGATATCTTTTAGAGTTCCTGAGAAAAAAAAATCCTAATTGTTGAAAACCTTATATTTCAGGAATAGCAAATGACAAATAAGGAATAGTTACGAACTTCTGAAAAATGCTTATAAAAAGAAAATTACTAAACAGAAATCGATAATCTTGGCAATAGAAATTCGATTGAAATTGAGTAATGGATATACAGATAAAAATATTGTAATAGAATTTGAGCAATAGATATACATATTGAAAATAAAAGTATCAGAGAAAATAGACTTTTTTGAACAAAACATCCATCCGATTCCACTTAATGTTTTTTTTTTCTAATCTATTTTTGTGATGTAAAACATTTAACGATTTTTTTTATCAAATATTATTAAAATATAGAGTTTATTTTAATTATTTAACGTCAAGTTAATTCTTTTAATACGCATTCCTACAACAGTGATTTAGTATCCCCCTCAGCAACTTAAAACTAGAGATGTGAAAAAAAAGAACACTATGTTCTTTTGAACAGGTTCTTTAAAAAGAACTGGAGCAGTATGCTCCTTGCTTTTGAAAAAACCTGTTCTTCTATAATTAACGATTTTTCATCAGAACTTATATTTACGTGTAACAAAAAAAAATACATCCATCTTCTAATTCTAATTCCATTACTCGGTAAATCATTAATCATAAAGTCCTTAACAAAACGAGCAATAGCCTCTCCTCATTGTTGGTGAGTGGGTTTGGACGAAAAGACTTCTTCTCATCTTACGTCACGAATGCCTGAAACGCTATATCCACTATTCCAGCAATGGAACAGATTTCAAAACGATTTCGATTAAAGAACACTGAACAGGGTGTTCTTTTGTATGCTCTTTCGCACTACGATAGCTATGCTTTTCCGTAGAGAGTTAGCTCTTTGCGTTTCGGAGTAGCTCTTTTTTAGACCAGTTCTTTTTGGAGCGGGAGTTCTTTTTCACAGGTTGCTCTGGGTCTTTGCGTTCCGGAGTAGTAGAGATGTTATATTTATGCTCTTTTTGAAGAGCAGTTGCTATCTGCTCCTATTCTTTTAAAAAGAACAGTTCTTTAACCTGTTCTTTTTACAGAAGTTGCTTTATACGGGGAAGAATTTAGGAAAGTATCACTAAAATTCAGGACAAACTTGAAATATACAAATTATTATATTTCCAATTGGATTTTAAAGTTTTATTATTAAAAATAAAATAATGTTTCTTTTGTTTAAAATACATAAATTTTAAACAGTTTTTATTTTTTGTGGATTATATAAATTATTGGTAATGAATTAAAGCATTAAAATTATCTTCAAATTCATACTATGTGTTTCTCCAAGTCCGATATGTTAAAATAATTCCATACGAGTGAAGAAGAATCTTAGAGCGAACTATCACACAAAGACGCTAAGAAATACCAGGAGCACCAGATGAAATTTCTAAAAACAGCTAAAATACGACCCAAAAGAAGCCAAAATTGCAAAATAATATATTCTATTAAGGGGGACTACTCTGGGAGACGTTCTTTTTTGCGATGAGCGGTTCTTTTTGCATTGTTTTGAACGGTTGTTGTTTAGCTCTTTTATGCGTTTAAATAGAAGGATCGGGTATAATCGTACTTTTTTTTGGATGTGTGCGTGTGTAATTTTTGGTTTATTCATTTTTTTGGGGTAATTTTCCTTGAGTCTCAAAATTTAAGTATTTAGATCAATATGAAGCTTTCTTTAAGAAAAAATATGAGTATCAGATTTAAAATTTCCAATTTGATTCTTTTTTTTAAAATTTTATACATTTTAATACATTTGAGAAGTAATATTAAATATTTTTTTAATGTGTTGAGTGGTGTGGTTGCCTAAGCCCCAATAATTGTCGATTGTCGCAAAGCTTTAAGAAGTAAAACTTAAAATTATTTTTCAAAAACTTATAAAACTAGGCAAATAGTTTGTTATAAAATTAAAGTACATTACTAAATTTTTTTAGCTGTAAACTATTTGATTTATTCAGCTATTTCTTATTGGTCATAATACCTCCCCTCTAAGGATCGATGTTAAGACATATTTTTGTTGCTAAAAAAATCATAAAATTCAATTAATTGGTTTAGTTAAATTTCTAGTTAGAACACGCAATTTTTTAACTCTCAAAACCAACCAAATTTCTAACTAAAAATATGCATTTTATTTTTTCTGGCTCAAATGTAAGCTTTTTTTTTTAATAATTTGAATTACACTGCCATGGGCGGTAAACTGCAGCATCTAGGCTAATGGTTTGGACCATTGTTACAAGCATTTGATAACTCTGACCTATGAAGAAGTTTGCTAAAAAACGGATTATTTCAGAGTCAAAATTGTCCAATTGTAAGTCGTGGTTGCTGCAGTTTACGAGCCCATGGCAGTAATACAAGGTAGTTTTATGTAAGTTTTATTTTTAAATATTTAATTCACAGAAACTTTTTATTTTATTTACATTATTTCAAATGTCGTTAGAATGCCACTTTCTTACAGACAAAAAAAAACCGGTTGAAACCGGAGACTACTGGTAGATCGGGGAGTGGTATAAAGTAAATAAATCTTACATTTTACCCGTTTGCGGTTTGTTTATATATGGTAGAGGTACTAAAAGAATGCGTTTACTGGAAGGGCCGCTTTCAGGGTTGTTAGATTGGCTCAATGCAGCTGTTTTGGCTAATATTTTCTGCTGATTAAATTTTTTTAAAAGCAGCCCAAAATTGCTTTTACTATGAGTTAACTAGGTTTGAATGATTGTTATTAATGAGTTCAGTTATGAATATTTTTTTAACAATTTGTTAATTTTTTGCTTTTGAATTCGTTTATTTGTACTTTTAGCCTTGTGGGAAAGGACTTAATAGAATATATTATTTTGCAATTTTGGCTTCTTTTGGGTCGTATTTTAGCTGTTTTTAGAAATTTCATCTGGTGCTCCTGGTATTTCTTAGCGTCTTTGTGTGATAGTTCGCTCTAAGATTCTTCTTCACTCGTATGGAATTATTTTAACATATCGGACTTGGAGAAACACATAGTATGAATTTGAAGATAATTTTAATGCTTTAATTCATTACCAATAATTTATATAATCCACAAAAAATAAAAACTGTTTAAAATTTATGTATTTTAAACAAAAGAAACATTATTTTATTTTTAATAATAAAACTTTAAAATCCAATTGGAAATATAATAATTTGTAAATTTCAAGTTTGTCTTGAATTTTAGTGATACTTTCCTAAATTCTTCCCCGTATAAAGCAACTTCTGTAAAAAGAACAGGTTAAAGAACTGTTCTTTTTAAAAGAATAGGAGCAGATAGCAACTGCTCTTCAAAAAGAGCATAAATATAACATCTCTACTTAAAACAGTTTATAAAATACGATTATTTTATAAGTTGGTTTTGGATCTTTATGATATATTAATTCCCCTTTTTTTTTTTCTTACAATCGGATGTACATTCACAAAAGTAGTTGTTATCCTTTAATGACCTCACGTACTGCATTTTGGTAATTAACTTTAGTATGTTTTTCCACCATCTAGATATACAATCCACCATCTAGAATTCTAGATGTTCAAATAATACTATTTAATATTTATGGTTTTTCAAATAAGAACTACGAAAATAAAACAAGATACATCAAAAATTGAAGATGATTGCGTATTCATAAAGTTATTTACTGAAACAAACTTAATCAGGTATCCGTATTTGTCACACTTAGGAGACAAATAATTTTAAATTATGTTTAATAAATTACTACCACATATTTCATTTTCAAGATTTCGTTTTAAATTTTAAATTTATTATATACTTCTATATTCTTAGTTCGTTGGTCAACTTAATATAAAACCAGTATTTACATTTTTGAAATGTAAAAACTGGTATCTAAACAAAATGACATTTAACGTTCACCGTATTTTTGATATATAGTTTAATAAGTATCTATCGCAAAAATTGTCGCGATTCTGTGCTCCAGTAACTATTATAAGAAAGCAAAAAAAGTCTTAAAAGTGATGTTGAAAAGTTATAATTAGGGTTTCAGGTACCAGATTGTTTGAGGAAATGCAGGTGTTACACAACCTCGACCTAGAATTTGACAAAACGTATTCAACAAGTAAGGTTAGTTATTTTTTTAAAAAAAATAATCTTTGACCTAGAACTACACGAGGGCTATTGCCGACGGGCGTCGTATTTTTGCACCACAGTCAAGTGACGAGCAGACACCTAAACAAGTTGGTTGGTTGGTAGACATATATTTTCAGGCTTGTGTGCTTGGTCGCAAGGACCCGCTTATAAACCATCGTCAAGTAGGAAAACACAAGACACACACAAACACATATGACAGATGTTGCCATCTGTGGCCACCTCCGCAATTTACGCATGTCCCTGAAGGGGAGGGAAATTTTCTCCAGGAACCTGTACCCATGGGAAACTGCGCAATGACCGCCCACAGGACTTTCGGACCCAACAGATTTTACGAGCACGTACTCCGCATATACTCGACAAACACAAACATCCATGCCTGAACGGGATTCGAACCCGGAACCAGCAGCTCCAGAGGCCAATACCTGAACCACTACGCCGCTGGATCGCCCTAAACAAGTAAAAGCTGTTTTTAAATGGTTAAGATTGTAATCCATACCAGTGATAATTCAACCGAAGTCTTGCAGAGTTTAGAGAATTTCGATTCACGTTTCCTTGATTTGATAAAAGAATTTAACAATAATCGACGGTAAAAACGTAAGACTGAAATCATAAAGGTTTTCACAATTTCCAAAAAGCGTGTTTTTGGGACATTGTGCTGGTGTTTCGTATTGATGTGGAATAAAAATAATCGATATTTGAGTTCCACTTAAATGTGCTAATGGAAAATTTCTAGACTTCCAAGGAATTAAGCCAAGCCGAGCGATTTCAATAGCAGTATGTCAAATATAATGCCATAAAAATAATTGAAGAATAAATAAAAATAATCGAAACAATTTTTAAACATACTTAGGGCTTTTTCATATGAAAAATGTAATTGACAAGGTCTCTAAAATATCATGTTTTGAAAATTGTTGGAGTATAAATATTTATATTTTCAAATGCTGTTTTATTTTTAATGAGCATTGTACATAAATAAAAAAAAAAGTGCACAATTTTGATTGTATCGTCGTGGTTATTATTATTTAACTAGCTCATTCTATGATATAGATGTTGAACACATGCTCACTTTAACTTCTTACTCCTTATAATCTTATCTAAATAAAATAAATGACACTCCTAAATTCTCAAATGTAAATTTATGGAATGTTTTTGAGCGAACTCCCCCATTTTACGCTGTACAGTTTACGATATTCCACTCAAAGTACTTTTTAAGAAACATTTTTCACTATTGCAATTTGTTGAGAATCCTTGATTTTTTAATTAATTGGCAACGTTATTTGCTAGCAAGGTGGTTTACTTCCACCAAAAATTTAAATAAAAAATATGCATAGTTGTGGATATTGGACATCCACGACAAACGAAAAAAGAAGCATAGTTATTTTATACATCGTCTTTTTGCAAAGAAAATTGAATCAATAAAAGTTTAAAAACAAATTTATTTTTGTTTGTTTTATCCCTTTCCGACCGGGCTTGCACGATCGTGCGGGTAGTAAAGAGAATGTTGAAGCTCTTCAAAGATATCGATACCGAAGCAGCTGACTTGACTTGCACCATTCGTTATTGGTATAAAAAATGATTTTGTTTTTAATGAGTTGCTGGCATTGATGCTGTTGGACGCATTTTTTTCTCGATAAAACTCCAAATTTAGTCTCATAATTTTAAATCAGCGCCATCTGACCGCCGATTGAAAAGGGTTATGCAAAAAAAAATATCAAATATGACTACTTTTTAAATTGAAGTGTATCAGAACTGTCTGAATGCGAAATTAATATTTCTTATTAATATATTACTATTTACATAAAATATGTATATAGCTTTTTTTCCTTTCTGTAAGCAAGGTTAAAAACTGTTAGTTACATATCAATATGATCTATATTAAAAAGGGTGGATAATAAATATATTATTTATATCATTAAGATTAAACAAATTGAATAAATTCAAAACTATAGCAAAAATCGAAGTTTTTATTTAATTTAGCTATAGTATAGACTTGAATATAGTAGCAATAGTAGTCAGTAAGTTTATTAGTAAAAGGCAGAGCATTTGTTGATCCATTGAGTTGACTACCACACCACGTCATTTTGTTAGATGTAACAAACATTTGGGATAGGTCATTTTCGCAACCCGTGCTTTCACAATGTGTCAATCCACTTCTAATAACTTGAAAATTGCATTACTTGATACAATTAAAATTTGGCACACTGTTACGAATCTGCATCACTTATATCGTTCTTCATAAATGCCGATCATTATAAGAAGACAAAATATAAAATAATGAATAAATATATATTTGTGATTAAATTATATTTTTGCTATTGGAATAAATAAGATGATACTCCTTTTCCGAAAGGTGATTTTCTTTCATTAAGTGACTTTTAGAGTGATTAATTTTCTCACTCTAAGCCGACGTTTGACGTAATTGAATTGATATTTGCCTCCTAAACAAATTTTCTTTGAAAAAGGATTAAAATGAAGTTACAATAAGGACTAAAAATATGTCACCACATCAAACAAAAAATATTTATACAAAATCAATTTACTAGAGTCCAAAGATCAAAAGAAATACCTTGTTTTTTCGTTACTTTTAACCTTTTCTTTCTGCAATTTTTTTTTCTATCCGTACTTAATGAAACGGTTTTAATTTGTTTTAATTTTTTAGTTGTGACAAACATTTTGTTAGTTGTGACAAACATTCATATTCGAGTTGATACCGAATGTTATTTTATATTAACCATACGGTTACCGTTTGGTAACAAGTAACATAATCCACTTTATTCTATTAAATTAGAGCTCCTTAAAGACAAATCTGTGTTTTTTTCCATCTATTACATTCCATTCTGAAGTTTTATTTAATAATAACCCTCATAAATGACAGTAGTAAAATTGTATTCAAAATTAAAGAGTGGGGTTATTAACTGTTGTAAAATTACGTTTTTGGCGTTATTCAAAGTATAATAATTTTAGTGCTAAATACAAATAATTGTTTTGAAAAATTATATATAGTTCAAAAGGGTAATTTTAAAATATATTTAGTAGTTTTTTAGTCATTATTATCAAAATTGGAATTTTTTAGTTGGTTTTTGTCACATGGAATTTTTTTTTAAATTAAAATTATTCAAAACCTAATGCAGTTAAATTTTTAAATTTTTTTTCCCATACTGAGTATTGAAGATACATATTTATTTTTTTGGGATGAAAATAAAAAATTCATGCATTAGAAGGGTTAGCTGTTTAATATCTTAATAATTCCTTATAATCTTACTCCTTATAATCTCACCTTTGAAATTTGTTGAGAATCTTTGATTTTTTAATTAGTTGGCAACGTCGTTATTCGCTTAGAAGACATTTTACTTTCTCCAAAAATTTTAATAAAAATAATATGCATACTTTTGGACCCACAATGGAAGACTTGTGTCATTTGAACGTGTTTGATGAAAGACGGGAGCGGGACAAATTAGGGTGGCATTATCAATAATGCACCCACTCAGAGTTTCAAACTGAAAAACTGTCAGATTAACGGACTCCACAAATAAACATAAAGTTCACAATTTTCGAAGTAGAAAAACGAACAAAGAGAAGAATAAAAACGGAGAAAACATGGAGCAACACAGCGTCAAAATAATAGCAACTTTTAAAAAGTGTTTTTTTTTTTAAATAAATTAAGCTTTTAAAAAATTGAAACCAAGGGATGCAGTGTTGGGCGACTCCAGTGAAGAAAAGGATGACTTGGCTCCATGCAGTTACTGCTATTACCCACTAATTTTTAGAGTGTTGTTCTCAGTGTAAAATGATTGTCTGTATTTGTCAAAAGTAATGTGCAGACCGATTTGTCAACGTATTATTTTGCCTGAAATTGGATAGCTAGGAAAGCCTTTATTTTTAACTCCCGACTTCTACAGTTATTTGAATAGTGAAGAATAGTATAGTGAATCAAAATGAATCGAATGAATAGTGAATCAAAATGATTCTTTTTATAATTATACTTTCCTTCGCTAAAATTTTGTTCATTTAAATACAATTTCGTTTTTGAACAGGGGTAGCTCAGTCATGTGAAGCGTCGTGCTCGCATCGGAACGTTATCGTTAGTGGGTTTTGTCCTCGGTGGTGCTGGCAATTCTGATGGCTGCTGGGTCGGCGCTTGTATGCGACTGAAGACCGTCGTGTTTGCTAATGGTGGCTGGGGCACGTTAAATAGGTCGCGGACACAAAGTCCTCCATATTCCCATACACACTAATACTTCTGGGTACTAGATCCGGGGTTATCGGCATTTGATCTGGATCAAAATTCCGATAAGTGAGTGAGAATGGATGTAAGAAAAGGACCTTCCTATAGGGGAGAGTGTTGTACCTTGGGACGCTTGTACCTTGGGACACTGACAATTTCTTAGAATCTATTGGCGATATTCATACATTGTTTATTTCTAATAGTAGATTTAACCAACAGACATCATCAAAATAAAATTTAAGACTAGCATCATTGAATTGATGAATTGGTGACAAAAAATAACATTTCATTACCCCAAGTAAATATTTTTCTCATTTTAATATAATTTTTTACTTTTGTACTTTTTCAAAAAGTCAACCGAATTTTATTTTCTTCATAAAAGAGAAGATTTTAAAATATTTTGGTTATGAGAAAATAATGATGATGCATTTAGATTGGCCACTATCTTGCTTTTATTTAAACCGTGTAGTGTGTTGTACATGGGACAGTAAAGCATATTGTATCATCATATAATGTTAAATAATTTGGACTTGCAATTTTGCTGTATAATTTAAATAATTCTTGAATTATGAAGTTTTATTTGTGTATTTCCTTGAAAAAACAATAAAGTTTGCTTCCTGACACAAATTAGTTCAAGTGTATGACTAATTGACTGAATTATAAAGTATGTCCCAATTTACAACTTCATATTATACCTTGGGACAGTTTATCCTTTCTACTTTAAATGCGTGGCAATTTTTTAATTTCAAGCTGCCGAAATTTAAAAAATTATATTATAGAGGAATATATTGTTGTGTTGAAATGCTGCTTTTAAATTTTTATTTTGACTATAATTATCGAAGAAAAAAATTTAAATGTAAAAATTGTCCCAAGGTACAACACTCTCCCCTATAGCGGATGTGTCATGCTGACAAGCATAAGTTGGACTTCCTCCCTTGTAGGTCTCAATAAAGAAACGGAAGCCGCCCAATTTCGCCTTAAAATCGAGCAGTTATGTCTACTCCAGGCTCGGTAACCGAATGGCATCAGAAGCAACAACACAATTTCCTTTTTAGAAATAAATAGATCCCGAATCGATTTAATTTTGGTTGCTTTACTCGTAAACTAACGAAACAGAATGGATATAAAGTTTGAAATATTATGCGTTTCTTGTGCCGTATGCTGAATTGATATTTAAAATAATATTCTTATGTTATATTACCACTATTTACATTTAACAAATGTATATAGTTTGAAATGTTACCTATTCATAGTCACCTTCATCAAGGAGAACGAATTTATTTTATATATAAAATTTAATTATATAAAAATGGTGGTTGTTTCTGAACAAAACGAAATTTTTCATCATCGTTTAACAAGTTGGACTAAGTTTACGAAGACTTTGTATCTGTTGTTTCTAATACCAGGTGAGTAGAGCGAAGCTAAACCTAAACCGACATTAAGTTTGCAGTATACAAATATTCTACGAGAAAAAGGGTAAATAGTTCCCATTTTCGAGTGCGAGAATAGAATAAAAAAAGGTGTTTCACATTCAATAAACAATTTTATTTGTTATTTCAAGACATACATTTATTATTTTTATTAGTAAAACTTCAGTTTGAGTGTTATTTTAATTATTTTTTCCTTCGATTTTGACGTAACAGATCGCACGATTATCAGGGTGAAAAGGAGTAGCCAATCGGAGCATTCGAAATTTCGGCGCCAGCAGCGTTGTTTACGCAGTTTCCTCCTCCTAGTACATTTCTCTGCTGCAAACTTATGGTCGGTTTTGGTATTCTCCCTGTTGAAAAACAAGGGATTTGGTGTGGCCACTTAAAAACCAAAAAAACAGTGTCCGCCGTTTCCTCGGGAAATTGAATTGGTGGCACCATCTTGGACTTCTCCCAAAATGCCAAGAGTGGCTAGGTGGAATTCGCCAAAGTGCATTAAGCTTTTTGATGGTGACGATTTCCGAGGATGTCAGTGTGCGGTTACGTTTCTGGATCTCCCGGAGGCAGTCTTGGCCATTATGTCAGCCAGGTCAGGATGCCAAGATGATCAACCTAAGAGTCTTGATCACAAGTATTACAAACATATTTATATTCAATGTACTAAGAAACAAATTTACACTTAATGTATTACCCGAATTTATTTTAAACATATTTATATTTAATGTACTTCGAATTTCACCTATGTGCTCCCGAATGGTACATGTGATTCACAAGCCCAAGATTCATCGACCCAAGGCGATTCAAAAATCTGAGGAGCCAAATGAGGCAGCCTTTTTATCCGGGGGTGAAAATAGCCCCCATTTGCACCATTAGTTTTAACAGTGTAGGGATGTCCGCTCAATAATTGACAAATGGGCTGCTGGCTTGTTTGTTTGTGGAGTTTGAGACAATGTTTGATGTAGCTGTGACTTGCGTAGATTAAGTGCAAAATCTGTCTATATTTTGTGGTTATTGTGAAAACATGCTTCGTTGTTGTTATCTCGTCATTATCAAATTTCTAATGAAAAATAAAATGTCGACAGCAATGAAATACAAAAGATAAACAGAAAACCCTTCAAAAGCAAATAGGAGTAGATTTCTGTTTCGAATTGTATGACGTACTTGTAGTTCCTATTTTCAAATGAAATTGGCTCGAAAAATGTTCAATTGGCAGATGAAATTTTAGTTTTAGCACTTGTACGTGATATTTGAGGGGGGGGGTGGTGATGTTGAGAATTTAAAATTTAGGATTTCAAGTACCAGCTTTTTGACGCGACGCAGGTTTATTTACACACACCTGTCCTAGAATTACACAATTGGCTAAACGTCAAGTAAATAACTTAAAATTATATTACAAAGCTGTTTTTAAATGTCTTAGCTTTTAATCCATACCAGTGATCATTCAAAGCAGAGCTTGGAATTTTGGAGTCACGGTTCCTTGATTTGATACAAGACTTTATCCACGATTGAGGCTATGAACGAAAGAACTGAAAACAAAAAAATGTTTTCCACGTTTCCAAAAAAGCGCTTTTTTTTTAAAAAAATTCTTTGACTTTCGTATCGAAGTTGAATAGAAATAATCGATATTTGAGTTCCGCTTCAATGTGCGAAAGCAACATTTATGAGGTGCCAAGGCTAAAAACCACGAATGATTTCAATAGCACTAGTCCCATATAATGCCATAAGCATAGTCGAGGAATCCATAAAATTAATAGAAACGATTTAACATAACAATAATGATGTAAATTATAACCAATAATATAACAAGGCTAAAGCGGAATGAACTTTATGGATCGCGGGTCTCCAAACCAAATCTCAGTGTTAATCCAAAGGGATAAAATGTTTTCTAATCCACATTCTCAGTCTGCATTGAATATTTTTACTCCTTAGAACTACACTAGGGATATTGGTGACAAGTCACCGCATGATTTTGATCCACAGTAACTCTGCCTTAACTCTGAACAGTTTTTAATTTTAATCGCCTGATATCTAAAAACAATTTTCTGCCATGTTGTATAATTACGGATTATGTATAATTTAGTTACTGCGAATTGTCTTTAATTTTCCGTATCAGCAAGAGCATCCACTGAACAAAACGGCCGACATTTGACACAGGTGCACTTTTATTTTGATCTGAGTTTGCTTTTGAAAAGTGTTTATTAAAATATACAATGTAAATTAAAAAAATTGAAAATAAAACATGGAGGCTTATGGTATTTTTTAAATTTAGAAATACGACATAAACTATCCGAATCTCTAAGATAAAATAAAGTACTCGATAGTGTTGACGTCGTTACTAACAATATATTTTAGAGTTTCTTACATCCTTAAGTGACTAAACTCATTTAATTTCCCTATTTTCATGCTTCGAAAAGTTGGCGGTCTTTTTCACAATTACTGGAACAAACTACTTTTAAAATATATTTGATGCCACAAAAAAACACATTAAAACAAGTTTTAAGAAAAGATAATAGTAATAAAGTAGGCTATTAATCTTTTTCAACTAAAAATAAATCGGTAATTACAAAATCGACTAACGCCCAAGTACTTAATTTTTCTTAAATATTTTATTTCTGATAGGTCGAGTCAACGTTTCCACTAATTGAAATTAAAAGAACATTGTTAAAGAGTGTGTTTAATGAGAAAATAAACTTGAAAAGCTTGGGCGAAGTAAACATTCAGGGCCATCGGTTACCCCATTTTGAGGTACCTATTTCCTGAATTTCATGTACCTTTTAGTACCTGTACTTTAGTTGGAAAATAATCGGATCCATTGTTAAAACATAAACATTCTTCATATTATTACTAGTACAAACTATAGCAATTCATAATTCGCTTTTTTTTTTAATTTTATGAATGCCATTAAAACAAGAAGTTTTAAAAAGGCTAAAATAGCTTACTTTCCTGTTACCATAATATTCTTTGAACTCTTTGTCGAAAAACAAGGGGGTTTAAAGATTTAAATATTTTAACGATAAAATGCAAGTTTAAAAACTCTTTTTGGAAACTAGTATTCAAATTTCCTTAAGCCACAACACAGATTTTAAACATTACGTATAATTAACCCAGTAAACTTTTGGGAAATTTAATATTTAAAAACACAAATTTAAGGCTTTTTCTAAAACGCTACTACGTTGACAAATTAATTTATTATTAAGATAACATAAAAAAGCTAATATTATGTGCACATGTATTAAAAGTAGAAATTTTTTGCCTTTTTTTTTAAATTGAAATTACTAATAAAGAATTATTTTAAATTCCAGGTGTTGATGAATGCTGATGCTCAGTTCTTCCTCAGCTGCCATTTACTCCTCGTGATGCTAGACATTGACTTTTTGCGGACTTAAAATTCTTTTAACATTATCCCAGAATTTTTGTTTGCCTCAACCATGAATAATCCATGCCACTATTTTCAATGTTTACGAGTTTAGGCGCCTTCGGCGCAAGGTGCCGTTTTAAATAAAATTGTCCGAATTATTTTAAATTCTCTATAACCTTCATTGAAATACAAAAAACTTATTTCAAGTTTAATGCCAATGCCCGAGTTTTTGACATATATTGGATAATTGGTCGTGGAAGGGAACACTTGCATAAAGTGAAAAGTTACAATATCTAAATGGAAATTCATATAAGATTTCGCTCCATTCATGTTCGTAATGTTTACAAGTATAAACATTTAAAAAATAATTTAATATATTTCTAAAAAAATATCGATGTAAAGTAAATTATAATATCTTAGTCATGCACAAATGCATAGCCGCACAACAAATTATTGAAAATGGCTAAATATAAAATTGAACCCAATTGAAAATTGGAGAACCCAAAGCAGAATAAAAACGGATAAAACATAATTAAAACAGAGACAAAATACAACTTTTAAAAATCGTCTAAAAAGAAAAGAAATTAAGCTAAAAAAATATAAACCAAAGGATGCAGTGTTGGTAGACACCAGTGGAGAAAATGATGACTCTGCTGTATGCAGTTACTGCTACAGCTCACTGATTTTTAGAGTGTCGTTCTCAGTGTAAAATGGTTGTCCTTATTTGTCAAAGAATAAAATGCAGACCGATTTGTCGATTTATTACTTAGCCTGAAATTGGATAGCAAGGAAAGCCTTTTATTTTTAACGCCCGCCTTGTACAGTTATATCATTGCGTAAATGATTTTTTTTTAAAATACACTTTTCTTTGCTAAAATGTTGTTTGTTTAAAAACAATTTTATTTTTGAGCCGGGGTAGCTCAGTCGTGTGAAGCGTCGGAACGTTTGTGGGTTCTGTCCTCGGCGGTGCTCGCAATTCTGATGGTTGCTGGGTCGGCGCTTGTATTCAACTAAATACCGCCGTGTTGCTAATGGTGGCTGAGGCACAATAAATAGGTCGTGGACCCAAAGGACTCCATATTCCCTTACAAATTAATGATATGAGAGTGAGAATGGATGTGTGAAGGGGGCCATTCTATAAAACGGATGTGTCATACTGACAGGCATAAGCGGAAGCCAGCGCTACTTCGCCTTAAAATCGGGTAGTTCTCTACTCCGTGCTCGGTTATCGAGTGGCATTAGAAGCAACAACACAATTTCATAATAAGAAGTACAAACATAAAAGATAACGAATTAATTTAATTTTCGTTGCTTTACTCAAAAACTAACGAATCGGAATGTATATAAAGATTGAAAGCTCTGTTTTTCTTGTACACCGTAAGCTGAATCGATATTTGAAATCAAATTCTTATGTTATAATACCACTATTTACATTTAAAAAAATGTAAATAGTTTTAAATTTTTTTGGTTCTTGAATTTTTTAACCAATATAAAGATTTTATTTTGTAAATAAAATTTAAATACATAAAAATGGTGGTAGTTTCTGAATCAAAGGAAATTTAATATCACCTTTAACAAGTTGGACTACCTTTTCGGAAAACTTTGTATCTAAGAGCATTGATCACAAGCATTACAAGCACATTTATCTCTAATGTACTAAAATCACAATATTGAATCATATACCGATACGATTGTGTCAAGCCTCAAAATACTAAAAAATAAGGAATATAGAACAATTGTTTTTTTTTCTGTTGTGTATAAACATTTCTTCATAACCAACTTCTCTCATCTAAACCCCAAATTGTTGCTTATATTCAAATTGATACTGAATGCTTCTCATAAATATAAACAGAGAATTATCAAATCAATGATCGGAAACAATATTATACCTAAGGCAAGTGAGTTTGACGCGACAGCTCTGCTTATTTCAAAACTATCCCCTGAAAATAAATGTAGAAAAATTAAGTACAAATTACTTATAATTTTAATTTTCATTTCTAATATCATAAAAATTCTATTTAAAAAAGTTAATGCAAATAAATTACAGGCAGTACATTGTTAACTAATTTTAAGTGCATTTAACATATGGGTGTTTATTTCAAAAGCAGTAATGAGTCCAAAATTCTGGATTAATTAATACCATGGATTTTTGATTCGCTGAAACAACTTAATTTTTTTAATTCGATGGAATTGACTCTTAAAAAAAATCAAAAATTTCAAACATAAAAGTATTCACATGCATAAATTGTAATTGCTGGTATCTAGATTATTGAGGTTATTTTTAACTTGCGTTTGTTCAAACCTAATTGATCTCATTAAATAAGAGTTGCTCCATCATAAAAATGGTTGTGTTTATATGTCTGCTCAGGTCATTAATTACTGCATCTGAGTGGAGTGTGAGGGACAATGCTTAACGGAGATCGAAGATAACAATTGTAGTATCGACGCGAAGCGTCCTTACTAAGCATTGAAAATATGCCTGGAAGGGGCGAAACGGTTCAAGGGGTAAAGAAGTGGTCATCTGACCGGTATAAACAGAAGGATGGGGAGGAGGGGGTTCAAGGACCATGCCATGATTCGATCGCTACCACAACGTGTCGTGATGGATCATTCGCGGGCGTTTAAAATCTTGCATAGCAAACTGGTCATAATCTATAATTTGAGCAATGTTGTCATGCTCTGAAACTTCCATTGCCTCGAAGTATTTGTGGGAAATGATGATTTAGGCTGATAAAATCGCAGAATCAATCGGGTCGATTTCAAGGTCCTTGTGAATGATAGTGTTCCTGACGTACCACGGGGCGTTGGCAATACATATTCCTCAGGGTCTTGTTTTGGAACGTTTGCAATTTTTTTGCTTTGACATTTCAGAGCGGTTGCCCAAACTGTGGATGCGTACATAATGACGGGTTTAATCATCGACTTGTAGAGAAGTACTTTGTTCCGGAGAGACATCTTAGAATTCCTTGCCTATAATAGGACCCAGGCTGATGGTTGCGCCAGTCGCTTTGGCAATAGCTTGTTTAATGTGTTCTCTGAATCTCAACCTACTGTCTAGATGAACGCCGAGATATTTGGTATGAGGCTATAGGCCTTGAGACATTTGAGTCCTTTTCATCCAACGATATTGTTACTTAATATGCATACTGAAGAAACATAGGACTTCGGAAGTAATTTATAATAGGATATAATGCATAAAAAATTGGGATGCTTATAATGTAGAAAACTTAAATGTATGATTAATTTAATCTGGGTTTGCCATAAAGCAAACATGTGCGATGTGATGGTTTATGGCCAATTTTGGGACTAATCGGAAAATCCCGGTCCCGAGCCTTGCATAGTAGGCCTCAGTGCTGGATGGCTTTAGTTAAAAAATGGATGACAATGACAGTTGCTGCTATTCCATATATGATTTTTAGAGTGTTGTTCTCATTGTACAATGGCGGTATAAATTAATCTAAAAGTAAAACACAAACATATTTGTAGATTTTGCAGTTGTATTACTTTCCTAAAATTGGATAGCTAGGAAAGCCCTTTTTTTTCTTTGTTACACACATCTTGTAGAGTCATTTGTATTTCAAAATAAATTGTTCAAAATCATCCTTATCTCTGCTAAAATTTTGTTTTCCCAAACAACATCATTTCAGAATATTTATATAAAAGCCTCCCAATTGATTTAATTTTTGATTGCTTTACTCATAACTTACCCTATCGGAAAGTATATCCTATTTAAAAAGCTGAGTTGATATTTGAAAACAAATTCTTATGTAACACTACCACTATTTACATTTATTAAATGCTAATAGTTACAAGTAATTATAAACGTTACTTTACAAATACGCGCTTATATTTTTTTTCTTCTACTTGTAAAATTTTATTGAATAAAATTGTGGTAGTTTCTGAATCAAAGAAAATTTACAAGTTAGACTAACTTGTTTTTTTTTATCAATGGATATTGTTCAGAAGTATTACAAGCATATTGATCTTTTATATGTTAGGATTACAATTGATTCTTACACCGATACCATTGTAGCACGCTTCAAAGCAATAAAAAATAGAAACACGGAACCAATTTTTTTACGAAATAGCACATTTTTCATGCCTTACCTTTGTTGAAAAAATGTTTTTTATAATTGTTGTGGATATTAGAAGATTCCGAATGCTCCACATAAATATAAACTGGGAATCATCATGTCAAAAATTCGAATAATGTTATGCCTAAGTCAAGTGAGTTTGGCTCGACAACTTCACTAATGTTATTTAAATCGCTTTTTATTTTAAGGGTACATCATTTCTTTTCTTTCTTTAGAGACCAATTTTAAGAGCACTCAGATTTAACAAGTATATGTGGCGAACACTTCGTTATAAACGAATTTGACTGTACTCCTGCATTTGAAGTACAATTCGGCAAACTTATTGATTTTTTTTTTGCAATATATTCGTGAGATGCACATAATAACGTGTGCAACATTTCAAATGTTTTCTAAATGTTCCTGGAAAGGTTCTAGTCGCTCACTAAGATCGATTGCAGGTGCAGGTTTAGAGATTATTAATAATTATTCGTTATTTAAGACATTTATTGATTTATTAATCAAATACCAAGTGGTTATAAAGAAACTTTGCCAACATCTGCGCTTCTAGAGTCCATTCCAGTTAAACGATCAAGAAGAAATTTAATAACAGTTATTTGGAGGTATAAGCTAGAGATTCTGTGAATTTCATGACAGTGGTGCTCACGGTTACGGTTACAGAAACTCAAATTTTTTTTTTATTTCAGCGCCTACTCTTTCCTGTCTCAAAATGTTCAGCGCATGCGCAAACTTTAATTAGCGTTGAAATGGCATCGAATCGTCGAAAAACCAACGTGTTATAAATAACAATTTAAGACCAGCATCAGATGGCGCTGATTAAGTTTATGAGACTAACTATTTAGAGTTTTAATTTAAAAAATACCTTAAATAGCCTACAAAACAAAATCAGTGAGCTCGAAGTATATTTGCATATGACTGAGGTGCGCACACAGTTAGTCCATAAACTTAATCAGCACCATCTAATGGCCGGTCCTAAAGGGTTATTTATAAAACTTTGGTAATTGGATAAATCGGTGCCGTTTCAACGCTAATTAGGGTTTTTGCATGCGCTGAACATTTTGAGACAGGAAAAAGTTGGCGTTGCTATTTGAAATTTTTGAGTTTCTGTAACTATAATCGTAACCGTGATCACCACTGTCATAAAATTCACACTGAATCTCGAGCGCATACCTCCAAATAACTATATTTAAAATTTCATCTCAATTGGTTTACTGGAACGGACTCTAGAAGTGCAGATGTTGGCAAAGTTTCTTTATAATTACCCGGTATCATAAAAAAGATAGTTTATTTTAATTCGTTAATATTATTTTAATATATTTATTATAAATCCCCACAACACTGATTTCTGTATAGTTGATTAATTTAAAACAGCTTATTATAAAATAAGACTAGTTTATTAGTTGCTTTTGGGTCTTTATGATTTTTTTTCTCATTTTTTGTTTCCATCGAATGTACATTCACAAAGAGTAGTGGGTTTCCTTTAGTGGCCCGACATACTACATTTTGCAGTTCACTCTAGTCTATTATTCATCTAGGGATAACTATACTTTTCAAATAATTTACCATTTACTTTTTATAGTTTTTCAAATAAAAACAACGAAAATAAAATAGGATACATGAAAAATTAAAGATGTTTTATAGTCATAAAGTTAATTATTGAAAAAAATTGACCAGACAATGTTATTTAACGTCTTACTTAGGATACAAGTCCGATTAATAGAAATAATTCCAAATTGTGTATGTTAAATTACTACCACTTATTTCTTTCTTTGAATGTCATGTTAAAATATAGTAGTATATGCTCTAAAGAGCTGGTAAAAATCATGGTTATTTATAAAAACTAGTATTTAAAAAATGTAAACACTGGTATATGTTAAATATAATGGTTGTTGCTTTTTTCGTTGCCTTCAAATGTTACTGATAATGGTCTGAGGGAGGACGTCCAAATTATTATTCCTTTCAGTCCCAGTGTTGCCATTTAGCATCATCATGTTTCTGATCATAATTTTAAAAAAAAGTAATAGGACTGACATCTCTTGGGATTATTAAAAAATATTTTCTAATAGAAAAAAGTTTAAAGAATTGAATGATGTGCTCTTTGATAACATAAACGGATATAGACGACAAGAAAAAAATATATAAAATGATGATGCCAAATTGTTCTTAAGAGTTAAAACCGCCAATTACTGGTAACAGTAACAATAGCATAACAGTTTGTAAATGGATGTTTAATTAAATTAAATTAGGTTTTCATCTCCCAAAAATTTGAAAACTGGGAAGTGATTGCAAAGCAAACGGCCTTGAGTGAAATATTGCTACATGATTCTAATCATTATGAATATGATTTTTGGAAATTGGCCCAAATTTCATTCGATTACTAAGATTCACAAACACACATCAATAATGCTGTGAATAGACAAGCTGAAATTCAATGGAAATACAACAAACTGTTTTTTTAAAAAAAACTAATAGAACAATTGACAAATGGTGCTTCTGCTAAGTTATCAGATTGAATCTCTGAAATTTTTGGTATTATAATTAGGGAAAAGTTAATATGTTAAATGGTAATATGTTAACCCTCTAGTGAATACTTTTACCGTTTGGTAACAAGTAGCATAATCCACTTTATTCTATTAAATTAGAGCTTCTCCAAGACAAATCTGAATTTTTTTTCATCTATTACATTTCATTTTAAAGTTTTAGTTACTAATAATCCTCATAGATGACAGTAGTAAAAGTGTAAGAAAAGCAAATAGTTGATGGAGTATTTGTTCCTTTACCATGCATTTTATCAGAAATGGTGGAAGAGTTTTCACGAATTATTTTATAGACTTCATCGTGTCGTATCAAGAAGACATTTCTTGTTATTGGAAACAGTTACAAAGACCCACACTGGAAGACTTGTGCCATTTGAATGTGTGTGATGAAAGATACACGAGCGCGACAAATTAGGTTGAAAGTTGAAATTACCAATAATCATTCAGTGTTTCAAGAGGAAAAACTGCCATATTGATGGACCCCACATATAAGAATAAAATTCACAGCATTCGAAGGGGGGAAAAGAACCAAACGGAAAATAATAATGGAGAAAACATGAGCAATACAGCGTCAAAATAATAGTAACTAAAGTTTTTTTTTTTTTTTTAAGAAAAAGAAATTAGGTCTTAAAAAAATAGAAGCCAAAGGATGCAGTGTTGAACGACCCCAGTGAAGAAAATCATGACTTTGCTGTATGCTGTCATTGCTATTACCCACTAATTTTTAATGTGTTGTTCTCAGTGTAAAATGATTGTCTATACTTGCCAAAGAGTGAAATGCCGATCGATTTATCGATGTATTATTTTGACTGAAATTGGATAGCTAGGAAAGCCTTTTATTCTCAACGCCCGACTTGTACAGTTATTTGAAAATCAAAATAAATTTTTAAAACATTACACTTCTCTTTGCTAAAATTTTTTTAAGTTAAAAAAATTATTATTTTTAAGCCGCGGTAACTCAGTCGTGTGAAGCGTCGTGCTCGCATCGGGACGTTTGTGGGTTCTGTAATCTGCGGTGCTCGCCCTTCTGATGGTTGCTGGGTCGGCGCTTGTATTCGACAAAAGACCGCCGTGTTGCTAATGGTGGCTGATGCACGTTAAATAGGTCGTGGACACAAAGTCCTCCATATTCCCATACAAATTAATACTTCTGGGTACTAGATCAGGGGGCTGTCGGCATTTGATCTGGACCAAAATTCCGATAAGTGAGTGAGAAGGGATGTGTGAAAGAGACCTTCTTATAAAACAGATGTGTCATGCTGAAAGCACAAGTCGGACTTCTAGTTAATGGAAATAAATTACAGTCAGTACATTGTTAAATTAATTTTAAGTGCCTTCAACATAGGGGTGTTTACGTCAAAAGCACTAATAAGTTACCCGAAATAGCAACCTTTCTACCCTATTTGTTGTTGTATCTTGTCCCCTAAAATAAAAAATTGAATTTTTATCATACAAATACACTGCTCAAAACAATTAGGGGAGCACTTTTTGATTCCAACTTTAACTTCACTCCCAACTTTTTAATTTTTATCCTATAAATCTGAAATTTGTTAAATAGGTTCACTATGCATTCGAAATGAAATAGTAAAAAACTGAAGAAAAAATCTGTTTTTATTACTTAAATTTAAAGGGGGGAAATGGAATAATAACTTTTTAATAAATTATAACAATAATTTTTTCAAAACTTTTTTTGTTAAAAATAGTTGAAAAATATTTTTAAACATCTAAAAAATGCAAGAATGAAAAATTTAGGGTCAATTTATTTTCTAAAACTGTTTTAAAGTGAAATTTATTTTACCATATTTTTCATATTTTCATTAATATTAAAAACATATATTAAATTCTTCAAAATACGTTATTCTTCCATATAATGATGTATCTAACGACACATAAGTTGCGAATTTAACTTAGTCAGAAAAAAATATTCCCAATGGAATCATTGGGAGCAAAAGGGTTTAAAACATGTGCTTCCCTAATTGTTTTGAGCAGTGTAAGAATAAGGGGGAGATGCTGCTGGGGCAAAACTCAAAACAAAACCTGGTTCGACAAGTGAAGCCATTAATCTCTTTGTAGTCAGCCCAAGAAACTCTTTTACCGAAGTATTGGGCGTTATTTACGGAAGAGTTTGCATTGTTTTACGAAAAGACTTGATGATTTGCGACTCTCTAATATTTCAACTCTTTACAACGCATTTTTCTCATTTGTGAAGGAAATTACTACCACCTTGTGTAAATTCAGATCTCGTTATACAGCCTTTGATTCTTAATTACTTCTATTTAAGAAATAAAATGATGACTTTCACCAGGAACTAACTGTCAACATTGAGTGAGCGATTCGTTTGGGCTTACTTAGGTTGCTTGGCAAGACTTTCTGATGGCTTCACTTATTTTCTTTTTCTAGTCTTCTTCTTAACTCTATGTTTTTTACTAAGGGTCTGCACTCAAACGAATGACTAAAACGACTCGAAGTAGTCATTCGAAACATGAGAAATAATCCACCATATGAAAATGTTTAAAAGTTTTGTACTTCAAATTTCCCAAGAGTCATCGACTCAAGGCGATTCTAAGCCCTGAGGTGCCATTTGAGAAATCCTTTCACAAGGGACACAGTACCTCAAAATTTGCAAAATTAGCGAATTTGTTTTTATTTGCTAAAATTAAAGTTTGGAACCTTCTAAATAAGTCTACCAAGTTTTAAAAGTGTATCTAAATTAAAAAAAAGTTATTCTATTTTTTATGCGGAAAGGTATGATAAAAATGCATACAAATGAAAACTTTAAATGCGTTTTTCTTTATGTTTATATTTCCTTGATGACAAGTTCTTTAAAACGCTAAGGCTTCTTAAATTACTTATAAAAATCTAAAGAATTTTTTATACAGTCTGTCAAATATGTTAGTATTAAGAATTGGCATTAAAATTGTTTGAAAAAGTAATACTTTTCTTATAAAAAAATATTAAAGTCAAAAATTGTCAAATATGCTAAAATAATTAGGGATTTTTTACATAAATATTTTTTATAAAACAACTACGGAAGATAAATCAAATTTGGATGCCAATTGTTATGTAAAACAGTTTAAAGTACATGAGGAAAAAAATTGGGTTGAAATATTTGTATTTAAAAAAGTCTTAGCATTTTTTAAAAGTTCAAAATTTTTAAATTTTTTTTAAATAACTCAAAAAATTAATTAAATTTTTTTGTCATATATTGGTTTTAAATGTAGATTGAACTGATAAAACATGAATTTTGTAGCGAATATGTCAAAATTAAACATTTTTTTGAAAGTGGTACCGTGTCCCCTTAACCGGGGTGCCTACTAGCCCCAATTTGCCATCATTAATTTTAACAGTGTAGTGGTTTCCGTTCAAGTATCGACGAATTGGCTGCTGGTTGGTTCGTGGAGTTTAAGGTATCCGACTACCTTTCGTGCACTTTTTTTTAAACCTCGAAATCATAAACTGTAAGTGCAATGAAAAGTAAAATGCACTATTGAAACATGAATTTAACACAAATTATAACTGTAAAATTTTTATTTTTTACAAAAATAGTGATTTTTAGTGAAAATTGACCATTAATTTGCTTCATAGACATAGAAATGGCCTTCGACAGCTTATGGCACGAAGGCCTAATTAAGAAGCTCATCAACAGCAATTTACCGAAGCCCCTTATCCATATCATTCATGCGTTCCTTACCAACAGATGCTTTCAAGTAAGGATAAACAACACCCTATCCGAGATAGAAGCAATAAAAGCTGGTGTTCCCCAGGGCAGCTCACTTTCACCCAGCTTGTTCAATATCTATATCAACGACTTCCCGACCTCCGACAACACCATCACAGCCCAATTAGCAGACGACACTGCAATCTTGGCCAAATCCAAGAGAGGCAACATGGCCTTTGAGAAAGTGCAAAACGCCCTGTACTCAGTTGAACAGTGGTGCGAAGACTGGCGCATTAAGATCAACGCTCAAAAAAGTGTTTCAGTTCTCTTCCGAAATCATAAAGTCAAAACCCACTACGACACCTATCTTGAGATCTTTAACTCAGAAATCCATAACCAGCCCCATACCAAATACCTCGGTGTTCATCTAGACAGTAGATTAAGCTTCAGAGAACACATAAAACAAACCATTGCCAAAGCGACAGGCGCAACCATCAGCCTGGGCCCTATTTTAGGCAGGAACTCCAAGATGTCTCTTCGGAACAAAGTGCTTCTCTACAAGTCTATGATCAAACCAGTTATTATGTACGCGTCCCCAGTCTGGGCAACCGCTAAGAAATGCCACCGCAAAAAAATTGCAAACATTCCAAAACAAGACCCTGAGCAAAGCTCCTTCTACACCAAGTTAGGACACACCATACATTCGATCGGAGCCAAGATTTTTCCCGCTAGAGGCGCTGCAATACGCTGAAGGCCGAAAGTGACGGAAAAAGCGTTATGTTCCGGGATGCAAATCGGGATATAAAACTTAAATTAACTTTCGATTTTCCTTGTTTAAAGCACCTAATAATGAAGAGGATCTTAAATTATGGCACAAAAATATCCCTAGGAAGGATGGTCTGCTGAAAAATACCGAAATGGTGATTTTTTTAAAGGGAAGTCAAACACCTCGCCTCTATGGTTAAGTCTATGGGAAAGTATTGACTTTTTCCCGCTAGAGGCGCTGCTATACGCTGAAGGCCGAAAATGCACCGAACCAGTTGAGCCACTATCTCCCATAGACATCCCGCGTTATGTCCCAACTTGGAGTAGAAGGAGCTTTGCCCTGAGGAATATAACAAACGCTCCGTGGTATGTCAGGAACACCATTATTCATAAGGATCTCGGAATTGACCCGATCGACTCTGCCATTTTATCTGCCTCCCACAAATACTTCGAGGCTATGGAGGCTACATAGCACGACAACATAGCTCAAATTATAAACTATGACCAGTTTGCCATGCAAGATTTTAAACGCCCTCGTATGATCCATCACGACCCGACGTGGTAGTGAATGGATATAGGCATGGTCCTAGGACCCCCCACTCCGTTTATACCGGTCTGATGACCACTTTTTTCACCCTTGAACCATTTCGCCCCTTCTAGGGATATTTCGATGCTTAGTAAGGACGCTCCGCGTTGATACTACAACCTCCGATAATTTGTATATAAAATTTAATTATATAAAAACAGTGGTAGTTTCTGGATCAAATGTAATTTCTTATCATCGTTTAACCTTTTCCGACCGGGCTCGCACGGTCTTGCGGGTGTTAAAGAAAATGTTCAAGCTCTTCAAAAATATCGATACCGTAATTAAAAGACAAGAAACAATTCAAAACATTGAATAAAATTTACTAAAAAGTAGAAGTCAAAACAATCAACAATAAAAAACAATTTTCGGGAACTGTCTTAATATAAAACCAGTATTTTCTTTTTTGAAATGTAAAAACTGGTATCTAAATCACTGGTATCAGAATGTATATAAAGTTTGAAATGTTTCGATTTTCTTGTGCATCGTCAGGCTGAATTAATATTTGAAATAAAAAAAATTTATGTTATATTACAACTATTTACATTTAACAAATGTATATAGTTTAAATTTTAATGTCGTCCAATAACCTTGCATCAAGCAAAACGACTTAATTTCATAAATAAAACTTAATTATATAAAAATGGTGGTAATTTCTGAATCAAATGGAATTTATCATCATCGTTTAAGGGGGGATCATAGTTAACAAAAACCAAAAAATCGAATTTTTGAAACCAGTATTTTCTGATAGATGGAATCCTAATCTATCGAATAAGACCAATTTTGTATCGATCGGTTAATTATTTCTTATAAAAAATTAAAATTATAAAAATAAACAAATGTGCCACGCCTCCTTTGAATTACTAATTGTATGCTAGTATTATTTATGTATTACATTATAAAATGATTTTTTTTGTGTTGATATTTGAAAACTATTCACTGGCTCAATGTAAAAAAAAATTCCTGACGATTTACATGAAATTCGGCTAGCAAGAAATGTTTTGGTGATCATTTCGAGTTCGTGTTAACGGGTTCGACTGTATTTGTTTTTCGCGTTTTTCTCAAAACTATAATTTTCAACACTTAGGTACACTTTTCTCCAAATCTATTGAACATTTTTTAATATTTTTTTTGTGTGTTATAAAACCATTTTAGATCTATTTAAGTCACCTAATTTAGTTTTACAAATTTAAAAAAATATTTTATTATTCTACACTTTTCTTCGTTGAAAATCAGAATTTTTATGAATGTAGAATATAATGCTTTCAATATAAAATTTAAAAATTATTTTAGGCAAAAAAAAAATAGGTGACTTAATTAGATCTAAAATGGTTTTATAACACACAAAAGAAATGATTAAGAAATATTTAATAGATTTGGAGAAAAGTGTACCGAAAAAATACTTGTATATTTGAAAATTCGTAATTGTATGTTTCAAAAGATGTCTTTTTTCAAAAATAATAATTTTTAAAAATAAGATTCTTAGGTGTAAATATAATAATAAAAGTACAATTTATAATTTGGTAAACAAAATTTTATTGTACCATTATTTTTAAATGATTTAGAGCCTTTCGAAATCAATACTAAGAATTGGTCATTTTTGCTGTCGCTAACTATGATCCCCCCTTAACAAGTTGGATTAACTTTTCGAAGACTTTGTATATGTTTGTTGTTTCTAATCCCAGGTGGTGTAGCGGAGCTACGCCACCTCCATGAAACCCGAAAAGTCCATAAACAAAAGTGGGTCGCTCAGGATGTCAGAATTCGAGAACTGCAAGCAATTGAGGATATGTTCAGGGGATGCCTGTTCGCCGCTGCATCTGTGCATTTCAGGGATTTTTTTTTTATCTCCCTGTTGGAAAACAAGAGATTTGGTGTGGCCACTTAAAAAGCGAGAGAGAGCTGTCTGCCGTTTCCTCGTTAAATTGAATTGGGGGCACCATCTTGGACTTCTCCCAAAATACCGAGGTGTAATTCACAAAAGCGTATTAAACTCGTTATTTTTGATGGTGACGATTTCCGAGGATACAAGTGTGCTGTTACGATTCTGGATCTCCTCGTTGGAAGACTTGGCCAGGATGTCAGCCAGGTCAGGATGACCAATCTAAGAGTATTGTTCACAAGTATTACAAACATATTTGTATTTGATGTACTAAGATCACAATATGGATTCAAACCTCAGAGTACTAATTGTCACTAGATTGTGTAAAACCTCAAGGTACTAAAAAATTGGAATATAGAACTATCACATTTGATAGTAAGCACATTTTTCATGTATGATCACCATTACAGAAAGTAGGTTTTTGTATTTTGTCCTGTTATAATGTATAAACATTTCTTCTTAACTAACTTCTCTCACCTAAACCATAAATGGTTGCTTATATTCGAATTGATACTGAATGCTTCACATAAATATAGACTGTGAATTATCAAGATCGGAAACAATATTATGTCTAGGGCACGTGAGTTTGACGCGGCACTTACCTTATTTCAAAACTATCCCCTGAAAATAAATGCTGTACAAATAAGTAGAAATTACTTATAATTTCAATTTTCATTTCTAATTTCATACGAATGCTATTTAAAATGTTAATGCAAATAAATTACGGCTTAAAAAATATGATTCATGAACAATTATTTGTGCTCTCACAATCGAAAAGTTAATCGATGAAACAAATTCGATCATTCAACGTTATTCGTTACCCTTAAGAGACAAGTCTGGTTGATTAAAATAATTCTAAATTGTGTATTAAATACTACCACTTATTTTTTTTTAGAATTTTATTTTAAAATTAAAGATTTTGCGGAACTGAATTGGCAACGTTTGGTTTGAGTCATAATAAATTAGGATTTACATTTCCAAAATGCAAATGCTGGTGTTTAATCAAAATGGGAATTTACGAGCGTTCACCATAATATATTGACATCTCTTAGTGAGGATTGCTTAGAAAATTGGAGTCAGAGTTTCTTTATACGATACAACACTTCACCACGATCGAGGAGGATATCTGGAATCAAAAAGTTTTTCTTCACTTGCAAAAATCGTTTTTTTTTTTTTTTTTTGAGCATTTTGATCGTCTTTTGTATCCATATGAAACAAAAATAATCGATATTTGAGTTCCACTTTAACGTGCTAAAGCAAAATGTCTAGGGCGATAAGACCTAAACCACGAACGATTTTAATAGCACAGTTCCATACAATACCATAAGAAGATCAGCGGCATGATCCATACAAAATTTCGAACTTAGTTTTTAAATGCGAGATAATTATAATCCATAAGGTAACGAAGTTAAGGGCGATTGAGCCCGATCGACAGCGGGTCTTCAAACCAAAGTGCGTCTTGGTTAATCTGAAGGGAAAGCGTATTCCACATTCGCCGGTTGCATTGAATATTTTTGCAACCGTTTTTTTTATGTATATGTGTGAAATGCAACTGATTTAAACTTCTCTTTTATAAATATTTTTAAAATTCGTTCAAATATCATTTTTTAAACTTGAAAATGCTATTTTATTTTTAATGAGCATTGTATAAAACTAAAAAAATGCAAAAATCGAATTATATCGTATATGTTCCATGCAATATTATTATTGAACTAGCACATTATTCATTAATATTTATAATGATATTGAGCGCATGCTACCTTAACTTCTTATAATGTTATTTTATTTTAAAAAATGGCAATGAACAATACTCAATTGCAACATTCTAGATTGTTTTTGAACGAACTCCTCATCTTAGAATGTATATAGTTTCCGATATTTCCCTCCAAGTAATTTTTAATAAAGATTATCCTGCGCTGCAATTTGTTAAGAATCAATAATTTTTTTATAAGTTGGCAACATTATTTGCTTGTAAGACGGTTCAAGTCTATTAAAGATTAAAATAAAAATAATTATTGAAAAAGAAAACTTGCAGATTTTTAGATTTTTAAAGTCTATGAGAAATATAAAAAAAGGAACGTATTTAATATGTACATCGATTAAAAAATCAGGAAATTCCCATTCAAAAATATTTTTTTATCAGGCAACTTTAATTGAAAAAAAAAAAAACAGTATTTTTTTAACTCACGCATTGTACAATTATTTATATTAGAAGTCAAATAATACTACATAATGATTTTAGTACATCGTAGCTTAAGTTTTGTGAATTAGAATGGAAAGAGAACTATCAAACGTTTCCAAATGAATTTAATTTATGTTTGTTTTTTGCAAAAAATATTGAATCTTAAAACTTATTATATTGAAGTGTTTATGTTCGAACATAAAATAAATTCTTTTTTTCATTATTACCACTATTTGCATAAAACATTTAGATAACTTGTTTTAATGTTTAAAATTTATTGTCGGAAACTAGTATAGATTTTTTTTAACTCATCTCATTAAGAACTGAAAATTACTACTAACTGTGTACCGATGGAGAACTCAGTTGTAGCTGTAATAAAAACGTATAAAATATAAAGATACAAAGCAAGGCTCTCACTTTTTAATTTTAGGATTAGAAATTAATGAGGGTCCTTGACACAATAGCGGCTCGATGAGGGGTCCTCGAGAAAATTTTGTTGGGTACCCCTGTTCTAGACGATCGATTCGTAGTTTGGCGAAGTAACTCACCAACTAGTTAGTAGTCCTAAACAATTTCGTGTACTCGCAAACACGCGACTAGTGGAACTAAAAAATATTTTTTGAAGAGCTTAAAACAAAACGCATACCTATGTACTTTCTTTTCTTCCAGAGAACTGTATAATGTATTTTTGACGATTTTGTTTTCTCGCGAAGTGGGACAAAGACTTTATCTTTACAAAAACTTTTTTGATGAAGGGCTTTACGTAAAGCACATACCTATGTACAAGCACTTGCTTCGCATCCTGAGAACTGTAAAAGAGCAGATAAAAATTATCTTGATAATTGTATCGTACTTGAATCCGCAAAACCATTGGTTCTTAGTTTTCTGACTAATTGGTGTGTCTTTGTAGTTATATAAGACTGTGAAATCTGAGCGGAGAAGTAGCTGTGTAGTTTATAAACAAAATAAATACATAGCTACATCAAAAAAGATACCTTATATATTAATGTTAGTGACAAATTTTAAGTTTCAATTATAAAACTGAGATCTAATTATAGTTTTAAAAAATAATGAATTGAGTCGTTCATCAACATGGCAGTTTAAACTATTGTTCTTGAAAGATGATGTCGGTTGTAGCCAGTGCAATAATAATGACATCATTTAGCAGTCCCTTTTAAAATGAGGTTAGGTTTAAGACCTCCTGATTAATAAAACTAGTCCAAGTCTCCACTACCAATAACCTACAGAATGAAACGCTAAGAGCGTACTAAAGAAACGTTAATACTGCTGAGAGATAGAGATCAATAAATAATTTTTTATGATCGAAAGTAAGTGCTGTAAAAATAAGAACAAATTACTTATAATTTCAATTTTCATTTCTAATTTCATACGAATGCTATTTAAAAAAGTTAATTCAAATAAATTACAGACAATACATTGTTAAACTAATTTTAAGTCCCTTTAACATGGATGTGTTTACTGCAAAAACAGTAATAAATTGCCACTCGAAATTGTAACTTTTCTCCCATATGTGTTGTTTCATCTTGTCCCCTGATATCAAATTGAATTTTTACCATGCAGATAAGAATAAGGTTGTAAAAAACCAACACAAACCTGGTTCGCCATGTGAAGCCCTCGATCGCTTCATCGTCAGCCCAAACAAACGCCTTCAGGGAAGTATTGGTCGTTAGTTACGGAAGAGTCTCATCCGTTAACGAAACGACTTAATGATTTCCGATTATCTAATATATCCACTATTTACAACGTATTTCTCTCATTTGTGAAGTAAATTACTACCACCTTAGGTAAATTCAGATCTCGTCATACAGAATACAGCTGCGTAAGTAGATGTTTTAAATGTTAATTTTTGCTTTTTAAAGAATAAAATGCGTTTCCGCATGAACTAACAGTCAACATTGTGTGAGCGATATCAATGTTTGGGCTTACTAGGGCTGCTTGGGGACTTTCTGACGGTTCACTTGTTTTCTCTTTTCAGACTTCTTCGTCTTAACTCTACAGCAACTCAATCTGGCGGTCGTGTTGAGTTGTCTGTTGTAAATGCAGAGCTCCAAATTTTTTTTTCCTGTATTAAGGCGTATACCATAAATCTTGTTCTTAAATTTGAGCAATAGATAGAGAAAAACAGAAATTCGGCAATTTTCACCAATACACCCATCCGAATCCCCTTAATGATTTTTTTTATCTATTTTTGGGATGTAAAACATTTCATGTTTTTTTATCAAATATTATTTAAATAATTATTTAATTCAATTTTAGTTCTTTAATTATTTAATTCAATTTTAGTTCTTTAATTATTTAACTTCAATTTAAAGTACTTTTATAACGCATCGATATCCCTACAGCAGTGATTTAGTATCCCTCAGCAACTTAAAACAGTTTTTAAAATAAGATTATTTGATAAGTTGATTTCTTAAAATTTATGATAAATAAGGCGAAATAAGATTTTTGAAAAATTAAGGATGATTGCATACTCATAAAGTTAATTAGTGAAACAAATTTTATCAGGTATCGGTATCGGCACATTTAAGAGACAAATAATTACTAATTGTGAATATTAAATCACTACCACTTATTTTATTTTAAAGAATTCATTTTATAATTTAAAATTTCGAAACCTTTCGTAATTCCTAACTGTTCGACTATGTACCAAACCAGTATTAACGTTATTGAATGATCAAAACTGGTGTCTAAACAAAATGACAGCGTTCACCATATTTTTGACATCTATTAATAAGGATCTATCGCCAAAGTTGTCGGAATTACGTGTACCGATGTCCAGTAACTATGAAAGGAGAGCAAAAAAGTCTTAAAAAATGATGTTAAAAATTTATATTTAGGGTTTTAGGTACCAGATATTTTGAGGAAATGTAGGTGTTCACACAACCCGGCCTATGACAAATCGTATTAAATAAGTAAGAAAAACTTAAGAAAAGATATTGCAAAGCTGTTTTTAAATGGTTAAGGATTTTAATCCTTACCAGTGATTATTCAAACCAAGTCTTGCAGAGCTTAGGAATTTCGCGGCACGGTTCCTTGATTTGATAAAAGACTTTAACCATGATCGGAGGGTAAAAACCAACTACAGGAATCTTAAAGGTTTTCCACACTTCCAAAGAGCGGGTTTTTGGGACATTTTGCTCGAGTTTTGTATTGAGATTGAATAAAAATAATCGATAGTTGAGTTCCACTTAAATGTGCTAATGGAAAATTTCCTTTAGCACATTGTACATTGAGTACCAAGGCCTTAAATCACGAGAGATTTCAATAGCATTAGTCCTATATAATACCATGAAAACAATTGAAATTTTTTTAAACGTAATAATAATGCTATAAATTACAACCAATAAGATTAAAATATTAAGGTCGAATTAGACCGTTCGGCCGAGGGTCTCCAAACCAAAGTTCAAATGCCTTAATCCAGTGATAATGTTTTCTAAGCCACATTCTCCGGCTCTATTGAATATTTTTACAAACGGTTTTTTTTTTCATATGAGAAAAGTTACTGACAAGCAATGTAACTTTCTCTACAATACCACTTTTTGAAATTAATTTAAACAAAAAAATGCATAATTTTGATTATATCATTTACTAATAGTCGTGGTTATTATAATTTAACTAGCACGCGCGCGCACACACACACACATTATTCTATAACATAAATATTGAACTAATGCTCATCTCTTTATAATCTTATCTAAATAAAATAGAAAAAATGGCAATCCTTAATTAATAATATATGATTACATTTTAATAATTAATTCTATCCTTTAATATCGTATAAAAATATCGAATGGTGTAAGGGTGGATTTGGGTTTAAATTTTGTACTTTTTTGGAATTTTAGGGGCAAAAACTACATCGTGCTATAGTGCACAGCAGACAATTTATTTATTATTATTATTATTTTTTTTGTAATTTTGGGTCTTTTAAATTTTTAAAAAATGCCGTGTTTTCTTTGTCAGGATATACGCCATTACGTGTCTTAAAATGTGCGAATTGAAGGCAAAACTTATCGGCACTGTTTTGTTAGGTATATAGTCGTTATTTACATCTAATTTGGATATATATTTAGCCAATCACCAGAAATATTTAAACGTAAAAGAGATAAAACGGCTATATTTGCTCCTGGTATGTAATTGGACTAGAAATTGCACAAATTGGTTCATATTCAACTGTAAAACGTGTTTTTTTTTAATTCATCATATCAAACAGCAATACAATTCTAGCAAAAAAGTGAGAAATTATACCATTAAACGACATTAAGCCAATTTTGTCTATATTTTAGAGAAATATTTTTTTGGGTAACTTTTACAATTAATTCAAATAAAATTTATTATTAGTTGTTTTCTTTGTGTATGATATTTTTAATTATAGATAAATGTCTGATCCTTACTACGAAAAAAAATTCCAATAAATCTTTTCAGTGAAATTTTGTGACTCAAAATGTCTTTTGTTCTGTCGTTTTTGTTCCACTCAAAATGCATTCACAAAGAGTTGTTTTCCTTTGGTGATTCGACGTACTGCATTTTGCAGTATGCTTTAGTATGTTATTAAACTACATAAAGATTGATACTGTTTGAATAATTTACAGTTTACTGTTCAGATTTTTACAAATATGAACTAAAAAATGTATGATATATGGAAAATTAATGATGATTTAACAGTGCAAAAGTTAATCACTGAATTTAATTTGATCAGGCAACGTTATTCGTCTCACTTAGGAGACAAGTCTATTTGATATCAATAACTATAAATCATTCATTAAAAACTGCCACTTTTTTTTTTAGGATTTCATTTTAAAATTTAAAAATTCGCTGTATAACGATAGACAAACTACAATAAAAACAATTCTAAAAAATGGTATTTACATTTTCGGAATGTAAAAACTGTTGTCTAAATAAAATGACAATTACCTTACGTTCACTTTATTATTGACATCGATTAATGAGGATGCTCTTTAACGAAAGATGACATGGTTCTAGGAACTTATGTCTAGTACTTATGAAAAGAGAGTAAAAGATTCTAAAAATTGGTGTTGAGAAATTTAAATTGAGGATTTTACTTAGCTTGTTTTAACGAACTAGCTTGTTTTAACGAAACGCAATGTTTACACACTCTCGACCTAGAACAGCGTCCACACAATTGAGAAAAGATATTAAAAAGTAAGTAAGGAATTCAGAAAACTTAAGGGATTCATGAATTTACACATTTAATAACTTGCATGTTGGCAAGGGATGTTTTCTACTTAGCTGTACCTTCTGTATTCATAATTCACCAATTATGGTCCTAGGCTGTGAGTCAGTTTAATTGATGTTATAATATACAATTTTCGCGCTTAGTGAATTCGAGTATTTTGCATGTTAAGCTTCTATGTCGAGTTTCATCGCTAATTTATTTGTGCATCTGATATGGGAAATTAGTGATTTCCATTTGTTTAGTATTAAAATGACATTCAACCATTCAGCGTGATTGGTTTCTAAGAGCTCTTTGTATAAATATATAATGTACAAAGTTACTATAAACACGAAATTAATCTCGGCATATCTGCATCCACAGAGAGCTAAAATTACCATACAAAGACGAAAAAGTTTAATACTATTACAGAATTTTAAGAACATTTTATTCAGATTGTTAAGATTTTTAACACGGGGGGCACTTTGGTTTGAAGACCCAAGGTCAATCGGACTCATTCGCCCTTAACCTTGTAATCTAATTGTTTATTATTAGATCGTGTTTAATGTAAAACTTCTTATACTAGAAGTGTTGGCGCAAACCCCTTTTTTTAGGAGAAAAACACCGTTTAAAATAATTATTCTATATTTGCTTAAACACAAAAAAAATCCTACTATAATATTTAATGTATTACAAAATTTTCATTTACACCTATATTTAGGAAACAAAACGTGTTAAAGCACACGTGCGATACAGCGGCTATACGACTATTCGGAGATTTCTGTAATGTGAGCAAGCAGTAAAAACACAAGAATTCGGTAAACATTTTGTTCGGCAACCGTGATCTTAGCGGAAGGGGGATTTTGGGATTGACCAACTCAAAACCTCTAATAAAATACAAACACATAGTACAATACAATTTTTCAATACGTAATAAGGTTACCACTATTTTTTCCGTAATTATGTTATTTAAATTTTGAACACGCAGCATGTGCCAGCTTGCTGCTTTATATGCAAAGTAAAATCCCAATTGATTATACTGCAACAGTATTTATAAACTCTACCATAGACTCTTTCTACCATAGAAGTTTCTTTTAGCTGCTAATTCAACTTAGCTAACTTAACGTTTAGTCACTGTTTTTCAAATGAGAGAAACATCAATAGCAGATACGTAAATAATAACGTTCTATTAGATACTTGATTAGTACGATGGTGTACTCTAATACCTCTTAGTAACGTTTACAACTTTTTTTTTGTTCTGTAGAATCTATTTTAAAAGAGCTGATTGAGGAAAGAACCTGTGAAGGTATCATACGAGGCATGAGCCTCAAAAACTCATGAAAATTATATAAATCTAAAAAATAATAATCTCATAAATAAATTAGAAATATAAAACAATAAAAATAGTTACATTATAAAAATTAAAAACATCTTTTGGAAAATACTACAGAATTTTTAAAAGAATTGCAATTATCCCGAAACCTTTATAATTAAAAAGGTAAAGTGAAAATTTGATAAACAATAGTATTTAATCACAGGAATAAGAATTTGTTGTTTCATCAAGACCCCTATTTCCAATTGTGATAATGTATTTGAATTAATTACCCCCATTTCTCCTTATATTTGTATGGTTGCTAGCAGAACGAAGTAACTTTCAGTCGATGACTTCTACTCTTATACTTGGAAATATTAGCTAAAAATGGCAAGAGAGCCACGCCAATTAAAATTTAAAAAAAATAATAATAAATTAGAAGAAAATGTATTTTTTTATATCTTATATTGTTTTTTTTTTCAGAAAGATAATTTTTGTGTAATTTTATAATCATGAATAGCAGTCTTATCTATAATGTTTTAAAATATATCTTTCTAGCACAATTCTTTCAAAAATTGTGAATTTAATGAATACCAGCCTTTTTTTAATCACAATTTCAATTTATTTTATAAAATGCAGCGTAAAAGTAGTCTTGAAACACATGACAAGAATAAAACTAGAACTTGCATTTTCGAAATGCGAAACTGGTACTTTTTAGTCTAATTGTAGTTGATGCCCTCTGTAGTTTAAGGGCCAATTAGTAACACTTAACATTAACATGATGTTAGTTTGGTTGCTGGTGACAAGTGGCAAATGCCTTAATGACGTTAAAGTAAGTGAGACACGTAAGGATTTGGCAAGTCTTATCGAGGACAGTCAAATATAATTAATACCATTAAGCCTTTTATCCCACAAGGAATCCATATAAAAAATTTAAATTTTTCTGCAGTCCTTAGAAGAAGCAGTAATGTTTTTTAAATACGTAGTGCATCAAGATAACATTACTGTTTACCTTATTTTTTTGCATTGGAATACAAAAGTGTATGGTTTTGATATTTTGGGTAATTTGTTAATAAATATGGGTGTTAAATATAAAGTACCTTATACCTAAGCGGAACTTACAGCTGCTTTCAAAGCAAACTAAAAAATTATTTTAAATTAGAAGAATGTATAAGCACACGTATTTTAATTAAATTTCTAATTTTTATTTCCTATTCCTCTAACTGAAATCAATAATTTTACTGAAAAAAAATTATGATAAAATATTATTTTTAAGGGGTTTTTAGCTTGTAAACACATGATTGGCGCGGAATCTAATTAAATTTGAATTTGTAGAATTTTTTTTATGATTCTCTTTCCCAATTCGTTGACGGCCTTTCTTCGTTGCGTTATCTAAATTGACATAAATTGAAAATATATATTATATTCAAATAAAAAACTTAAGGTAGGCGACTACCGAAAATTCTAAATTTTTTACTATTACTTTATTCTTTTCCAAATTTGGCTTAATGATTTCAATTATAATGAACACTACTACTATAATACTACTTTTTAGGGATTAAAATGAAGTATGCAATAAAAAAAATGCATCAAACAATAACTATTTATACGAAATCACTTTTGTAGAATCCCAAAGATCGTAATAAGGTCTTTGTTTTGTTGTTACCATCAATATTTTGTTCCTGCAGATTTCTTTTTCCCATTCGTTCTTAAAAATTGGTTAGAGTGTATAAGCTTACTTTAAAGCTGTTTCCTTATACATTGGTATTTATCCTATGACAGTAAAAGTGGATTTCCTTGCAAATACTTTTTTAAAATTAACTAAAATTTTATTTATTTTTCTCACACATATTTAATATATTTTAATTACCTTTTGATTTAAGTTCCTTAGCTTATAAAAATACATTGGAGATAATAAAAGTCATATCATGCAAGATAGATGATTGTCTTTCATTGTTTTAAAAATTAGGAAAGCAATGATAAAAATACTTATTTCTTCATCATAAATATTTTATATTTAACTATGTATTTATCTCTCTAAGTTAATTTTAACCCATTAATGCCTGGCGTCCCTTTTTAGGGACACTTTAAAAAAAATTCGCAATTTTTAATGAATCAACTTTTCAATTAAAATATTGCTCCGTTGGATTCATTAGTGTACATTTCAACTGATCCAAGGGCATTGATGCTGTTTAAGGCAACTTTTCCGGTAAAACTCTTAACATTTTAGTCTCATAACCTTAAATTGGCGCCACCTGAAAGGGTCTTAATGGGTTAATAAATTAACTTTCAACAAAATGTAAGTTATTAATGGATAAGAAACATTGAAACAAAACATATTGATATCTTTTAGAGTTCCTGCGAAAAAATTTCCTAATTGTTGAAAAACCTTATATTTCAGGAATCGCAAATGACAAATAAGGAAAAGGTATGAACTTCTGAAAAATGCTAATAAAAGAAAACCACTAAACAAAAGTCGATAATCTTGGTCTTAAATTTGAGCAATAGAAATACAGATTAAAAATAAAAGAAAAACATAAATTCGACTCTTTTGACCAAAACACCCATCCGAATCCCCTTAATTTTTTTTTTTTTAATATATTTTTGGGATGTAAAATATTTAATGATTTTTGATCCAATATTATAAAAAAATATAGAGCTTATTTTAATTATTGAACTTCAATTTAAAATACTTTTATTACACATCCCTACAACATTTATTTAGTATCTTTCAGCAACTTAAAACAGTTTTCAAAATAAGATTATTTGATAAATTGATTTTATAACTTTATGATAAATTATGTAAAACAAGATGTATGAAAAATTAAAAATGATTGCATGCTCATAAAGTTAATTAGTGAAACGCATTTTATCAGGTATCAATATCGGCACATTTGGGAAACAAATAATTACTAATTGTGTATATTAAATCACTACCACTTATTTTATTTTTAAGATTTCATATTAAAATTTAAAATTTTGAAACTTTTCGTTAAATCCTCTTCCACGCCCATGCGCCAAAACCAGTAATAACATTATTGAAATGTCAAAACTGGTATCTGAACAAAATGACAATTAACATTCACCATATTTTTGACATCTATTAAGAAGGATCTATAGCCAAAGTTGTCGGAAGTGTAAAGTAACTATGAAAGGAGAGCAAAAAAAGTCTTAAATTTTTTTTTAAGGTACCAGATTTTTTGAGGAAATGTAGGTGTTACACACCCTCGGCCTGCAGTTGACAAAACGTATTAAATAAGTAAGAACAACTTAAGAAAGATATTACAAAGCAGTTTTTGAATGGCTAAGGTTTTAATCCATACCAGAGATAATTCAAACCGAGTACCAAGGCCTTAAACCACGAGAGATTTCAATAGCATTAGTCCTATATAATACCATAAAAATAATTGAAACAATTTGTAAACGTTATGATAATGCCGGCCCGCTGGCGCAATGGTTAGTGTACTAGCCTTTGAAGCTGCTGGGCTCGGATTCGAATCCCGTAAAGGCATGGGTGTATGTGCTTGTCAATAAATGTTTTTATATGTCTATGTGTTTGTGTCGTCCTTCTTTGTGTTTCTCTTGTGACTGTCTCTTCTGGCGAGCTGGGAAATGGGCTATAAAGCCTACACTCTCCCTTCTAGAGGGCACATTCACTGTCATTTGTCAAACGTAATAATAATGGTATAAATTACAACCATTAAGATTACAGGATTAAGATCGAATTAGACCGTTCAACCGAGGGTCTCCAAACCAAAGTTCATCTGCCTTAATCCAGTGATAAAAATGTTTTCTAAGCCACATTCTCTGGCTGTATTGAATATTTTTATACGCGTTTTTTTCCACAAGATAAATGTAATTGACAAAGTCTCTAAAATATAAAGTTTTAAAAATCGTTCGGATATAAATTTTTAAATTTTCACATGCTGTTTTATTTTTAATGAGCATTGTACATAAACAAAAAAGTGCACAATTTCGATTATATCGTCTATGTATAGTCGTGGTTATTAATATTTAACTAGCACATTATTCTATAATATAGATGTTGAACGCATGCTCACCTTAAGTTCTTAATAATCTTAATAATTCATTATTATCTTATCCCCTTATAATCTCCCCTTATAAACTCACCAAAATGTGTTGAAAATCTTTGATTTTTTAATAAGTTGGCAACGTTATTCGCTTATAAGACATTTTACTTTCCCCAAAAATTTAAATAAAAATAATATGCATACTTGTGGATCTACACTGGAAGACTTGTGTCATTTGAACGTGTTTGATGAAAGGCGGGAGCGGGACATATTAGGGTGGCATTAACATTAAAGCACCACTCAGTGTTTCAAGAGCAAAAACTATCATATTGACGGACTCCACATACAAGCGTCAAATTCACAGCATTCAAAGGGGGGAAAAGAACAAAAGAAGAATGAAAACGGAGAAAACATATCAAGACAGCGTCAAAATACGACTTTTAAGAAATGATTTTTTTTTTTTTAAATTAGCTTGCAAAAAATAAGAAACCAAAGGATGCCGTGCTGGACGACTCCAGTGAAGAAAAAGATGACTTTGCTGCATGCAGTTACTGCTATTACCCTTGAATTTTTTGGAGTGTTGTTCTCAGTGTAAAATGGTTGTCTATATTTCTCAAAAAGTAAAATGCAGAACTATTTGTCGCCGTATTATTTTTCCTGCAATTGGATAGCTAGAAAAGCCTTTTATTTTTAACACCCGACTTGTACAGTCATTTGAATATCAAAATTAATTTTTGAAAATATAAACTTTTCTTTGCTAAAATTTTGTTTATTAAAAAAAAATATATATATTTTTGATACGTGGAAGCTCAGTCGTGTGAAGCGTCGTGCTCGCATCAGAACGTTTGTGGTTTCTGTCTACGGCGGTGCTCGCAATTGTGATAGCTGCTGGGTCGGCGCTTGTATTCAAATAAATACCGCCGTGTTGCTCATTGTGCCAGCCACCATCAGCAACACGGCGGTATTTATTTGGAGCATTAAATAGGTCGTGGACACTAAGTCCTCCCTATTCCCATACAAATTATTACTTCTGGGTACTAGATCAGGGGGTTATCGGCCTTTGATCTGGATCAAAACTCCGATAAGTTAGTGAGAATAAAATTGAGAAAGGGACCTTCCTATAGAACGGATGTATCATGCTGACAAGCATAAGTCGGACTTCCTCCCTTGTAGGGCTCAAAAAGAAACGGAAGCCGCCCAACTTCTCCTTAAAATCGAGCAGTTATCTCTACTCCAGGATCGGTTACCGAATGACATTAGAAACAACAACACAATTTCATTTTCAGAAATACAAATATAAAAGATCCCGATTTAATTTGTGTTGCTTTGCACGTAAACTAACGAATTAGAATGTATATAAAGTTTGAAATGTTTTGATTTTCTTGTGCACCGTAGAGCTGAATTGATATTTGAGGAATAAAATTCTTATGTTATATTACCACTATTTACATTTAACAAATGTATATAGTTTTAAATTTTGCTTTGCAACAAAAATTTTCAGTAAGGAGAATGACTTTATTCCATATATTAAATTTAATTATATAAAAATGGTGGTAGTTTCTGAATCAAATGCAAATTATCATCATCGTTTAACAAGTTGGACTAACTTTACGAAGACTGTATATGTTGTTGTTTCTAATCTCAGGTGTGTAGGGGAGCTACACCACCTCCATGAAACCCAAATAGTCCATAAACAAAAGCGGGTCGCGTAGGATATCAGAGGTATTGACGAGTCACAGATATTATCGAGTAATTGACAATACGTTTTGGAGATGCTTGTTCGCCGCTGCACCTATGGCACTCCACAGAATTTTTTTTCTCTCCCTATCTGAAAAAAAGATAGTTGGTGTGGCCACTTAAAAATCAAGAAGGAACTTGTCTGCCGTTTCATCGGGACATTGAATTGGTGGCACCATCTTGGACTTCTCCCAAAATGCCAAGAGTGGCTTGTTGGAATTCGCCAAAGCGTATTAAGCTTTTTGATGGTGACGATTTCCGAGGATGTCAGTGAGCTGTTAAGATTCTGGATCTCCTCGGAGGCAGTCTTGGACAGGATGTCAGCCAGGTCAGGATGCCAGGATGATCAGTCAAAGAGTATTGATCGCAAGAATTCCAAACATATCTATATTTAATGTACTACGAAACATATTTATATTTAATGTACGTATTGGTTAAATCGCGTGGATACTACTATGATTCACAAACTAATACTATTAACACTGCTCTAAACAAGTTACAAATTAATTGAAAGAAATAAATAAAAAAAAGTGCAATTGCGAAATGTTGCTAATGTTAGGTTACCAAAACCGACTTTAAGTTTGCAGCAGAGAAATGTACTACGCGGAGGAATTTGCGTAATCAACGCGGCTGGCGCCGAAGCTTCGCCTGCTCCGATTGGTTGATAACTTGACCCTGATATTCGTGCGCCCTGTTTCGTCAAAATCGAAGCAAAAAATAATTAAAACAACACTCTAACTGAAGCTAAACTAATAAAAATAGTAAATTTATGTCTTGAAAAAACAAATAAATTTGTTTTTTGAATGTGAAATACCTTTTTGTATCCGATTCTCGCACTCAAAAATGAGAACTATTTACCCTTTTCCTCGCAGAACATTTGTATACTGCAAACTTAAGGGGGAATAGTACCGAGAATCGGCTTCTCAAGCGAAGGCTTCTCTCTGTGTTAATCCTATGGGAAAAAAATAAAAAGTCTGCCACATTTCTCCGGCTCTAATTAATATTTTTACAAGCGGTTTTTTTTATATGATGCATGCAGTTGATTTGCCGGTCTCTATCTTTTCACTTTTTTGAAATTGGTTAAAATAATTTTTTGATTATTAATAAATCATTTTACAATATGAACTAGGTCGAAATTTGAAAAACTGAAAAGATAGAGACGTAGAACTTTAAATTTCCTTCGCATTGAAAAAAAAAAGTTCGCAATTATTTGCATTTTTAGGGTAGAAAAGTGGCAGCGAAATTATGAAATTTTCAATATCCAGTCTTATCCAGGAAGTAGCGCCCCCTGGGAGTAGAAATTAAGCTCCTCCCCTCCTAAAGTTAGCTCCTCCCCTTTTAGTTAAAGATGCTGAAACTCAGATAAGATAAGGTACATGTAGTTCAATTTCAAGAGTCTGCGAATTTTAACTTCTGCTCCGTAAGCTAAAGTTTCAATTCATTGTGTGTTTTTGGATGCCGATTTCGAAAATACAAATGGATTTTTTACTATAGCGTCCAGTTTAAAAGCTTAAAAAAAATTAAGTGGCATTGATTCATTCTATTGGATTCTAATTCTTAATTAGTAAAAAAAAATGTTATTTAATTTCTTCCAAATGATTTATTTGAAAGAGTTTGAAATATGCTTTGAGGACTTGAAATTCAGAAAAAGGCATAGTGTGAACAATTGCACAAATTTGGACTTGTATATTTTTGTTGAAATATTAATTTAAGTTAAAATCCGAAAAACATGTACTTCTTGAAGTTTTTGTTGTATAATTTACCATTTCTTTCAAAAAGAATTTTTGCATAACGTTTTAAATCTGTTTTGGCATTAGGTAGCAGTATATTGGCGTGTTTTATATTAGGTAACTTTTTTCATTTTTGAACTTCCGCGATTTTAATTAATGATTCGGTTCCACTCTCAATGCGAGGTCTTGTTGTGTTCCGTCCATTGTGTTCTAATATAGTTTAGTTTTAGGTTTGAATAATCGTCGCACTAGAGCTACACGAGTGCTATTGGCGACGGGCGTAGTATTTTAGAACCACAGTCAGGTGACGAGCCAGCACCTGAGTAGGCACTCAACGCAACCGTTAAGGGCGACATCGTACGCAGCGTTAGGACTTTGAAGGATATTTAACGTGCACTCCCTTACACGGGGTATTATTCGTCGGACATTTTTTGCTGCACGGGCCGTGTATCCGTCGGCAGCTACTTTTTGGCGATGTCCGGACCGGTATACCTAAATTCTCAGCTCGATTTTAATTAGAAATTATATTAAGAACTTTTTCTGAAAAAATTAATAAAAAATTTAAAATTTTGATTTAAAATTTTATTTTTAAATAATTTCTAATTAAAATTGAGCTGAGAATTTCGGTATAAGTCTTTGTTTGCACATATTTGTACAATATAAAGTCATTTTCCTGGTAATTTTTTCAATTTTGACCTCACAATTTGCTGCGCAAGCCTAATCACAATGTGTTCAAATAGCTTTGTTTAATATCATTTATTTTAGTTTTGGCTAAAGTTTCATAAATTTTAAAACTTGTTTTATATTAAATAAATATTGTAGAATTACATATTAAAAAATTCTACAACTCCTATGATCATAGGGTCATATGAGTCTTAAAAATGTGCAAAGAAGGCACTACAAAACATAGTTCGATCTTTCATGTCATTTTTGAACTACTCAATGTATAAGTATAGTTTTTTTATATGTAATTCTACAAGATTTATTTATTATAAAACAAGTTTTAAAATAAATGAAACTTTAGCCAAAAAAAAAATAAATGATATTAAACATGAAGCCTCTGAACACAGTGTGATTAGGCTTGCGCGGCAAATTGTGAGGTCAAAATTGAAAAAATGACCAAGAAAATGACTTTATATTGTACAAATATGTACAAACAAGGACTTATACCTAAATTATCAGCTCAATTTTAATTAGAAATTATTTTTAAAAAAATTTAAAATCAAAATTTTTTAAATTTTTATTATTTTTTTTAGAAAAAAGTTCTTAAAATAAATTCTAATTAAAATTGAGCTCAGAATTTAGGTATAAGTCTTTGTTTGTACATATTTGTACAATATAAAGTCATTTTCTTGGTCATTTTTTCAATTTTGACCTCACAATTTGCCGCGCAAGACTAATCACAATGTGTTCAAATGGCATCATGTTTAATATCATTTATTTTAGTTTTGGCTAAAGTTTCATAAATTTTAAAACTTGTTTTATAACAAATAAATCTTGTAGAATTACATACAAAAAAATTATACTTATACATTGAGTAGTTCAAAAATGACATGAAAGATCGAACTATGTTTTGTAGTGCCTTCTTTGCACATTTTTAAGACTCCTGTGACCCCTTAAAGCATCAAATAAACCAAGATTAGTATAAAATACATTCTTCTCGCAGGTATAGCTGTAAACAAGTTGACCTGCAAACCCAGAGATCCGATGCCAGGATCGAATGTAATCCTTCTATAAATCATAATATTAATCAAATATCTACCGTATAGAGAGGGTTTGTGCACATTAAATCCATTGCGGTGCAATGTTTCATAGTATTGCACAATATTACGAATTGGTTCCCAGTCAGATACAAGCATCGTCTTTCTGACGGCATTTTAAAATTACGAGGCACGTCGACAAAATTCCACAGATAGATATAACACAATGTTTAAATAATTTCTAATATAAGTTCTAAAACCGCGTGCAGTAAAACTTCAATTATCCGAAGCATGAATGATTATCCGAATGTCGGAAAAAAATTGCACCTGACCCACCTGGTAATGTTTGTCTTTGTTGGATGTCATACCTGATAATATTTCTGTACCAACCAAAAAATTACCAGGCATGACATCCAGCAGAGATTACAACAATAGGTAGGCAGGTATAAATGTTTATGGAGTCACATAATAAACTTTAGAACCAACTGTAACTGCTTCCCCTTTTTGTAGTCACCTGTTATTTATGCAAATTATCTTTTTTTTAATGCGTATAGTATAGTGTAGTAACTGTTTGTATATTTATCAATCACTTCTAAAAAAACCCTACAAATTTTAACATAAATTGAAAAAAAATTACAAAAGCTTGTAACTCAACTTGCCAAACGATACTTTATAGCTTGGATTTGATTGGGCTGATTACGACCGAAACTAGAATTTACGTGGTGAGTTTAAAGATCAGGCGTAGCTTTCGAGCGACGTTATTCAATTAACCTGCAAAGTGAGTCATCCCGTCTTCTCATAGGGAAAATGGTTGATTGGTACATGTATTTCTGGGTTGTGTGCTTGATCAGATACCCACCTATAAACCTCGTCAAGTTTGACAGACATAGACAGATTTTTTACTGGCACACAGATAGAGAGGAATTGCACCCAGGGCGACGGCGGGAATTTCTCGAAGGAGGTGTGAGATACGCTGACAAGGGGAGGAGCTTAGGAAAGGTAGTTTAAAACTGACCAATCGGCTACTTATAGAAGGATTGAAAAATAAGATGAAAACGTCAATCAATGAATTAGGCATTTTGATTTGCTAGTCTCCGAATTCTCGGAACCTCCCTCTATAGCAGTTCCGATATCTTCACCAGATGTCGCCCTCGGACACAATGAGTTGCCTGCTCGGTATGATCCCGCCTTAAGGTCGGTTTTACTGTAGTAGACAGTTTTTGAGTTGTTGACCAATAGCTAGATAGTCCAGTAAAATAAAACATTTTGGCATACAAAAGGTCAAGAAGTTCTGATTTTTGGATATGTTTTATATATATAAGAATCCAAGTTTGTGACCTTGGGGCGTCGCCACTAGCTGCGACCCAAGGTCAAACGTGGGCCATTTTTTAGTTTTTGCAGATTTTCTCCCTAAAGGATTGGTTTTACAACAAAGTGATGATGACAACATTTAAAGAGGGATAAATATGCTACAATTTGAGTGCATGTTGGTGTTGTTTTTAAGCCTAATAGTTCCTGAGTTTTTTTAATGTTTGTGTTCCATTTTTGAGATCAATTAAAGCCTTGCCATCGCGCGCGCCCCAAATGGAAAACTTGGATATATCGCGCCCTAACGTTCAATAAACCTGATGTAAAGAAAGGGAGTAACTTTACACGGGTTGGAAAGTTTTAATTTTAGGATACGTTTTCTATATTGGGAGTCTAATTAAAAATATACGTTTTTGACCTTGGGGCTCCACCGTAGGGTGCGCCCCAAGGTCAAGTGTCTCATTTTTTAAGTTTTTGCAGATTTATTCAGTGGAGGGTTGGTTTCAAAACAAAGTAATGAATACAACAATTAAAGAGGGATTGATTTTTAACAATTTGAGTGTAAGTTGGTTTTCCTAAACGTAATATTTTTGGTGATACTTATTTTCAAAATTGTTGAAGTTGATAATTTTTTTTAGTTTTCTCCATTTTGGCGGAGTTTTCCCCTGTAAAATTAATTTTATAGCAAATTTATTGAAGACTAAACATCCTGCATAAGTTAGCATAGACTAATTTAAGGTATTCAATACCTTTAAAGCATTAGCTTATGCAGAAGTTTACTAAGCAGAAGATTAGTTCTAGGCTTTCTAGATGTATTTCTCTGTCTCCAAATTTCCCCCTTTCAGAAAAAGTATGCTTTTCCAGTGATTATATCATGAATAAAAAAAGTTTTATCATGCACAGAAACTAAAAGCTAATGTAATAAATTAAATAAATTTTAAAGTAACATAGTCAAGAGATCATTTTCAATGAATCCACATGTCCAGAAGTTATTGAAGAGTTTTTTTTAAATCAAATGAAAGCAAAAAGTGTGTTTCATTGATCTCTTGAAAAAGGTTCTGCCAGAAGCAGATGCAATAGTGAAATAGGCATTTGAGGATGCAGATGTTCTAATTGTTTAAACTGCCATCTCACTTTCAACGATTCAACACTGTTTGCACTGTTTCATGCCTTACAATTGTATTTTCCGGTGCAAAACTGGTAGGAGCATGAAAAAGTCCTCTCGAATAGGGTTGGTAATAAAGCTAGGTTACTGCGATAGCAACCTCGTATTTATTTTAATGAATATTAGAATTAAAACTACAATTTTTTAATGAATCAAATATATGGCGTTTGACAGTTCCACAACAAGGCAATGAGAGGGACAACAGAGGTTTCTGCACAGAAATATGAAAGAGGTTTTCCAGTTCGGTAGATGTTCATAATTGCGTTTAGTGCTCCTGGTTTAAGACCAGTGCATAATGTGATTTGCACATAGTTGTTAATTCCTTCTTTGTTACAAGTCCAAAGGCATATGCACTAAGCGTACTTTTTTTGTTAACCGATTACAAAAGCATGCACATTTTGTCTCATTAAGGAATCAACAAGATGTCTAGATTAAAAAGTCATTTTAGAAGTGAGATCCAGACTCATGTAAGAAAACAAAAATTTTAAATGTATCACAAACTTAAATGGCGAAATGACCGTCCACAAGAACGTAGGGATCGAGTAATTAGCTGTTATCGTAAAATTTTCGATCGAAGAGGACGGGCGGTTTTTGGAGCCTTGCTTGCAACTGCAAAAAAGATTGAAAGAATTCTTGCGGGTGTCGAACAGCAGGTCTTTTTTGTTTTTAACTATGCAGCTGTGTGTGACATGACTACCCGACCCCTATAAGGTAACGTCATATGCCAATATAACAAACCCTTATTCTAAAACAGGTTTAGTGAACGTTGGGGCGCGATTTATACAAATTTTCCATTTGGGGCGCGTGCGGGGGCAAGGTTTTCCTTGATCTTGAAAATGGATCACAAACATAAAAACGTACACGATTCCTTTAAATTACCCTATGGTAACGTTTACAAATAAATTAAACAGTGATAACCTTGCGATTAAATAAATCCTTTGAAGAAAAAGTTGCTAAATTTTGAAAATGACAAATTTTTCGCAATTTACACTAACTTTGAGGAGCTGTATCTCAGGAACTATTGGGCTTAAAAACACCATCATGCACTGAAACTGTAGCATAAATATCCCTCTTTAATTGTTCTATTCATTACTTAGTTGTAAAACCAACCCTTCAGGGAGTAAATCTGCAAAAACTAAATAATTTCCGACGTTTGACCTTGCAGCCATTGGCGGCGCCCCAAGGTCACAAACTTAGATTCTTAATTAGATCTCCAATATATAAAGCACATTCAAAATCAAAACTATCCGACCACTGTATAGTAACTCCTTTTTCTAACAACAGGATTACTGAATGTTAGGGCGCGATATATCCAAATTTTCCATTTGGGGCGCGCAGTGGCAAGGCTTTCCTTGATCTTAAAAATAGAACAAACATAAAAAGACTCCGAAACCTTTAATTACCCTATGGTAACGAGTATAAATCAATTAAACAGTAATAACCTTGCTATTTAATAAATATTTTGGGGGAAAAAATGCTAAATTTTAAAAACGACGATTTTTTCGCAATTTTTACTAACTTTGAGGAGCTGTATCTCAGGAACTATTAGGCTTAAAAGCACCAACATGCATTCAAATTGTAGCATATTTATCCCTCTTTAATTGTTGTATTCATTACTTTGTTGCAAAACCAATTATTCAGGGAGAAAATCTGCGAAAACTAAAAATTATCCCACGTTTGAGTTGGCTCCCCGAGGTCACAAACTTGGATTCTTAACTAGACCTCCAATATATAAAACACATCCAAAAATCAGAACTACTTGACCTTTTGTTAGGTAACCCCCTCTTTTCACGACAGATTTACTGGACTATTAGTACACTCAAAATTCATTGAATAAGTCTATTTAAGAACATTTGTTTCTAAAATAGTAATTTTACTTTTTTTAATATAACAAGATGCATAAATACCTATTTAATTGTCTTACTTCTTAGCAAAAGAACAAAATAAGAAAAATCGAAAATTTAAACACTGTTTTATAATTTCTCAACTAAGTTTTATATGGTAGTTTGGAAAAATGCTATATGCATAAAATACATAAACTCTCACTTAGGGGAGAGTGTTGTACCTTGGGACAATTTTTACATTTTAATTTTTTTCTTCGATAATTATTGTCAAAATAAAAATTTCAAAGCAGCATTTCAACACACCAACATATTCCTCTATAATATATTTTTTTAAATTCTGGCAGCTTGAAATTAAAAAATTGCCACTAATTTAAAGTAGAGAGGATAAACTGTCCCAAGGTACAACATCATGTTGTACCTTGGGACATGCTTTATAATTCAGTCAATAGTCATACACTTGAACTAATTTGTGTCAGGAAACAAACTTTATTTCAAAATACATCAGAAAATGTGCTCTTAGAACATTTCATCACACGGAAGGAAAAAGATGTATCAGGTGTTGCCAGAATTATATTTTCAAACTTCAATCATTATAAAATATATCCAAAACAAAGTTGAGTTGTATATTACATGTTTTGTGGAATTGCTCTTAAAATAAATAATAAAGATATTTTTATTTATCCAAATTATTAAGAATTTAATCAAATTATTAATACTGTCCCAAGGTACAACACACTACATGGTTTAAATAAAAGCAAGATAGTGGCAAATCCATTATTTTCTCATAACCAAAATATTTTAAAATCTTCTCTTTTATGAAGAAAATAAAATGCAGTTGACTTTTTGTAAGAGTACTAAGGTAAAAAATTATATTAGAATGAGAAAAATATTTACTTTGGGGTAATGAAATATTATTTTTTGTCACCATTTCATCAAATCAATGATGCTAGTGTTAAATTTTATTATGATGATGTCTGTTGGTTAAGGCTACTATTAGAAATAAACAATGTATGAATATTGCCAATAGATTCTTAGAAATTGTCAGTGTCCCAAGGTACAAGCGTCCCAAGGTACAACACTCTCCCCTACTTTGATGATTTTTTGAAACAATGCGCAAGATTCAAAAGCCGTTAACTCTCCCTTTACTATGAACTATTTTCAAAGTTAATTACTGAAACAAATTTGAATACACTTGGAATATGGGTGATAAGTCACCTCATGATTTTGGTCCACAAAAACTCTGCCTTAAACTCTGAAGAATTTCTAGTTTTTACGCCCGCTATTAAAAACATTTTTTTGTCAAGTTTAATAATTACGGATTCTTTAATATAGAGTTACTGGGAATTTTCTTTACTTTTCTGTATTATCAACAGCATCCACTGAACAAAACGGCACTTTATTAGGTCCTTACCCTGCTATATTGTACAAAATAGACAGGCCGAGTTAATTAAACTGTCTCATTAAAAAAGAAATGCACTCTCAAAAGAAAGGTGTATTTGAGAAGATTTTTATCCAAGCTCGTTTTGTTTCAATTTATTGGGGCATATTAATATGAGGGAGAGTTTATGTATTTATGCGTAAAGCATTTTCCCCAAATTACCAGTTAAAACTTATTTAAACGGACGCCATCAATGTTCTCTCCCCGCACTTTTAGAAAGTCGTTCGTTGAACGCGGCAATGATCTTACAGTAACTCTAAAATGCTGTTGCGGTAGGGAAAAACTTGTAAACTTATTTCAAGCTTGCTAAAAAGGATGTAACTGAACTCCAGAAAGACACTTAGAAGTCCCTCTCTCTTTGGTCCTATTTATTCCAAAATTGTGGATTTGTTAATACCAAGAGTTTTTTTATTCACAAAATCAATATAATTTATAAAATGCGTTGATCTATCTAACCTTCGGAATGGGAAGACATTACAAGTGGAACTTTTTTTTTATCCTCGGATATGGAATTAAGTTTACAATGATGGATAAAATCATTTTGAATATGAATTACGAAATTTAGTAGTATATGGTGGTTAAATATCGTGGATATTACTCCGATTCACAAACTAATACTATTAATATTTCTCTAAACTAGTTAAAAATTTAATTGAAAGAATTAGAAAAAGAAAACAAAAAGTGAAAAATTGTGTAATGTTGCTGCTGTCAAAGTAACATAAAACCCACCAAAAATGTAAGTATCTTCCATATAAAATGCTAAGAAATGATATCGTTGATGAAGCAATCTGAAGGTCGACTACCCAATCATCCCAGCTTTCTTCCTTAAGCGGACGCCAGCTATGCTCTCAAAGGATTAAAATAAACACCGTAGAGGCATTTAGGAGTCCCTCTCTCTCTTTGGCCCAATTTATTCCAAAATTGTGGATTTGTTAATACCACTAATTTTTTATTCACAAAATCAATTTAATTTATAAAATATGTAGGAGGTGTTCTCGGTTTTATAAATGGCTGCAATATTCTTCAAACTAGTGCTTACATTTAGAAATGTAAAAACTGGAATCTGAAATATAAAGGTAATTCGTTTGTCTAAGTTTTATTTGTCGAATTAAATAAGAGTTGCCGTATCGTAAAAGTGGCAGCGACTTGGTCTGATGTAAGCCATCAATTACTGCACCTGATCAATTGGAAGAGAGTGGGGGACAATGTTGGAGTTTCAATATTAAACAAGTTGAAATAGCTTTTCATATCGAAGGCGATTTTTCTACAGTTTATCCCGCTCTTCACCAATCTTGTGCTAGCTAAGATTGCACAATTGGTATCAATTTACCCCTTCCCAAGGGAACATGGTTTCAATGGACAGGAACAATTTGTATTGCCAGCTGTATAAGTGGCCACCTTAAGATATTGAAATTTACGGAATGATCCATAAAGCTTCGACATTCGTACAAACTGTTCCACTGAGCAGACTTCACCTGATCACATCCTCGCGTGCCTGGATCTCTCAGAGCAGTAACACCCAGATTAGAAGACCGAACAACTGTGCAACATAACGTCACACTAGTAGTAAGTTTTTAGTTGTTGACCAATGTTATTTAATAATAAATAAAAGTAAATTGGAATTAGTTAATAATTGGGAAAAAGTAATTAACTGGAATAAGAATTCGTTGCTTCATCAAAACTCGTATTTCAAAATGTGATATTGTTTTTGAATTATTTACTCCTATTTCTCCTTGTATTTATATGGCTGTTAGCCGAACGATTTAACTTTCAGTAAGACTTCTGCTCTTATCCTTGGAAAAATAATTTAAAAATGACAAGAGAGAAACGTCTAATTAAAAAAAAATATTTTATAAATTAAAATAATGCAGATTTTTGTTATTTTTTTATGTTGTTTTCTCCAGAAAAATATTTTTTGTGTAACTTTCGAATCACGAATAGAAGTCGTTATCCATAACATTTAAAGTTGTTGTGTCCAATCCTCTTTGGTCTGACTTCATCAGACCAAGTCCGAAAGATCGTTGATCCGAAGAAAGTCTATGACGAGCAGAGGGGACGAGAAAACATCATCTCTGGATAGTCCGACGCAGTCCAAAATATGCTACGGGGAGGCCTGGTGAACTTGGCATTTAGAGCAGGTTGCGAAGGTCTTCTTGCCCTCTGAGAAGGGGAGACATTTTAAGTGGTCACTTGCCAATCTGGCGACCGCAGTACGGGTGACTCGATCACAATTGAGAACCAGTGAAGAGCCCGGCTCCTTGCCCGCATACCAATGGTGACTGAGTGGTATTCTCCACTCCTTCGAAATTTCGCAGTTAACAATGGATTGGTGTCTTTGAAGGTAAGAGCTGAAGAAGGGGGATTGGAGTGACAACAACTTCCTTTGCAAGATTATCTTTCTGCTCATTTCCATATATGTCAACATGGTATGGTATCCACTGTAGAAAGATGTTATGGGTCTTTGAAATGAGCGTCAATTTGTGGAGAATGGAAATCCCAGTCTGGTCTCCAACCGCAGTCCAATAATAGAGATGTTAAAGGAGCTGCGACTGTCCGAAGAATCCAAAGGTCCTCATAAATCCACTTCGTGAAGGATTGCCTCCAGGCCCTTATCAGTTGCAATAAGTTCACTCTTGAAGACAGATGGCGAGTCTGGATTGCGAAGGCTCATTCGCAAATTATCCCTTTGTTTCTTAATATATATGCCACTACCAGCGCAGCGATCCAGTTTGCTTCCCTCTGTGTAGATTTCAATGGAATTATTGGGGACCGTATTAATGAACTCTAGAGCCAGCTACCTAAGATGAGCAGGAATCAATTCCTTCCTGTTTACTGGGATAACAAGGTCGAAGTGAATAAACTCTTGGGAGTCCTTCTGAGGGATAGTCTTCTTCCTTTTAGGTGCTCAAATCCCCGGATCAACAGAAGCTGCTTCCCCCCCCCCCTCCTTATGAACTCGTTGTGACATTTAAAGTTTATATCTCTAGCATAATTCTTTGCAAAATTGTGGATTTGAAGAATACCAGTCTTTCTTTATACACATTTTCAATTTAATTTATTAAAGCCACCGATGAGCCACCTAAAGCGTATCAGCTCCCCGATGTGAGGTGATTAAAAAAAAGAAGCTAGTTTTACATTTCTGAAATATGAAACTGGTATCTTAAATAATAATGGTACTAGCTATCCTTGTTTTGTCCAGGGACTAATTAGTAACACATAACATTATTATGATGTTGGTTTGGTTGCAGGTGACAAGTAGCAAATACCTTCCTGTCGTCAAAGTAAGTGAGGCACGTAGGGATTTGTCGTTGTTAGTAAGTCTTGACTAGTACAGTCAAATATAATAAATGACATTTAGCCCTTTATCTCACAAGGAATCCGTACTAAAAGTTGTAAAAATTTTCTGCAGTTTTAGAAGAAATATCTTGAAGCACCAGGTCTTTAGAAAAAGTACTGTTTACCTGGTAGCTATATTGTATCTTACTATTCACATATTTTCTTATTTTTTTTGTATGTTAATACTAAGGTGTATGATTTTGAGAGTTTAGGTAATTTATTAATAAATAAGGGTGTTAGGCATAAAATGCCTTACACCTAAACAGAACTTGAAGTTGTTTTCAAAACAAACTAAACAATTACTTTAAATGAGACGAAGATATAATTTCTTATTTTTATGTCATATTCCTCTAACTGAAATCAATCATTTTACTGAAAAAAAATGTATGATTATAAATTATTTTTATGGGTTTTTTAGCTTGTAAACACATGATTGGCACAGAATTTAATTAAATTTAAATTTGTAGAATTTTTTTAAGGATTCTCTCTCCTGAGTCATCGACGGCCTTTCTTCCAAATTAAAAGTTGTTCCTTCTAAAAGTTTTCTTTAGAGACATGTCTGAGTACAGACTGTTTATTTCTGGACATCCTGTATTTGTTTGTCTTACTTATTAAAAGTCTTTACTGGTATGTTCATTGCCAAAATAATCAATAGCATAATTCGTTTCTGAAAAACTGTTAGTATATTGAGTTACAGAGTGGCACCGCAAAGAATTTTCAAAATAAGACAAACTTAGTACTTAACTTGCATTTTGCACTTGAATTCGATTTATCTGCTCTATAACTACCAAAATTCTGGAAAGAAAGAAAATTATTTGTTAGTTTATTTTATAGTTTAAAATCTTTTTTCAACATGTGAAAAAAATTCAATGGAATTTAAATTTCTTGAGAATGCGAATAAGTATTTTAAGAATGTAAAAATAATTCGATTGCTTCAATTTGTTAACATAACTACACCCAGTTATGTATAACTGTTTAGAATGCTCCGCTTTCGCTTGTTCTATCCACGTTTTATTTATATTACTCGCTTGTATGCTTCTTGCCTAAAACGAATTGGTTGCAAAGTCTGAAGAAGATATTTGTAGACATTGGAGGGGAAGTTTTGACAAGTGTACATGGATAATTTTAAATCCGGGGATGGGCCCGGACCTAGAGGCTAGTCAAGAAAGGTTGCCTTTAAAAAGATAAAATCGCCAAAACATTGCCTAAAATAATTTGAAAATTGCCGAATTAGTAAAACTGAAAAAATAGTAAAAAATTGCTTAAGAACTAACATAGGAGAGAACAGGCTCAAATCCCTCCCAGTAATGTATATTTGGTCAAACATAATGCAGTCACTTGACTAGAACTTGCTCAGAAGAAAATTCGTCGTGTGATTTTATAAATTTTATAGAATAACGATAATAACATATTTAATCATTCTGGTGTTTCTTAATGTCTATTAAAAATGTATGTGTCCTGTACTAATGTATTTAATTTGCTAAATTTCCAAAGTAGCTTTGCGATGGTGGTGGGGAGCCCCGAGTGTCAAGTGTCTACGAGCCCTGGGTCTTTAAATCCGGCGCTGTTTGGGGGAAATATAATAATAAAAGGCAATTTCGAATTTCTTTAAATTGATATCTTTGAAACTTCGGTCTCAGCAATATTACGTCCTGTTTGATAATTTAATTGTTGCAGTGTATTTTGGATCAAAATTTTAATATTTATGTTAGTGACATAGGGGTAACATTTGAATAACATCACCAATCAAACATATTTAAATTATTAGAAATTGTTCTTTAAGCATAATACAAATAATGTAATAAAATATGCCAAAGCTTACTGTCTGCGTATAGATGATTGACTCGGAGAACATACTATGCCCTGCCAGCATTTAGTTTTAATACATAAATAAATTTTAAATATGAATATCTCTCGTTGGCGTTATTTTTATCTAAATTAACATAACTTTAAAATTTTTATGATAACACTTAAATTTTTTGCTGACAAGTTAGTAATGTTTGACAAAGAATATCGAAAGTTCAGTTGTTAGAGACCGGGCGTTTGTTGACGCACTGCGTTGGCTTTCACGTCAGTTTGTTAGTTGGGACATGATTGAAATTGTTTTAAAAATTAGGAAAGCAATGATAAAAATACTCATTTCTTTATCATGCATATTTTATATTTGACTATGTATTTATCTCTCTAAGTAAATTGACGCAAGATTGACATTGTTTTAAAAATTAGGAAAGCAATGATAAAAATACTCATTTCTTTATCATGCATATTTTATAGTTGACTATGTATTTATCTCTCTAAGTAAATTGACGCAAGATTGACATTGTTTTAAAAATTAGGAAAGCAATGATAAAAATACTCATTTCTTTATCATGCATATTTTATATTTGACTATGTATTTATCTCTCTAAGTAAATTGACGCAAGATTGACATTGTTTTAAAAATTAGGAAAGCAATGATAAAAATACTCATTTCTTTATCATGCATATTTTATAGTTGACTATGTATTTATCTCTCTAAGTAAATTGACGCAAGATTGACATTGTTTTAAAAATTAGGAAAGCAATGATAAAAATACTCATTTCTTTATTATGCATATTTTATAGTTGACTATGTATTTATCTCTCTAAGTAAATTGACGCAAGATTGACATTGTTTTAAAAATTAGGAAAGCAATGATAAAAATACTCATTTCTTTATCATGCATATTTTATAGTTGACTATGTATTTATCTCTCTAAGTAAATTGACGCAAGATTGACATTGTTTTAAAAATTAGGAAAGCAATGATAAAAATACTCATTTCTTTATCATGCATATTTTATATTTGACTATGTATTTATCTCTCTAAGTAAATTGACGCAAGATTGACATTGTTTTAAAAATTAGGAAAGCAATGATAAAAATACTCATTTCTTTATCATGCATATTTTATATTTGACTATGTATTTATCTCTCTAAGTAAATTGACGCAAGATTGACATTGTTTTAAAAATTAGGAAAGCAATGATAAAAATACTCATTTCTTTATCATGCATATTTTATATTTGACTATGTATTTATCTCTCTAAGTAAATTGACGCAAGATTGACATTGTTTTAAAAATTAGGAAAGCAATGATAAAAATACTCATTTCTTTATCATGCATATTTTATATTTGACTATGTATTTATCTCTCTAAGTAAATTGACGCAAGATTGACATTGTTTTAAAAATTAGGAAAGCAATGATAAAAATACTCATTTCTTTATCATGCATATTTTATATTTGACTATGTATTTATCTCTCGAAGTAAATTTTAAGAAATTTATTTTTTGACAAAATGTAAGCTATCACTGGGGAAGAAACATTAAAACAAAACATAGTGATATCTTTTCGAGTTCCTGAGAAAAAATTTCGTAATTGTTGAAAAACCTTATATTTCAGGAATAACAAATGACAAAATAAGGAATAGTTACGAACTTCTGAAAAATGCTTACAAAAAGAAAACCATAAAACATAAATTGATAATCTTGGTCTTAAATTCAAGTTATAGAAATACAGATTAAAAATTAAAGAAAAATAGACTTTTTTTGACCAATACATCCATCTGACTACCTTTAATGTTTTTTTTAAATCTATTTTTGAGGTGTAAAACATTTACTGATTTTTTTGATCGAATATTAATAATTTAAATAAGCTCTTTATTTTTATAAAGTTCAATTTAATACTTTTATAACGCATCCCTACAACAGTGATTTAGTATCCCTCAGCAACTTAAAACAGTTTATAAATTAAGTTTATTTCATAAGTTGGTTTTGGATCTTTTTGATAAATTAATTCCCCCCTTTTTCTTTCAATCGAATGTACATTCAAAAAAGTAGTAGTTATTTATTGGTGACCTGACCTACTGCATTTGGCAGTTCACTGTAGTATGTTAATAAAATATCTAGATTTAAGTATACTTTTCAAATAATGCTATTTAATTTTTATGGTTTTTCAACTAAGAACTACGAAAATAAAACAAGATACATGAAAAATTGAAGATGATTGTATATTCATAAAGTTATTTACCGAAACAAATTTTATCAGGTATCGGTATTCGTCACACTTGACGAGTACACGGGAAGAACCGATTGATTTCTTTAGAGTCTTTCCGTAATCGTTTCTGCTTGGCGGACATTGGCGACCGGAAACCGGTTTTTCTTCTATTTCATCATTTGCGGTACAAACGTGTGACTCGTTCCACTCAACTCTGGCGTGAATCAGGGTTGCCGCGAAAGATAAACAAAGCGAGTAACTGGCTTATTTACACCATTTTAGGCGATTTCTCGCTGTCATCCCCAAAGAGGCTATAAAGGGAAGCCTTGTACGAAATCAATCGGTCCTTCCAGTGTGCTCTTCACTTAGGAGACAAATAATTCTAAATTGTGCAGAATAAATTACAACCACTTATTTCATTTTCAAGATTTCGTTTTAAATTTTAAATTTATAATATGTTATATATTTTGGAATCTTACCACACTATCTTCATATAAAACCAGTATTTACATTTTTGAAATATGAAAACTGGTATCTGAACAAAATTATATTTAACGGTTACCATATTATTGACATAGATAAATAAGTATCTATCGCAAAAATTGTCGCGATTCTGTGCTCCAGTAACTCTCACTTCGCGTCGATACTCCGTATTGCTATTTCGATCTCCGAAGTTATATTTAGGGTTTCAGGTACCAGATTGTTTGAGGAAATGCAGGTGTTACACAACCTTAACCTAGAATTTGACAAAACGTATTCAAAAAGTAAGGTTAGTTTTTTTTGTAAAAAATTATCTTCGCCCTAGAGCTACACGAGGGCTGTTGGCGACGGGCGTCGTATTTTTGGACCACAGTTAAGCGACGAGCAGACACCTAAACAAGTAAAAGCTGTTTTTAAATGGTTAAGATTGTAATCCATAAAAGTGATAATTCAAACCAAGTCTTGCAGAGTTTAGAAAATTTCGATTCACTTTCCCTGATTTGATAAAAGACTTTAACAACCATACACGGTAAAAACGAAAGACTGAAATCAAAAAGGTTTTCGACATTTCCAAAAAGGGTTTTTTTTGGAACATTTTTTTCTCGTGTTTCGTATTGATGTGGAATAAAAATAATCGATATTTGAGTTCCACTTAAATGTGCTAATGGAAAATTTCTAGACTACCAAGGAATTAAGCCAAGCCGATTGATTTTAAAAGAAGTATGTCAAATATAATGCCATAAAAATAATTGAAGAATAAATAAAAATAATCGATTTTTTTTTAACATACTACTACTACTACTACTACTACTACTACTACTACTACTACTAATAATAATAATAATAATAATAATAATAATAATAATAATAATAATAATAATAATAATAATTACAACCATTAAGATTACAAGGTTAATGTCGAATGAGCCAGTTCGACCGAGGGTTTCCAAACCAAAGTTGTGTTTATCCAATAAAAAAAAATTCTGTCTAATTATTGACTAATTTAATTTTAAATAAATTTTTCTTAAAATCTTAAAAACCCATATAAAATTTTCTTTTTAATATGTAGTCGAATTTTATCTTAATTTTTTTTATTCGCTTCTTTCGGAAGTTTTTGTCTTTCAGAAATAAACTTCATTGTATTTTGTCATTATTCAGTTGTTTATTTCGTTTTTTCCTTTGTCGTTATACGGATGATTATATCTTGTTTAAAATATTAGAAAACCAGAAATCCAGAGAGCTCGTGCTACAATTTATTCTAAACCTTGCACTATTCAATTTTCTGTTAACACCATTTAAGTAACTTAATCCCAGTTTTGCCCTTAATCGCCGCATTTTGACGGATAGATCCCTATTAAAGCCCACATTAATACCCTCGTGGATCATTTTTATATTTTGCCGTGCTTAAATTTGTAATGCAGTGCCATCTAGCGGACTTAAACGAATATTTGTATGCTACAGTAATCTAATGACACCGCGAAGGTGCTCCTACTTTGTAGTAGTGCGGTGGCTTGCGTGTGTTGTTGATCCCGAGAGCTACGCCGGCGGTAGCTTAGCTACTGGCAGGGTCACCCATGCCGAACAGGTCGGAGGGGAGACACCAGACCAAGAGGAACACCCTGGTCCTCCAGGTTGGGGGTTGGGCGTGGGGCTAACGACCCTGCACCGGAAAAAACCACTGTTACGAAACCTCTAATAACACAGCAAAACCGGACCGATAACTTGGCGACGACTGGAAAACGGATTAGGTATATGAAAATTGGAACATGGAATGTGTTAAGTTTATATCGCTCAGGTGCGGTGAAACAGCTGCAGGGGCAGATGGATAAGTGCAAATTGGACATACTGGCGGTACAAGAAGTTAGGTGGAAAAAGAGTGGTATATCGGAGATGGGAAAGTATATTTTCATGAATAGTGCAAGTACGAAAAGAAACACCCATGGAACTGGTTTTGTGATTAGGAAGGATCTGAGCGGAAACATCATGGATTTCCGTCCTGTAAATGAAAAAATTAGTATTGTAAGACTCAGAGGAAAGTTCTTCAATATATCATTGATTTCGGTGCACGCTCCAACAGAAGAATCTGAGGAGGATGAGAAGGACAGATTCTATGCAGATTTGCAGAAAGAATTTGACCAAATACAAAGGAATGACGTGAAAATAGTTTTGGGTGATCTGAATTCAAAAATTGGAAAGGAAGACAGTTTCAAACCTACAATTGGAAACTTTAGCCTACATGACATGTGTAATGAAAATGGCCTTAGAGCCGTTGATTTTGCAAGTAATAACAACATGATAATTAGATCAACCTGTTTCGAGCACAAAGAGATACACAAGCATACATGGGTATCACCTGATGGCCAAACAAAAAACCAGATTGATCATGTAATGATTGAAAAAAGACATGCATCAGATGTCACAGACGTAAGGAGCTATAGAGGCGCAGATGCAGATTCAGACCATTACCTTGTGGTAACAAAATACAAGCAGAGAATTACAAGATTCAGACTGAAAAAGGGTGAAAAGCCCGAAAAAATAAAGGTTAAAGCTTTAGATGACTATAAGATTAAAAGGGAATTCCAGAATAAACTAACAGAGGCAATTGATAAAGAATATTGGGAAGCTGAACAAGAGGATATACCTGAATTAAAATGGGAAAAATGCCGAAATATCTTACAGAACACAGCAATTGAGGTCCTGGGAAAAGAAGGAAAAACACCACGAAATGAATGGTTCGATGATGAATGTAGGGAGCTCATAAGACAGAAAAATCTAGCCAGGGAAAAAATGCTTTCTTGTGGAACAAGGCAAAATACTAATCTATACAAAGAAAAGAGAAAGATCACTGCAAAAGTATTCCGTCGCAAAAAGCGGGCCTATGAGCGAAGCAGGATACAAGAAGTGGAAAGCCTATCTGAGATAGGAGACACTAGCAGAATGTATTCCAAAATTAAAAACATCAAAAGAGGATATCAACCCAAAGTAAATTTCTGTAAAAACAAAAATAAAGAAATGATTGGTGAGGAAAGCAAAATAATTGAGAGATGGGCAGAGTATTTTGAAGAGCTGCTAAATAAAGAAGAAACAGCAAATGTAGATGTAGAAAGAATGGAATATAGTGTTGATTATGATGAATATTGTGAACCCCCAACTGTAGAGGAAATAAAGCAAGCTATAAAAAAATTAAAAAATGGAAAGTCACCAGGAGAAGACTTGATTGCAGGAGAGGTGCTGAAGTATGGAGGGGAAAACTTAGTAGGAATGTTGCAGGACCTTTTGAAAAGTATTTGGATTAAAGAAATAATGCCAAAAGAATGGCACAGCGCAATCATTTGCCCTATACATAAAAAAAGAGACATCCTGGCTTGTGAAAACTATCGTGGGATATCGCTTTTGAGCACTTCATATAAAGTGCTATCAAGAATTATTGCAAATAGATTACAACCCTATGCAGACAAGACAATAGGAGATTATCAGTGTGGTTTCAGATATGGTAGGTCTACTACTGACCAAATTTTTAGTATTAGAAATGTCCTGGAAAAGTTCTTTGAGCAGAACATTTCACTATACAAACTTTTTATCGATTTCAAGCAGGCATATGTTTGCATAAATAGAGGAAAACTATTGCACATATTGAATTTGTTTAAAGTGTCAGGGACACTAATAAGACTTGTTAAGATGACGCTTTCAAGCACTGAAGCTAAAGTAAAAGTGCAAGGAAAGTTCTCAAGGAACTTTGGAATTGGCACTGGATTAAGGCAGGGCGATGTGTTGTCTACAACACTGTTTAACTTTTGCTTAGAGCACATAATAAGGAAAATTTACACCAATCGAGGAGGTACGATAATTAACAGATCAATGCAAATTTTGGCTTTTGCCGATGATGTGGATCTGATGTCGAGATCAGAGAAATGTCTTATTGACTGGTATAAAGATTTAGAAAGGGAGGCAAAGGACGTAGGTTTAGTAGTTAACAGAGACAAAACAAAATATATTGCAATGAATAAAAGAAATGGACCAACAGCGAATACCTTAAATAAGGAGCTCGGTTTTGAAAAGGTGACAGAATTTAAGTATCTTGGTTCAGTTATCACTGAAAACAATGAAATAAACTCGGAGATAAAGGCTAGGCTAGCTGCTGGAAATAAAGCTTACTTTTCCCTCCTTAAACTATTCAAATCATCTCTATTATCAAGAACTCTCAAACTAAAACTATATAAAACACTAATCAGACCTGTGGTCACATATGCAGCAGAGACATGGACTACTACTCAGAAGGAGGAAAAGATGCTTATTACATTTGAAAGAAAAGTTCTTAGAAAAATATTTGGACCGGTCAGAGAAGGAGAGGTGTGGAGAATTCGAAGTAATCTGGAGTTGAGAAAGCTGTACAGGGAAAGGGATATCATGGATATAATAAAAATCAAACGACTCCAATGGCTCGGACATCTTGAGCGGATGGGTGATGAAAGAGCAACAAGGAAGATCTTTAAAGGAAAGCCAGAGGGAAAGAGGAGAGCTGGACGCCCTAGGAAACGATGGCTGGACGAGGCGGAAGAAGATCTGAGAAGAATTAAAGTTAAAAATTGGAGGGTCAATGCCAAGGACCGGAAAAAGTGGCGCTGTGTGCTAAAGGAGGCCAAGATCCTTCATGGACTGTAGTGCCGAGGAGTAAGTAAGTAATCTAATGATAGCAACCAAAGTCGTTTCAGCCGTTGTATCAAAATGTCGCGTTTACTTTTAAAAAGCAGTGTACACATAGCCACACGAGTTGTTTTATAATATCTGGCCATGACTGCTTTAACACTGAGCAGTTCATTATGTTTCGTTATAGAATTTCAAATAAATAATCACGCATCTAAAAGGCTACAAAGAGCACTATGTTAAATAGATTTCTTGCCAGAGTTGGTAGTTCTTCCAAAATCGTTCTCCTGTTTAGTAATCAGTGAACTGCCATAAAGGCATTTGCATATATTGCCAGTCTGAAATCTTCTGTCGATTTTGAAACAAGGCAGTACATTAAATATATAAAAAAATAAATTACAAACGGAAATGAAATGTTGTTATGAAAATGCAGTTTAATAACTTCTAAATCCTTTGATAAATATTACGTTCAATGAAAAAAATCTTATAACGCTTTTAGTATCAAACACAGATTTGTTAAATAAATTCGTTACAGCAAGAAAGAATACATAGAAAGCGGAAGCATTGTTGAGAATTATGCTTTAATTTGAAATGCCTATAAAAACAAGCCAATTAAATCGTAGACCCTAATTCATTTGTGGAACAGATTTTTTCCCGTTGAGATTTTCCTACGACCAGGCATTATATGATCTTTTAATAAGATGTAAGTATTACGGTGTTTATAACCCTTTCCGACCGTGCTCGCACGATCGTGCGGGTGTAAAAGAGAATATTCAAGCTCTTCAAAAATATCGATACCGAAGCAGCTGACTTCGTACCATTCGTTAGTTGTATAGAAAATGACTTTGTTTTAAGGAGTTGCTGTCATGGATGCTGTTTAACGCATTTTTTCGAGAAAACTAAAAATTTAGTCTCATAATTTTAAATCAGAGCCACCTGACCCCCGGTCGGAAAGGGATACATCGTGTTTATTAGTTTCTCAGTTCACACTTTCGATTTAAAAACCATGGAAAGTCAAAGTTTTTTAAAAACCTAGCCAAGCAGCTATCCTTTCTAGATATTTAGTTTTCCAAGTTAAAATATGAACTTTACTAACTGAGCTACTAAAAAGGAAAAAGTTGGTGCGATCAAACCCACTAGGCCAACCGAGCCCTTTCCTTGGTCTCATTTCTGGCATCTGATCTTTCTCCAGTCCCCCGCTCATCGGGTCCCTCGAGAATAATTTGACTTTTCTGCGTTTCGTTTCGCCACTTGTCGAGAAATTACTTCCGGCTCACATCCCGCGTTTCGACACTTCTCAGAAGAAAAAATATATTTCACAAGTGTTTGTTTTCACTTCGGTAAACCTGGCGACTTGTTTATGCAAAGGGTTTTATTCCGTTTTTTTCCTGAAATGAAACTGCACGTTTGATAGTTTTCTTTACTTTTTGAGGTAAGGATGTTGATGCTAAAGTAATTGTACAGAGTTCTTTCTTACTAGTTAATTAAAAAGAAAAATGCTGAAAAACGAGATGTTTCAAAAAGCCTAAATATGTAACAATGATATGTCCCTTGAATATCTATAGAATTTATCCCCAAAGCTTAACTAGTTGTAAAGAAATGTAAAAGCGATTTTTTTAGAACACTAGTTGGAACTGTAACAATGGCTGTTTGGTGAAAAATAAATGGTGGTAAATGGAGAAAAAAGTTATATTCTTTAAAGCTTTAGATCAATATGCCATGCCACTTTTTAGTAATAAAAATTCATAATACTTTGCATATTAATTTATCATCAATTTTCCGAAATGGTATAAAAAGATTGAATACCTATCGGTTATTAAAAAAAAAGGTCAATATGCGTTCCGACTAATTGTTTAATATTATATGTAATTAATTTAATTATTTAATATTAAAGTACTATCTAAAACACTGTTCTTCGGAGCAGGCTTCGCCTGACCATATACTTGCGTGTCTGGGACTTTCCAAGCAGGATTTGTACGACGACATCCAGGGTTTTGGATTTTTTTAAGGTGTATAACATCATGGACCAGGTCTAGCACTGCTGACCTACGGGGGCATGCAACAACAACAACAACACTTTTTACGACATTTAGCTTTACATTAACAAAATGCCAAGTCGCTAATATCGACTTCAGAAACATGCTCTAAAAGTAATGATTGAGTTTTTGACTTGACTGGTCCTTTTGGAATACTTCATTTCCTCACAACTTCATCAACATCTCCATGTTTAACAAAACCTTCAAATTATTAAAAAGTGTTATTTTTATGTTTCATTTGGCGATTGCTTAGAAATCATTGTGCTGCCTAGGTGTATAATAGCCTTTTTTGCAGTCTTAATTTAATCTCCAAATATGTTGCCAAGCTCTAAATATATTAATAATTTATTGAAGAATTAGAAAAGAGAAATGTATCTGCTCCTTCTTTTGGGAAAGTTCATTCTGCTACAGATCATCAAAAAAAAAACAAAAAAAGAAAAAAGAAACATCATCTGGTAGTAACTGATAACGTAAAAGAACAACTATTATGTAGTATTTTATAAGGTGTGTATCTATTTTCTAAGAATGCTTTTGAATAATAACTTCGGGCAACATTGTCACTTGATGTCATTTTTAAAGGCTGAAATTGAGTTTTGTGGGAAATTGAAACAGGGGGTAGGGAACTTTGGAAGAAATGACGGCGAAATATAAATATCTTGCATTGTAATTGTTTTAAATGAATTTTATTTTATTTTATTTTATTGGGTATTACCAAAAAAATATCTATAATTTAAGAATTAAAAATTTTCGAATGAATTCGAATTGAGAAATATAGTTGGATATCGATGATGTAAAAAAATATTAAAACTTTTTATGAGAATATGTTGTTGCTATTTCAAATATGCTTTTCCCAAATGAAATTTTAATCACATTCGTAATATTACGGAATTGCGGTGATATTATGGACACAAGGGATTTTGTCCCGCGAAATTTCGCCACGGGATCCCGTACCCAAACCAATGCTATCTTAGGTTTAATAGCATGTTTTACGTCATGGAAGGCAACAGCTACAACGGTTTTTTTTTTCTGTCCTGGAATTACTTTTATTTTGGTATTTAAAAATTAGTTTTCTAAGAATATTTTACGTATTATTTTTTTTAAAGCCAACTTCTGGTTGTTCTATTGGTTATTCAATTAAAGAAAGCTTCGACAAAAAGAAAAGTTTATTTTTATCTATATCGGTCGGTTAGAGAGCGAAACCAAAGCAAACAATGAAATCTTAGTACTGAGAAAAAAAATGAATTTGAGAGCGTTACATCATTTGAAACATTCTGATTATCGATTAATTATACGACAATAAAATGAGGCCTTTCGTATTAAAAAAGATCGAGATTTATTTGGGTGTACCACATCGCTTGAACAACTTAATGAATATTTCTCTTTCTTTCAAGCTAAGTATCTAACCTCCTTTGAGCAAAAAGGATTAGTATGGAACTGATTATCCTTTGATCTCTTTGTCGAACATTTTCTTCTTCCAAAGATGATATTTCATAATCGATCTCGTCTTATTTCGATTTCCTACTTCATTAGAACAACTGAAGTGAATTCAATATCGTTCTTTTGTTGGCGTGATAAGAAGCCGCCATTTGAGTTTTAATTTTCGTTCTAAATGACTTTCGATGTCTTAAATCAACCGCAAACGAGGAAAAATATTGATCAGAACATTAAACAGTAATTCGATTCCATTCTCATTTTGCCTCAGTTATTTACCGTTAGTATAAGTGTCGCATTCGTGTCTTTGAATAAAAATTTCATTCCAGGTTTTGAATCAAATTAATTAATTTAACCCTTTACGACCGCCCGTCAGATGGCGCTAATTCAAGTTTATGAGACTAAATGTTAAAAATTTTATCGAAAGGTTGATTTAAACACCATCAATACTAGCATCGCCTTAAGAGCAAAGTCACTTTTTATACAAATAACGACAGGTACAAAACTGCTATTTCGGTATCGACATTTTTAAAAAAACAAAAACGACAAAACCTTGAACATTCACTTTTATACCCACACGATCAGGAGAATTTGGTCCTAAAGGGTTGCCGCGTGTTTTGCAAAATTAATGTGTGAGTTCTACAAAATTAAATATGATGATCTAAATATATTTTTGTTTTTAATCTATACGTATTCGGTTTTTTTAAAACAACGATTGCTGTTTTTTTTTTAAATGATAATCCAAATGAAGTAACTAATTTTCTTGTTTCATCGAACGTTAAATCATTCCTGTATTTCATTGACGCTTTCGGTGATTGGTGGTATGATACGGTTAGCTCGGCCAACCACATTAATTATCCAATCCAGACTTAACTTTCATTCTTGTGAACCTGTTGCTCGGTATACGAGTAACATACCCATTCAGCTCCATTGAAAATTCAAATAAAATGTCAAAGACTTCCAAATGCCAAATCTTAATAATTTTACTTTTATGCTAATGAGTTGAAAGGCATTTGTAGTATTTACAACAACAAGGTTTTCTTAAACTATTTTTTTTAAATAATCCAAACCGTTGGTTAACTGATTGCATTAGAAGGAGATGTTGCTCACCAGTAGAGTCCCTTCATATCACCGTGTACAATCGAATGACATCTACAGAATTTTGACAAGTTGGCAAACCCGTCTTTTCACAGTCTATTCAATATATTAGGCTAAAAACGCCTTTTGGCCGATGCAACACGCTTCAGGCCAATAGCGATCTGCCTTGAATAAGCTGGAATAATGATCTGTGGTTGTCACGACTCTTTCTATTTAAGTAGATACATTATCCAGTGACTCAAGAAAAACCCATCCTTAGTACTTATCAGTCAGCAAACAACACAAATAATTAAAAAGAGCGATTGAGATAGCCTACGAACTCGACAAATAGCGCAAATGAGCAATAATGAAAAAGTATATTATGAAGTTAAATTCCATAATCCCATTGTGAATTTGCCGAACACAGCTACCACTCTTTGTACAATATTGTAATATTAAAATAAATATTTTTTTTTAAAGTATGTATTCCTGGGGTGTTAAGAAGGTGGCAAGTTTAAAAAAAAAAAAAAAAAGCAGCAAATGCTTTTTACTTTATCAAAAGCGTTGGTAACTTACGAGTTAGTTGTCAGCTTTATCACGTGACTTTTGGGATCTTTTTTAATAGCCCTCGAAAAGCTTTTTTTTTTTGTTAATCCATTAAAGTAAAATATTCTTCATATTTAATATTGTTACGTATTTGGAAATATTATGTCGGCAGTACAACAAAAAAATAAGTTATTTTCACTTTACAAACGTTATCCTAAAATGCAGTTGGTCAAGAAAAAAATAATTTTTTTCAAAAAACAGTTTTGAAAATTAAAATGTTTTTCTCTGAAGGTGAATCATTGCAGTGGACACTTTTTTTTTTGTTTTCAACTTCTTTTTTTATCCTCCTGGACTTTGAAGGAACCTTGCAGCACTAGGGCTGGGGAGCCCAGTCGGTTAAGCACTCGCCTAGCATGCGAAAGGTCCCAGGTTCGGGTCCTGGCGTCGCACAGTGGAGTATTTGGGTCCAAATCCTGGCCAAAAAGGTCAAAAAAAATTTCAAGCTACAATTATGAAATTAGTGATTTTTATAAGCTTATTAACCAGAGCATTCATATTCATAAATTTCTAAAACTCAAATTATATTTATATTCTTCAAAAATTGAGTCAAAGACAGTTTTTTATGTTGTGCGGCTCAATTTTTTCATGAATTTTTGCTTCTTTGTTTGATGTAGTATTTACTTTTTGTGACTTTCTAACTTAACCAATTTAAAATAATTCTTGCAGACATTATAAAAGAATATCATATCTTTATTTTGAAACGTAAAACATTAGGAATATCCTTTATTTTGTATGAAAAATAAATAGTTAAAAAATGAAAAAAAAAATATTTTTGAACCCGTTTTATTGTGAAAATAAAACTTTGCAAAGCTTTATGAAAATGTGTCGGGAAAGGTCGATTGGATTTTGAACCTGGATATTATAAGTCAATATGTCTAGAAACAATTCCAGAAAAAAAATCTTGCCCATGTTTGCCCCATTTTCAAAAAAAAAATTGCAATGTAATAATTTTGAAAGTTTTGAGTCATTATAAGCGACTAGTGAAAACTATGTAATGAAAAAATTTGTATGTATAGATTAATTGTGAGCTTAGCGCAAACTGTGAAATTAAATTAAATGCTATTACATAATATTTGTATATAATTTTTCGCTTGACACCTTAGATTCAAAATGCAAAACCTTGTAGAAGGTACTATTTGAAATGCGCTCATAAGTACTTATCATGAGGTCATGTTTAATAAAAAAAATACTAAAGCGGTCTAAAATTTGCACAGATGGAATGGGAACCTCTTCAAAAGTAGAGGTTACTAGTAGGTAATTTAGTTTGTTTATTACAGCGTATAAAGAGGTAATCTCTGGGATACTGAGGGGGTGGGGTCACTAACACATAAGCCACCCTCCTCTTAAGAGGGGAGGGGGGGGGGTCGAAAAACGTCTGGAAACAGCTTTAAAAAAAAAGTGTTTGATGATCGGCGAAAATTTTGCGACAGCAGGAAAGGCTACGTTATAGATTCAACGAACAATTGCTTAGTATTTTTTTTTTATTATCTAACTGTCATTAAAACAGAGCAAGCCTGCCAAGCTCTTAGTAACATTAATCAATGACTTTTCTGTATTTTTTCTGACAATATGAAGCATAGCATTAATAAAACTCATTAAGATTTTGTAATTGAAACAGAATTCAGTAGAATAGAATCAAATAAACTGCTCATGGGTTCTCCTCAAACATAATTTGATGAAAAACTTGAATGGCTGAAATCACCATTGATTTTTTAAGATGCTGATAGAGGTATGGAGGTTTACTCAAAAAATCCGCTGGAAGCATTTTAAATTTGATTTTAAAAGAAACAGTAAGATCATGGTCTTAAGCAAGTTGGTAGGACAGAGCAGAAGTTTTTCACAAAAGGGCAAGTGACTAGAATGTAAAGATACCAACTATTTTCTCTGAATCTACTTCTGTCCTGGGCCATGTCCATCGCTCTTCTTTAACAATACACAATTTCATGGGACATTAAGCTATTTATTGTTAAATTTCGTTACCATTTCATGGTTAAATTTTTTTTAAAAAATTGCATATCATTGTAATGCAATTTGTGTAAACAATTTGCGTTAAAAATATATATTTGCAAAATTTTGTACTATCATGTCATTTTTCCTGTTATAAAACCGTTCACTTTGTTTACTAACTTATTAAAGCACTTTATATCTGATATTTTCATGCTTATAGTTATCGATATTCACGTTCCAGTTCAGATGGTTGAGGGGGCAAGAGACAGGGGCAGCCGCCCCGATCTCCTGCCCACTTGACGGCCCTGCTTTAGTCCATAAAAGACAGAAAATACAAATATGATTTCTACTCCTTAAAACAAACAGTTTTTCGTTTGTAAAATTCAAAACTTTAAACGGCTTAAAATGTATTTTATTTCATTAATTTCATACAGCACTATAGCCACGTGACGGCCCTGCCCATATTTTATCAAAAACTTTAAGTTTTAAACTAATTAAGTGTTTTTATTGATATAAAGTAAGTAAAAACTTAAAAACAGTCACTAAAACTGAAATCACATAGAAAAATAATTTTGGCCAGGATTTAGGGTCAAATACTCCACTGTGCGTCGCCAAAATAGCTACCGACCTATAAACGGCCCTTGAGCCAAAAATGTCCGACGAATAATAACCCGTGTAAGGGAGTGCACGTTAAATATCCATCTAAGTCTAACGCTGCGTACGATGTTGCCCTTAACGGTTGCGTTGGGTGCCTACTCAGGTGTCTGCTCGTCGTATTATTCGTCACTAGACTGTGGTTCTAAAATACGACGCCCTCATAGATCAACCTCATAGTCAATGAAAAAAAATCGTATAAAAGAAAAAATCATCAAACAATAAAGTTCATAAAAAATTAACTTTCTCAGGTTTTCTAAAAACTATAACTATCGCAAAATTCGAAGGATACTTATTTTTCATTTACATTCAAACTATTTTGATTTGATCTCGAAATTATTTCTACTATTATTTTTCCCATCCTTATACTGCTCCATCGCCCATTCGAAAATTTTAATCGGGGAAAATCTATTTCCTCGTGAATTGCTAACAAATCCCATACTTATAAGTGATTTTTTTTAAATATAACATAAAAAAAAATCTGTTGATTGCAAATACCGAATAGCACTTTTGCACAGCTAGCTTCACTACCTTCTTACATTCTAGAGCAAGCAACGGCGGCGTATAAAAGCCAATAACCCTCCTAAAATTCGACAACTAAAGCGAGTATAATTAAAAAGGGATACTAGATATTTTTAACGTCATTGCATTACAGCGTAAACAAGCAAAAAAAATCCTGATTATTTTGTAGTATTATTGAATTTTCAGTCTTGTAATCGAGTCACTAGTTTTGTAAAGTATAGTGCAAAATCACTTAGTCAGTTCAGAACAAATAATCACTAAGGCTATATTATTTAATATTGTATACCCCTTTTGGACCGAGATATTACGATCGTGCGGGTATAAAAGAGAATGTTCAAGCTCTTCAAAAATATTGATACTGAAACAGCTGACCTGTACCATTCATTATTTGTATAAAAAAAATGACTTTGTTTTTAAGGAGTTGCTGTCACTGATGTTGTTAAACGCATTTTTTTTTCAATAAAACTCCAAATTTAGACTCATTATTTCAAATCAGCGCCATCTGACCGCCGGTCTTAAAGGGATATGGCATGCAATGAAATAAATCTCCTGCCTGCCTGTCTTGAGACCACAAAACTGATCGAAAGGATTGAAAGTATGTAACGCCATAGTTCTCTCTTTTAATTCTAGTTGGTTTAGTTGTCAACAAGGAGAATTTAACATCTTATGGTTCTAAAGGAGAAATTTTAGTCATTATGCAAAGGGCAGGACATTTTGCAGTACAAATGGGAAAAAACAGGAAATTTTACATATTTTAGGACTCTTTGAAACAAGCAGGACAAAAACTAAAAAAGTAGTACTGGACTGCCAAATGCAGTACGCCTGGTCACCTTAAGTATACTAGTATGTAAACTACTTTTTTATAAATTAAATTATACATTCCTTTTAAAACTGAGTTAAAAACTTGGTTACCAGTATTTTTGCTTAAAAATTATTTATAAGGAATATTTCCATATGTCCTCGACTTATCTCGGCGAGTATAACGTCCTTTAACATTACTTAAAAGCAGTTCAAGCTGCTTACGATTTCAGAGCAGAGTTGTTTTAGATTTTTCTAGGTGAGGTGTAGACCTCCGGGCTCGACTCTTAACTGCAGTTCGAAATTACATTGGCCTTTGCCAATAACCCTCGAAAATCTACTTCGTAAATTTGAAAAGATGTTTTTTTTTAAATCTAGCAGAGTAAGGTAGCTGATATTTTTATATTTAGTTGAAAATCGGTGAAAACTATTAGAAATATATCGGTTGTAAGTACCACAACAACAAATGAAAATTGTTTCGCACATTTTGCTTCATCACTTTCCTTTTTTCCAAAACTAGCAAAGACGTAAAAATAAACTGAGCGGGAACAATTATTAGGGAAAACTTTTCTATATAAAATAAAATTATACAATTCTATTATCTTTATTAAAAATTAGGAATTATTATTATTAGGAAATATGTTGAACTGATTCATCACTTTTTCTGTTTAATAATTTCATTCATGTTATATTACTTTCTATTGCAAAAAAGTGTATACGATGGCTTTTTCTTTAAAATAAAAAGCAGCCCTTGCTGTATACGATTCAGAAAAAAAATTGCACTACACTCTTAAGACAAAAGAGTGAAATTCACTCCTATAGGAGAAGTGCATTTTCGACACTGGAAAGGAGTGAAAATTAACTCAGACTGAGTTAAAATCGTTCTTTTGTTTTAAGAGTGTACAAATAATTTTATTAGAAGAAAAAAATTTGATACAACTTATATACACCTAACTCTTTACAGCACAAAACTTTGTATTTTCAAATAGCTCGAATTTTCATTGTTTGAAAGCTCTGGTGTCTTCTGCGCCACTTGTCAGCTGTTCAAATTTCAAAGCTTAGGGGACTGTGGTGGAGATCCTGTTGGAGGTTTAACAAAACAAGAGAGTGAAATCCACTCCTATAGGGAAAGTGCATCTTCGGCACTGGAAAGAAGTGAACATTAACTCAGACTGAGTTAAAATCGCCCTTTTGTTTTAAGAGTGTAAGCTCTAGGTCATTTGTCAGCCTCGTCTTTAAACCGCAGTTCTAAAATTACCAAATCCTCTGCCAGCATCTTTCTTCAACCTATTTTGCGATTTCCAAATCCATTTTTTTAACCTTGGATTTTTTGTAGATAAAATTTCTTAATATTAAGTCTTCTATGTATACGTTTTTTTTTTTTTTTTGTATTTATCAAGCCATCTAATTCGACGTTTAAATTGGTTGAAGTTCTGCCGTAACCTATCAGAAGAAAAATATTTTAGAAGAAAGTCAATACTGGAGGTTTTTTTTTTTTCTCGGGCCAAAGTTACTCTAAAGAAAGTTAGTGTACTAGCCTTTGGAGCTGCTGGGCCTGGGTTCGAGTCCCGGTAAAAACATGTATGTTTGTGTCTGTCAATATATGTTGTTATTTGTCTATGTGTTTGTGGCGTCCTCCTTAGTGTGTCTCTTGTGACTGTCTCTTCTCGCGAGCGGGGTAATGGGTCATATAGCCTACGCCCTTCCCTTCTAGAGGGCGCAATCACTGTCATTGTCATACTCTCAAGAAAAGTTACTCTAAACTAAGATATTTTACCCTTATGTATGAATAATATCTAATTTCATATTAATAATATTTCAAAAAGTAAATGCAAATTAAGCCAAAATATTTCATAACTTTTTTATGGAACTTTTAACATAGAAATACATACTTCAAAACAGTAATAAGTAGCCCGAAGTGACGTTTATTGCACATCATATTAGTGCATTAATCTTGGCCCCTACTCCACTGTCTCTTTACCAGTATTAAATTTTTACTATACTTTACTTACGTCGTTGACTGAAAGCACAACCGACTTCAAAGTGTCATTCGGAACAGGGAGGACTTATCCATCATTAGGCAACATTAATACGCTACGTATTTCAGAACGATATAGCCAATTTAAATAAATTGCTTTGTTCCCAGGAGAACAGAAATGTCCTTTAATAACTGTGAAGAAGTATTTTACCTTTCCTGATGCATGAAATGACTTTTCCTTTTTGTGGAACTTTTGAGGATTACTTTTTGAGGATTTAAAATGTAACAAAACGTTTGATATTCCAGTGGGTACTTGAAGTTCAATCTAATAGGGTCTTGGGTATAATACAAAAGTTTTAAAATATTCAAAAAAAAGCAATATCAAGACTACTTTACAACGATATTAATTGCGTTAATAAGAATTTTTCATCCCACTTCATGTGTTTATCTAATCCACAAAATGCATTCGAGCTTATTTTACTTTAGTTAGTGACTTTTATGAATACAGAAACAAATTAAAATAACATCGTGAAAACACGGGAGCGTTTTACAATAATAAATTAAAGCTCAAGCAGTTATTTTCATTGGTAAAAATTGAAATGCTTTTTTTTTGTTTTCTCAACCCACAAAAGGCATTTGTACTTATAATAGTATTTACCTGCTTTTAAAAACTGTTATCTTAACCATTATTAAATCTCAAAATTACCACTTAAAGGGCTGCAAAGTCGAATTACTGGATATATACCAAAAGGCATTTATATTATAAGGACATTCAATTATAGATACACCTTTCCCATTTACAATTAAGTGTTAAGCTCAAGAATGTTTTAAAGCTAATTTTTGCCTCACTACCCTCGAATGGCTCGTGGAAGCGAAGATAAAAACGCATGTCACGCTCTCCAAATTGCGATTTCATTGGTTGTTTTGCTTTCTTCGACAAATTTTTGAAACAAGCCCATTCGTTTTAAGGACTTGGTTCGAGATTACGATATGATGTCTATTACGTGGCTTTCTTTGATAGGCGGAGGCGATGTAATCTCAAAGCAGTCGTCTTTGTTTCTTTGATTTCAAACGATTTTTAATGTTCCGCTGCGTTCAATGAGATAGTTAAAAATTGAAAGTTTCTGCTTGAGGGGGAAAAAGTTATTTTTTTTAAAGTTCTTTTTCTAGTTTTTATATTTATTAGATTATTATTATTATTATTATTATTATTATTATTATTATTATTATTTTGTGGTCGAAATGCTAAAACAACATTTCAAAGTGAGACAATTTTACTCACGTTAAATGTATATTGTGTATGCTCTAGGAATTAAACAAAACAAATTATTTTCCCTTTTAATTGTGTTACAACAAAATTATATGCGTAAACTTTCATGCAATTCTTGTTTGATACCGCGACCATCGAAAACAAAGATAAAAAATATCTTGCATTCACCAACATTATATTTAGCCGTCTAAGAATAATGTCGTTTTCCATGTAATGAACTAGAAACAAATTTGAAAGGAACATTCCTGGTTATACATGAATTTTTTATATAAATTTTTAGCATATGTGTCGAAGAGTCTGGAGCTTTGGCTTCAATCGGCATGCTATTTACATGCCGTTAATTTACATCATTGACGAAATATGAAGGAATTCAAGTACAATTTGAATGAAACAATTTATTTAATATTTTTTTAAAAAAAGTGTTAGTTAAAGTAAACGAAATTTTATAAGAAGTGTATTTTGTCGGTGTGAATACTTTTAGCTTCCACACTACGTTTATAACGTAAAAAGTGGAAGGTTTTATAATCGTGCAGTCCGTCCGTCCGTCAGTCACCCACTTTCACAGAACGAACCAAAAGTTTCACAAACAAGTGAGATACGTCATTTTAAAGCAAAACATCAGTTTAGGCTACACTCCAAATTTCATTAAAAAAATTAATTAGAAAATTATTTAAAATTTAAATAATTAAAAATTTTATCTACTTTGAAATAACATGCAAATTCCATTTTTATTAAATATTTTCACTGTTGCCATGGCATCAAACGTACGAGAAACTTTATTTAAAATAAAATTCTTGAAAAAAAATTATTTTTGTGTAATAATTCAATTTAGATTGTTGTAAGGGCACAATAAAGTTATTTTGAAGGTTCATTGTATATGAATGAAGAAAGATGTATAAAAAATTCTAAATTAGCATAAAAAACATGCTATGTTTCGCTTTTATTTTTAATGCAACATTTACAAATTTATTTTTCGAAATGTAAACTTGATTCTTCAAAAAGATTTTTATTTTAAAAATACATCATTATTCTTCGAACTTCAAAAAAAAATAGCAAACGATAAAGATTAATTATCAAATCTTCAAAAGAAGATTAACCCTTTCAGTCCCAGTGATGCCATTTGGCATCATCACTTTCAATATTTTTATCAAAATGTTTATGTCCCGCTATTACATCCAAACACACATCATTCGATTCTTCATACTTTGTTCTATCAGACAATATTTTACATTAATCTCAATAGAGGTCAGAACTACTATTTTTTTTATTTAGAAAAAAGTCAACAAGCGTTTCTCCTGATTTTTTATAAGTTCACTTCAGTTCCAGATATTTAAAACACAATTTAAACTATTTCGTTTAAAATAATTACTAATTTTTTTTTTAATAATATGGTCAGATACCTTGAAATATATAACTCGAAGTGTTTTTGAGGTAATATATATTTTTTTTATTTTGTTGTTTTCCACAATTAAAAAATTTTGGCATTGTTTCAAAAACCATATAAAAAATTTTAATGAATTTTTTTTTCTTATGGAATTCGTATATTTGACCTAAAATAAGCTTATTTTGTGAATATCAGATGTTTCTGTAGTGTAGTAAATTTTTGGGACTGAAAGGGTTAAAGACAATTATTAATTTTGATTTATAAAAGTTAGAATTAGAACTAGCTAATGGTATCGTGAATTTCTTTCTGAGGTGCTGTTTGTGTGTTTCCTGTAGAGCGTAAATATTGTGTGGAAGCGGTGTAAGTGACAGATTTTGTAACAAACCAACGTGTTTTATCATTAGAAAAGCTGTATCAGTGTATGAAGTAACAAAAAAGAAATAAAAGTTTTGACATTTTTTTTGTTCTTCAGTTCCTTTGGAATAACATTTCTGAACATTATGATATAAATAAAGGGTTACCAACCGGTGGTATGCGGGAAAATTTCAGGCGGTACGCGTGAGTGATGTGAGCAACCTGAAGTTTCGTCGATCTTACAAAAGATATGTAAGATTATTTTAATGAGAAATCTTTAATTAACTTCTGGATCGGATGCAAAACCGAGAACCCTTTGACCTTGCGGAAAGCTCTGCTAATTTTGATAACATTACTATCAAAGTATATTTTGTATAATGATTAATTTTTTGCTGAGTTTATACAATTTTTTTTTTGTATGT
>CM043112.1:43053174-43375610 GCA_023701765.1 Hylyphantes graminicola
ATAGCCTATTAATGGTTTAACATATAAATTGTAAGTATTATTTAAAATTTCTCTTCCACAGCCCCATTTTACTCCTGTGAGTCTTTTAACCACAGTTAGCCTTTTTCGAGCTCTATCAATCACATCATCTATGTGTCTCTGCCAAGAGAGTTTTTTTATCAAATTTCACGCCTAAGTAAACGGCTTCTTCTGTTTCCCGAATACGATTACCATTATACTTCAAATCTATTTCGGTTGATTGGTGATTAAGAGTAAAAGTTTGGTACATAGTCTTCTCAATGTTTACCTCCATTTTGTTCTCAGTTGACCATTCGTACAAAGCCTCCAAAGCCTGATTGATCTTAAGTACCATTTTTTCCGTATGCCTTCTAGGCGCTGAAGTCCACAATACTAGGTCATCAGCATACAAAGCACATTCAATGTCTTTGGCTTTTTCTTTGATTTTATCAGGGAGATCATTAATATATACATTAAAAAGAGTTGTACTAGTCACACCTCCCTGCGGTAGGCCACAGTGAAATTGTTTGTACCCAGAGGTTTCTGTTCCGTACCGAGCTGCACAAAATATTTGAGATATATTACTCTTAATCCATTGGAACATTTTATCGCCAATGCCTAGTGTTTTTAACTTATAAATCAATTTAGTTCTCCAAATACGGTCGTATGCAGCTTTAAAGTCGACAAAAACTGCCACTAAGGTTTCATTTCTGTCCAAACTATCCTTGATAGCCTGTGAAAGTCTTATGACCTGTTGGCTAGTAGACTGGTGTATTCTAAACCCGCTCTGGTTATTTGTAAAAAGGTTATAGTGTTCTAAGTAGAAAACTAGTCTCACTACTCACTCAACCAACACTAAAGTAAGCTGCTTTATTTTTCTTTCATCATGGATGCATTAAAACAAAAACGAAAAGCAGTGAGGTCGGCGTTCACTCGTCTATTTAACGTATTAAAAGAAGCTTTAGATAAGAAAGTCGTGAATGTGTCAGAAGATGTCGACTGTTTGGCGACTTTGCAGATGCTTAGTGAAAAGCATGATGAGCTTTTGAACTTGAACGAAGCGATATTATCTTCTTTATTGAGTATGAATAACGTCAAAGATGAAGATATTGAAGCTGAGACCGAGAAAGCCGATAGTTATGTCCATAAATTTAAGAAAATGAGTTTGTTGTGTAAACGAAATGACAGTCCACTTGGTGTTGATTCTCAATCTATGATTAGTGTCGCCAAACGGAAATATAAATTGCCACCTTTAGAATTGAAGAAGTTTGGTGGAGAAATCAAAGACTGGTTGCCGTTTTGCGGACAATTTACTAAAATTCGTGAAGACCCAGACTTAGATGAAACAGACAAGTTCCTGTACTTGGTACAATGTACTGTACCCAATTCAAGAGCCTGGGAATTGTGATTGAAAGTTTTCCACAATCATCTGGTAACTATTACAAAGCAATAGAATGTCTGAAATCAAGGTTGGACAAGATGATCTTTTGGTAGAATACTACGTGCGAGAACTTTTGAAACTTTCTTTGGCTTTCAACATGCAGTCTAATCATGTGAAGCTGTCTACTATTTATGATCGTATTGAAACTCAGTTGAGGTCCTTAGAAACTCTTGGTGTAACGACCGAAAAATATGCGTCCATGCTCTTCCCACTCGTCGAATCCTGTTTGACAGAATAAGTCTTATGAACATGGCAAAGAAACGGTAGGTCCTTACCCATTAAAGAAGGCGAATCAAAACTAGACAGCTTAATGAAATTCTTAAAAAATGAAGTGGAAAGTGAGGGCCGAATAGAGCTTGCTATGCAAGGTTTCTCGCTTAAGGAAAATACAAAGAATGTGAAGCCAAAAAGGGAATTGCGAACTACAGCTGGACTGTTTGCCGGAAATCGAGAGGGAGTACCTAAAAAGTGTGCATTTTGTGAAAAAAAATCACGAAACAAAAGACTGTTGTTCCGCACGCAATTTGAATTTAAATGAACGAATGGCACGCCTTAAGAAGTGGGGTGGCTGCTTTAGGTGTCTGAGGCCTGGACATATGTCAAAGAAATGTCACGTTAGGGTCAGCTGGGAACACTGTGGTAGACGACATGTACGGATTATGTGTCCAGATGTTCAAGGTAACCCACCTCCTGCAGGTTCTAGAGAACCACCTCTCGAAAGAAATGATGAACATTTGAATTCTCTGACTAATCCTACTTGTTCTGCAAATGTTTTCCTTCAAACCTTGGTCGTCTTGCTGTGAGGAGAAAACAAAGAATTTGTTGTGAGGGCAATAATTGACACAGGAAGCCAAAAATCCTATATAACAAAGGAAGCTGTTGACAGAATGAAATATCCTGTTGTGAAAGAGATGACTCTGAATCATGTTCTCTTTGGAGGGATGCTAAGCCAACAGAAGCATTTTGAACACAAGATTTTTGTGAGTGACGTTCAGAAGAAATATTATTGCACTTTCAACGTACTTGACCAAGAAAGAATCTGCTCAGAAATTCCCCAGACAAAAGCGTCATTCTGTTCAAAAGAATTGAAAGATAAGGGAATTCTTCTCTCTGATAAAAAATACTACCAGCATTGTTCGACACCAACCATTCATCTACTAATAGGTGCTAATGTGGCAGGTAAACTGATGACTGGGAACATTATCAACTTGACTTGTGGCCTGACAGTTATAGAAACTTCTCTTGGATGGACACTTATGGGAAAATCTCCTGTGAATCTAGAAGTTACACAAAAATCCGAATGTATGGTTGTAACTAATTTGCTTATTAAAGAATTCCCTATTAGTGATTTATGGAAGCTTGAAGCTATTGGAATCAATGATCCTTGTGAGTCCAAGAAAAATGAAGAAGTTCAGCAAGCTACTTTAGAATATGTTCGATGCACAGTAACTGTTGATGAAGACAAGAGGTATGAAGTTGCGTTGCCGTGGGTTTTAGAACCTTCTCGTTTCCCAGACCTCAGAGAAATGGCTGAAAGGCGACTAGCTTCGACCTACAAGAGACTAGTCGACTCGCAAAAGGTTAAAGTCTATCAGGAAATATTCGAACAATGGGTTTCAGCTGGAATTATAGAAGAAGTGAAGACTGAAGGTGACAAAAATGTTCATTACCTTTCGCACAGACCAGTGCTTAAAGAGAGTAGTGCTACGACAAAGATTAGACCGGTATTTGATGCCTCAGCTCATTTGAAAGGTACACCATCACTCAATGCATGCCTAGAAACTGGACCCAACTTGATTGAGCTGGTACCTAATCTGCTGAATCGGTTCCGGAAATTTCCTGTTGGTCTCACTTCAGATATTGAAAAGGCGTTTCTCCAGATTGGAATCAGGGAGAGTGATAGGGACTATTTACGGTTTCTGTGGAAAAGTAGAGAGGGTGAATTGAAGATTGACAGACATAAACGAGTGGTTGTTGGGATAACCTGCAGCCCTTTCCTTTTAGCAGCAACAATAAACTACCATCTTGAAAATGCTCCTGAGAACTTATCTGACACAGCCCAGATACTAAAGAACTCTTTCTACGTGGATAATTGCATCTGTAGTTTAAAGAATGCAGACGAAGCCAACAAGTTTGTCAGGGAGTCACGCACTTTGATATCAGCTGGGAAATTTAATTTACGAGATTTTAGATCAAACGCTAAAATTGATGTCCTCGAGCAACCTGATGAAGAAGTTGTACCATTGTTGGGTCTAAACTGGAATACAAAAGAAGATACTTTGTCTTCCAAGATTTTTGGTCCTTTAGAAGAGAAGGTTACATCTATAAAAGGGTTACTCTCTCTCTCTCTTTCATTGGCACAGAGCATATTTGACCCATTAGGTATTGGTTCTCCAGTTACTATTACTCCTAAGTTCATCCTTCAGGAAACTTGGAGTCGTGGACTCAGGTGGGATGAAGAGCTACCGTAAGATTTGACCAAGCGGTTTGTAAAGTGCCTGGAGAAATTGCAGATGCTGTCAAATGGCAGAATTCCTCGATGGATGAGAATTGAGCAGGACAATGGTGAAAATGTCACTCTTCATGTGTTTTGTGATGCTAGCTCCAAACCATATGCAACTGTGATTTTTTTGCGTGTAGAAGTTGATCACCAAGTTTTTGTTCAATTCAGTGCAAGAGTGTTACCTTTGAAGAATGTGACCATTGCACGTCTTGAACTGTTGTCATGCTGCATAGGTTCCAGATTAGCGGCAAGTGTGGTGAAAGATTTACAGTTGGCGAATCTAGATATATTTTATTGGAGTGACTCCATGACGGCTTTATGCTGGATTAAAAGAGAGGCGCAGTGGGGAACATTCGTGTGGAACCGTGTGAAGGAGATACGAAGCCTTTCCGAAGAAGACCAGTGGAGGCATGTTCCGGGCCCGATAAATCCGGCTGACCTGCCTTCCAGAGGGTGCACAGCAGAACAACTCGTCAACTTAAAATGGTAGGAGTTGCCAGAATGGCTGTATGGAATGACAGAAAATTGGCAACAGAGTAAAGGAAGGGTTAATGAAGACAGTGTCAACAGTGACAACAGTGAGAAGTGGAAAACTGTTTTGACAGCTCATAACAGCACCAAAGAAGATAGTGACTGGTATTACAGAGCATTCTCTTCCCATCTGAAGAACATACGTATGATCGCTTGGGTACAGAGATTTTGCAACAATGCCAGAAAAGTCTTTGTTGACAAATCAAAAACTCTTTCCTTGGAAGAAAATAGAAATGCGGAACGTCGTTTTATGTTGTTTATCCAGCAAGAAACATGTAGTGGACCGTCCGATGAAAGATTACGATCTTTAAATGTAGTAGAAGATGAAGAAGACGGACCGGGAGAACACCCAGCAGTAAAGAACTTGATCATGTCTAAGCACAAAAACCTGATGCACTTCGGAATTCAGATCTTGATGGCACTGCTTAGGAAAAATTATTGGGTATTGAATGCCAGAAAATCTATCCGAAAAGTTTTGAATAGTCGTGTTAGATGCAAACGATTTAATTTTAAGCCGTTGAAACTAAACATGCCTGCATTACCAGAAGTTCATTTATTTTTTTTTCTTCCAAAAAGGAGATCTAATCATCGTTCTCCTCTTAATTCGAGTTTTCACTTCATCAGACAATTGAATTGAATTCAGGAGCGTTATATTGTTGGCGGATCTGAAGTCGCCATTTTTGTTTTGATTTATGTTTGAAATAACTTCTGAGCGCTCAAATGAACCGAAGATGATGAGAGGTATAAATAAAATTGAATGTGATCATTTAAGAATATTTCTACTTCAAGCTTTTACTTAAATTACTTTTCTTGGAGATTTTTGTGTTTATTTTTTTCTCGGCTCCTTTTGTTGTGTTATTAGAAATATGATGTTAATGTTCTTCAGTGAAAATATTCTTATCCGATAACACTCCAAAAATCACAAAGAATTGCTAACAGAACTGCTTTGGTTAAAGTAGAATAGAATTTTTTTTATAGAAAATATTGTTTAAGTATAATTTATTTAATGATGCAATTAATAACATTATAATAAATTGATATAAAATGCAAATTTCTGAACAGTTATCGTTTGGTAAAATAGTAAAAATTGTTCAAAAAAACATTACTGACCGGAAGATCGAAAATTTACTTATCTACTAATAGTGTGCAACTAGTTAGTACAAAAAGGAGGCAGTCCATTGGCAGCACATCACTATACCCTCTTAAGACCAGGATGTTCGTGTATGTCAATAAATGTTATTTGTCTATGTATTTGTGTCATCCTTCATTGTGTGTCTCTTGTGACTATCTCTTCTGGCGAGCGGGGCAACGGGCTATAGAGCCCATATTAGCTCTTCCCACTCACTGTCATTTGTCATCGTACCAGGTCAATTTTGGAACTAATTAAGGTGTTAATTGTTTGTGGGGAGGTTTTAAAAAAGGCAGGGCGAAAGGGGCAAGCAAAATGCAGTATGAGTTTTTCCTCTGTGTCTGCCTGCAAAAATTAAATTAAAATTCACTACCCATAAAACATCTCTAAATCAAGTTTCAGAATCACCTAACTTCGAATGTCAATGTTTTTCTGGAGTTGGTGGGAAATCAAAAACTCGTTTCTCATCAAATATCTCCGAAACACATTCCTGCAGTTTCCCAGTCCACGGCAGTTAAGACTCTAAAATCTTATACTTGTTATATATTTTAGAAACAGTAATGGCGCAAAAATGAATTCGCCAACTGGCGTGAATATTAAAAATTAAAAACCTTTTTTTTTTTCAATAAAATTGAATTATACAATATTAATACAAATTCAAAGAAATAAGATACCACATTTTATGTTTAATACTTCATATTTTTAAATATTATTTATTAAATTGAACGTTCTGAATTCATGATTCTCCTGAAAATTTTTAAAAAGACAGCAGCTGATGCTGTTTATTTCGAAAGATTTGCATATTGTTGCGTTCCATGTCGGCTTCGTCACATGCTGCAGAGATCTTTTGCTAACAGTCCTCCAGAAGTCATTAATTTATGACTTTGCATGCCAATATATTTAATACATCAGACTAGATAGTCTACATGCTTATATTTTCTTGAAAAAATCGGACAATTAAATGTCAACTTTATGTAGTACAATTATAAGAAATAATTTTCTTTTTACCTTACAAAAATAATCATACATTGGGGAATCAAAATTGACCTGCAAAAAATTAAATAAAGACAGATTATGCAAGGCAATTTTTTTTACCTGAGTAAATCATTGCAGAGAAAAAAATTGTCGTTTTTTATTTCTTTTTTAGTCACCGAGATTTTTTGGAAAGACTGCAGTACTAGAGACCGCAAATATCACCTGCGGGAGCACATAACAAAGAAATATCCAATACCTCTTGCGACCTGGCGTCCCCATTTGGGGACATTTGTTAAAACCTCCCCACAGACAATTAACAGGTTAATTAGTTCCAAAATTGACCTGGTTCGATTGAAGAAGATTTAAATATCAGTTTTCAGCCTTTGATTAAAGGTATCAGTCATTAATTTCGACATAAAAATGAAGCTGGACGAGGGTCAATACGATATTAACGGTTTTTTTTTATATTTAATGTTTTTTAATTAAATTTTTTGTAGTTAATTTTAAAGGCAGTTTGCATTAAAAACAATGTTAAAATAATCTATTAACTACAAATAAGTTAAAATGCCTTTTTTTGTTTCATTTATAGCAAAAAATAAGGTGTAATATGTGTAATGAGTTTAAGTGATGTCCTTAAGTAACTATTAAACATAATTTTCTTTTAAATTTCTTTGAAAAACATACTTTTTAGCATATATTTGTATAAAAAGTATGTTGAGATTATATAAGAATGTACGTGTAGGATTTTGCTAGGATCTTGAGAGGACCATATTTCCTATCTAAATTTTCGTAAGAAAGCCCCAATAAATTCGTATGATGAAATATCTACCTAACAAAGTATACGTAAGTAATGCAGTAAATTGTTTAAATCAAAGGGACTGGGGGGAGAGAAAACAAAAAATGCATAATCACTCATTCCAAAAATATTCAGCGGGAAGCGGGTTCATTGATTTGGATGATGTGATTAGTTAGGTTTGGCTTCTGTTTCAACCAGCACTATTTCCGTTCCGAATTTTCTTGAGAAAACCACAATGAATGAGTATTATTAAACATGTGCTTACTAAAATATGTGGATAATTTATTAAATTGTGAAAAAAGCACTTTCTGGAATAGTTCGCTTATACTGCTTCATCGTTCATTCCAAAAATTTAATAGTGAAAAATGATTTCTGTGTCGAAAGAAATGTGTCGGTTGCAAATACCAAATAGCACTTCTGCGCACATTCTAGAACTATCAATGGAGTAAAAATGCCCATTAGTACCACCCTCAGCTCGACAACTACAGCAGTATAATAGCATGTAAAGCCTCTTATAACAAAAATTCTACATTTCTATTAAAATGCGTTAAAAACGCAGTTACCAGTGTTTCAGATAAATAATTTTCCAGTTTCAGGTGGGGTCCCAGCCAAAAAATTCTGCAGAATTGCTTCAAAAAATTTCGATCTTTCAGTTACTTTTAAGAAGTCTGCAGTTTTTTTTGAATCAACAGAAAATTTAAGTATACCGAATAGGGATTGTGTAGTTTTTCTGTAGCAATTGTGCAGCAAATCCATAGTCATTTCTAATGCTTCAAAAAAATCTGCAGTTATTTTAAAGCAACAGAAAAGTGAAGCCTGACTACGGATATATCTGCGATTTTTTAATGCAGCAATTCTACAGTCATTCTGAAGTCATTAAGGCATTTAAAAAAACTGCAGTTATTGTGACGCAATATAAATGCAAAAACTGTCCACAGATGTATCTGTAGTTTTTCTGCGGCAATTCTACCACCATTCTGAAGACATTTCGGCACTTAAAAAAAACTGCAGATATTTTGAAGCAACAGACAAGCGAGACTTTTTTCTAACTATAATATAGTTTGCTCATATATTTACAGAACCAACTTCATAGCAAGTTTTGATAGCACAGTCGTTAGAGCACTCGACAGCTATATAATTCCCCTCAGATCGAACCAGCGCTCCTACTTCCCTAAATGGTCAGAAAAACAACCCACTCGTTCGATAATTTATTTCTTTATTATTTTTACTTAAAAAACATTTCGCTAGGTGGCGCCGCGTTTTCTTAAAAAAAAAAGCCAAATTATTCTGCAAAACTGCTTTACGAAAACTTCAAAAAAAACTGCAGTTTTCTTGAAGCAATTCTGCAGACTAAGTGTTTCAAATTCCTTCAGAATTTGTGAAGTTTTTCTAAAGTTTTTTTGTGAAGCAATTCTGCAGAATTTTTTGGCTGGGGTGTCGACCTCCGGGCTCACCCCTAACTGTAATTCAAAATTACAAAAGCTTTTACCAATAACCCTTTAAAAGCTTTTTTGCGTCTTTCAAAGCCAGTATTTTGTTTTTAATTTAGCAGAATAAGGTAGTTGACATTTTCATATTTTGTTGAAAATTATTAGGAAATATGCTTACTTAGTTACTACTTTTTTTGTTTAGTAATTTTAATTAATTGATATTGCTTGCACAGGAACTGTAACATCAGATTCTTTGAATTCTTTTCAAAAAAGCAGCTTTAGCTGTTTACACCGAAAACAGTGGCATTATGATCCAGATCAGTAGTCAGCGACTGCAGTTCAAATTACTTACCCCTCATTCCATACATTCCTCGAAAGCTATTCATACTGAAGTAATATTTTGCCTGAAAATTTTGGAATGTTTTGCCCTTATGTAAATGTTCTTGTTTTGATCAGTTTGTAGAAACGCTGAATTGATCTATTAGTAAAAAAATGTATTTAAGAAGAAAATCACAGCTAGTGTTTGTTTTTTGCTTGCATGAAAGTTCGACGGTATACGCTAAAAAAAGTGCTCCTATCTTTAAGGGTAATTTCTTATTTCATAATAATATTTAAAAAGTAATTGCAAATTAACGGCAGGAAAATCAACTCTTTTTTAGGGAACTTTTAACATTGAATTGTATTTTTGGAAAGCAGTAATAAGTCACATGATGTGGCAGTCCTTGCATATAAGTGCATTAATCTTGGCCACTACCTTTATCTTTACAATTTTTTAGTATTACCTTTTTATTCTAGAGGAGAGCGGGGCTAAACCGTACATTCAATTTTTTTTTTGCCTTGATTTCAAGCTAGGCGATTCCGTCCAATGATACAGTCTAGATGTGGCTGATCAATCAAATTTACAGTAACGATATCGTTTCGCTATGCGTATGAGTATCAGTGTCCTAGTAAAAATAAAAGAAAAAACTATATTTTAATATTTTTCTTATAATTTTCGTCTTGTTCTAAATAAAATGTAAGTGAAGAATCTTTTCTTGTGTACTAGTAACTGTAAGATCATAATAAACTACTTATCTTAAATTTTGGTTGTTAGCGATGATTGGTGAAGTGATAGAACTTAAGGTTATTTTAATATATTGAAGCGCGGTACAGATTGTGGCTTAATCGTTCATAAGTGGACGGTTAAGCCCCAAATGGTTTGCTTTGGTAAAATACTTAATCGATTGTTACTTATGAGGAAAGTTCCTCGAATGGGGCTGCCATATTGGCGGTCAAGCCTCTTACAGACTCAGCATAAAATCCCCAAAACTGAGAGCCATTTCTCTGCTTTACCATATAGGCGACTCTCTCTACCAATTTTGACGCCCAGATTACATTGAATCTGAGCTCTCTGTGGATGTTAAAGTATGCCAAGATTTAATTTTAGGGAGAGAACCCGAAGCCAAATGGGCTCCCGAGGGATCGTTTACATGCCACATGATAACATGACATACGTACAGAATATTTCCCAAGGAAAGATGATGAAAGTAGACCTGCCAAAAATGTTAAAGTTTTATATTTCTTCATTAAATTTTTTTAAGTCTTCAAATAAAGTACAACTGTTAGGTTTGTTATAAAATCTGAGAACTTTTTTATTAAAGTCAACCCGATTTTTTTATTGTAATTTTTGTTCTAAAATTTTACAATTGTAATACACATTTTCTTAGTTACTACCTTTATAAGTTTTAAAAAGTTTTTGTACAGTAATCTATTACATTACAATAATTAATTACCTAAACAGATGATTTTTTAAATGTAGGTGTAGCCCCGAACCCCGGGGCTATTTCGTACAAGGTAAGCTTTTTTAATCACCAATTTTCGTACGTAAAAAGTTCCAAAATGTTTATGTTTGATCAGTAGTCTAATAATTAAATTATACATTGCTTTTGCTCATAAAACCTCTACTTTGAAATTTGCTATGTATCGACGTGTCATTCGGAACAGGAGGACTTATCCATCACTAGGCAATATTAAAACGATACGTATTTCAGAACGACAGCCAATTTAAATAAATTGCTTAGTTCTCAGGAGAACAAAAACGTCCTTTAATAACTGTGAAGTATTTTACCTTTCCTGATGCATGAAATGAGTTTTTCTTTTTGTAGAACTTTTGAGGATTCCTTTTTGAGGATTTAAAATGTTACAAAACGTTTGATATTCCAGTTGGTACTAGCAGTTCATTCCAATAAAGTGTAGGGATTATTATAATAACAAGAAATACAGTTTTAAAATATTCTTAAATTATAATATCGAGAAAACCTTAAAAAGGTATTAGACACTATTAGGAACGAATAATGCATATCATACCATTTAGGATTAATACGAAGCGTGATAAAAGTGTCCAAGTAATGGCATGTTAACCGTCTAAGTTGCGTTGTTTTATTTGGAAAAATTTGACATGACTCGTTTGAAGAATCCAGGGGGAAAAACCTTGATTGTCCAGAAATCTTCCCATATTCGGGTTTGTTTGGCGACTTGGGCGACAAGGATTTGGTTTCTTCTTTGGTTCATCTCTCGTGGTATAAATGTATGGCAGGTGTCTGGCTTGAACCAGAATTCCCGCTAGAGACGAATCAAATGAGAAACCGCTTCCTTACGGACAGATATCCTATCAATGGAGGATTTTTTCTCCTGGGACTCTTCATAAGTTCTCTCTAACCACAAAATGCATTTGGACTTATTTTTATTACAGTTAATAACCTTTATTAAAACAAAAACCAATTAAAATATTAGCGTGAATCTCGAGAATTTATACAATAAGAAGTTAACGCGTAAGCTGTTACTTTAAATGGTAATTGACGTTGTTATGAAACGAATTTTTACTTTTAAGAGTACCTGTTTTCCAAAACTGTTATCATGGTCTATATTAAATCTCAAAATTGCAATTTAAATGACAGCAAAGGGCGATTACACAAAATATACCACAAGGGATTTATACTTCCCTTAAAGAGAAACACCAGCAATTCCAGCCACCCAATTATAGATACACCTCTATCATTAACAAAAAGGTATTTAACTCAAGAATAAGTATTTTAAAGCTAATTCTTGCCTCACTACCTTCAAATGGCCCGCGGAAGCGAAGATAAAAACGCTTAAATCGCTTTCTATTCGTTTTAATGACTAGGTTCGAGATTACGATATGACGTCTTTTATGTGGCGTTCTTTGATAGGCGGAGGCGTTGTAATCTCAAAGCAGTCGTCTTTGTTTCTATTGATTTCAAACGATTTTTAATGTTCCATTGCGTTTAATGAGATCGTTAAAAATGGAACGTTTCTTCTGAAGTCGGAATATTCGAGTTCTTTTGCAATTCATTTTATTTTCCTATTTATTCTGATTTAAATGTTATTATTTTAGGTAAATATGCTTTAAGACCATTTATATCCCTTTCCGATTGAGATATCACGATTGTGTTGGTACAGAAGAGAATGTTCAAGTTTTTCAAAAATATCGATACCGAAGCAGCTGACTTGTACCATCCGTCATTTGTATGAAAAATGACGTTGTTTTTAAGAAGTGTCTGGCATTGGCTGTTTAAGGAAACTTAGTCGATAAGACTCTAAAAATTTAGAGTCAATAATCAACGCCATCTGATGGAATCTTAAAGGGTTTTGCAGGACACTCATTGATGTATACATATTACATAATCTTTTATGCATTAGAAACTTGACAAACAAGACTTTTGTTTAGCGCAAAAGAGCAACCTGTGCGGTTCAAAGCTACTCAGAACCTCCGTAGACTGCTCGACAGACAATGTTAGTGATGCATATGGAAATAAATATTAACTTAAAAGTCTGTTTCCTAGTTCTCATCGATTTACCGGCTTTTTGTCTCTAAATTGTTATGTTTTTATACACTGAAATGTTTGGGATACTTAAAAATGTATACCACAACAAAATAACATTTTAAAACTTATCTAGCTTGCAAACAAAAACAATCTATGTGCAATATTATTTACAATTCCAATCAATCAATCTACGAACCTTAAGCACCTGAAGTTGAGGAAAAACCAACAATCCGTTTGGCTTTATTATTTAAGGGGGAGTTATTATGTCCCAAACTCCTAGCGTTGAAAATATTTCTTAAAAAACAAAAAGAAATTGCGATAGAGAAATTCATTCATGATTGATGTTCGATAAATAAAATTAAGAGTGGACATCAGTGACATACCTAATGTATAGCTTTAGTACTTCCACTATGTGACGAAATAACACCACATAATTCAGATTTATTCGCCACCAGCTATAATAATTGTAGTTTGCAAACAAAGAAAATATATAACATGTGACGATCGTCCTATTGCTTTTTCTGCCATCTTGAAAAACCGTTCGAAATTTGTCCAGTTTTCGGCCTATAATTTTTCTCCTAAGCATTTGTAAATCGAACTGTACGACAACAAGTTGTAGAAAACAAATTTTTCTTCAAAATTGGTATGAAACGTGTTTTTCTACGACAAATAGATAAAGAGCTAAGAAGCAACAAAAAGGGTGTAAAATCGAGTGTTTCAAAACAAAAAAATATTACTTTCTAACGACTTTCTATCACCGTAACTCACATAAAAGTTAAAACTTCATTTTAGCAATAATATAGGATTTTGCAAATCGTAGGAAATTCAATTTCCTATAAAAAAACACTTATTAAAAATAAGTTTCTTATCGATTGCACGAAGAAAGATTTTATTTACAGAAACACAAAAAAAGGGATATTTTCATACGACGATACAATGTTTTATCTTTTAACCTATAGCTCATTCAAAGTGTATTTTTCAGTATTTTTGTGAATACAAAACTTGTAGATAATGATTTTTTCTATAAAATGGTTCGTTTCCGTGTTCCATACTATGAAATGTAAAACAGCTACATAGTGCCAAAATGGCGTAAAATCTTTCTTCATGTTATCTATAAGAAACTTATTTGTAATACGTGTATTTTATTGAAAATTAAATTTCTTACGATTTGTAAAATCCTATTTTATTGCTAAAATGAAGTCTTACGGGAGTTAAGGTGATAAAAAGTCGTTAGAATGTAATATGTTTTCGAAACACTCGATTTTACACAATATTTGCTGCCTATTAGCTCTTTAACTATCAGTCGTAGAAAAACACTTTTCATACCAATTTTGAAGAAAATTTTCTTTTCTACAACTTTATGTCGAACAGTTCTATTTAAAAATGCTTAGGAGAAAAGTAAAGGTCAAAAACTGGAAAATGGCCGAAATTTCGAGCGGTTTTTCAAGATAGCGGAAAAAGCAATAGAACGAGGATGACGGAAACTCACATTTATTGCAACCTAGGGGTCACACACACCAGAAAAAAATTAAGCTGTACCAAACCGTTTGAACGGTAAAACTCCTTTATTCACTGGACTTTTTGATCGGCACGCTAATTACATGCCGTTAATTTACGTCGCATTTTTAAATGATTTCGAAATTGACCAAATTAATCAATTTTATTTAATAAAAAATTACAAAAACATAGTGGTAGTGAGTAAACAAATTTCGTAAGAAATGCATTTTGTCAATGGGACTATTTTCTTCTTTTTTTTAAGAAAAACCTGTATCAGTGAAAGAAGTGACAAGAAATAAGTCTTTACTTTTTTAGTTATCTAGTAAGTTTGAAAGTATTAACAAATATGATTTACTATCTTGAGCAAAGTAGCAATGCAAAGTTTGAAATTTGAATAATCCGGCAAAAACATGCAGTCAATCGAAAGAGTACTACATCTAGTTTTTTAAATTAAAAAATAAATATTAAGCTTTGGTTTGTTTTGTATTAATAAGTATTTTTGCAAGTTGTTCCCAGAAAAGAAATCCCCTTTTACGATTTTTTTTTTTTGTAAAAACTATTATAATTTACACTGCTCAAAACAATTAGGGGAGCACTTTTTAATTCCAACTTTAACTTCACTCCCAACTTTTTAATTTTTATCCTATAATTCTGAAATTTGTTAAATAGGTTTACTATGCATTCGAAATGAAATAGTAAAAAACATGAGAAAAAATCTTAAGTTTTTAATACTTAAATTTAAAGGGGGGAAATGGAATAACAACTTTTTAATAAATTATAACAATAATTTTTTTCAAAACTTTTTTTGTTAAAAATAGTTGAAATTTATTTTTAAACCTCTAAAAAATGCAAGCATGAAAAATTTAGGGTCAATTTATTTTCTAAAACTGTTTTAAAGTGAAATTTATTTTACCATATTTTTCATATTTTCATTAACATTAAAAAATTTATTAAATTCCTAAAAATACAATATTCTTCCATATAATGATGTATCAACGATACATAAGTTGCGAATTTAACTTAAAATGACAAGCTGATGATTCCCAATGGAATCATTGGGAGCGAAAGGGTTTAAAACATGTGCTCCCCTAATTGTTTTGAGCAGTGTAATTGGGAATTTATTTTATACCCTTATACCTTATATTGGGTAAAAAAATTATGAGACAATAATATAATAAAAATTGATATTAATTATAAAAATAGTAAATAAATGAATAAATATTTTATTTTGCTCAATACCCTAACTTATACGACTGCGTAAAATCGTTATTTTGCCTCAGATTTTCAAGAAAACAATTATCACTCGTTTTATTAACCTTCCACTACAGACTCATATCGAAGTATTTGACTTACATTACTGAAGTTTCGTCTCAATGTATTACTCATTTGAGAATTCCTTTTTACAAAATATTAAATTTGAGCTTACCTTGGAAATAATAAAACATTTCATAAAAGACGCTTACTTGTTAACCATTTCACATTGGAACTGTAAAATTGCTGTTACAGTTCTCCTTCTTTAACCCATTAATGCCCTTTCAGGTGGCGCTTATTTAAGGTTATGAGACTAAAATTTTAAGAGTTTTACCGGAAAAGTTGCCGTAAACAGCATCAATGCCCTTGGGTCAGTTGAAATGTACACTGTTGAATACAACGGAGCAACTTTTTAATTGAAAAGTTGATTCATTAAAAATTGCGAATTTTTTTTTAAAGTGTCCCTAAAAAGGGACGCCAGGCATTAATGGGTTAACCAATGAAAAAGTAAGCAACGAAGAAATACTTCATTCTGGTAAGGGAAAATTTAAAATCGGTTTCAATCACTTGAAATTAATTTTTAAATCTAATTCAATATTTAAATTCGTCGATAACAGTAGACATATGTCCCTCCGGAGAGAGACAGACGGTCAGCATGCCAAAACCTACTTTTTCATTTTTAATTCTTTCGAATTAAAAAAAAAAAAGTTGGCTAAAATTGCTAAAAATTTTCACACCTCTTCTCAACTTTCCAGTGTCTTCTCATTGTTAACCTCGAAAAACATCGATCGTGATTTAATCAGTCACTCTAGTTTCTGAGAAATATAAGCCCCTAGGCGTTCAGAACGAATTTTCGTATTTGCACCTTACGGTTTTGAGAGTCGAAGTTATAAACTAGACTCAATTTTAATGAAACTATTTGCCGAAACTTGTAATTCGATTTACAAACTCAAAACAGGATCAGTACCCCTTTCTGACCGAGTTATCACGATCATGCTGGTGTAAGCCTTGTCGACCGGGCTCGTACGATCGTGCGTGTAGTAAAGAGAATGTTCAAACTTTTCAAAAATATCGATACTGAAGCAGCTGACTTGCATCACTCGTTATTTGTATAAAAATGGCTTTTTTTTAAGGTGTTATTGGCATTGATGCTTTTTAAAGCATTCTTTACGATAAAACTCCAAATTTAGTCTCGTAATTTTAAATCAGCGCCACCTAACCGCCGGTCGAAAAGGGATAAAGGAGAATGTTCAATCTCTTCAAAAATATCGATATCGAGGCAGCTGACTTGTACCATTCGTTCTTTGTTTTAAATATTATTTTTATTTTAAGGAGTTGCTGGCATTGATGCTGTTTAACGCATTTTTTTTTCAATAAAACTCCAAATTTATTCTCATTATTTTAAATCAGCGCCATCTGACCGCCGGTCTTAGAGGAACACACTAGGCTGGTTTCCAGCTACGTACGGCAACTATATTTCAATATGCTTCCATATGTTTTTTTCTGACGAGTTTCTGAAATTTTATTATTGCACCATAAGTAGAAAGGAGACATATCTGAAAAAAGAAGAGATTTTTTTTAGGAGGACCGATCGAAGTGAAAGTTACATTCAGCTTCATTTCTTTTCTCGAGTATGGTGTGATATATCCTTCCGTTTTCTCCGTTTATTTATTACTTTCTTTTCATAAAAAATACTTCATTCGAATTTATCTTGTTCTCATAATCTATGCAACACTCAGCCTGCTAATCTCATTGACACTGAATGGCAGCTAAAAAAAAATAATCTTCATCAAACAAATTTCCGATTCTTCATTAGCCATTCGAAAGAACCCTGGATACCTAGAACCTTTATGCAACTTTGTACTGTTGAAGAAACTACTTTTGTTTAATAATTATATGCAGTATGAATAGTGATGAGAATATAAAAATGATTCTTTCATATCTTCTTAATCAAGTAAGGGTAAATGGCGAATGAGCTCGAATGACGGCGAGTCTCCAAACCAGAGTGCCTGTTTTTTTTTCTTTTTTCAAGTTAGATTACTTCATATGAATATTGCCTAACTGCCTGAATATCTTTACAAAACGGTTTTTTATTGGATAAATATAAGTGGCCTTATATGTATCTTTATAACACTTTTTGAAAATGTTTCAAATATATCGTATAGAATAATTTTTTTGCGATTCTAAAAAAAAAATCTGGCAGATTTGCCCTTAAAAATATGTCTCTAATATTTTTATCGTTCTGACTTGGGGTTACAGTTACTTGAACCGAAGGACTTCCGAGCTTCCATTTGAGGTTACCTTTAGCGAGGACGGCGTGAAATAACATACTACATTTTACACAAGTTTATTTGGAAATATGTATATTGAAAGAATTGTAAATGTTATTAGTTCTTGGCCTGGTTTGTCGTTAAATTTGTTCTATATTAGTAATACAGTGTAATATTTTCAAACAGTTTTAGAGGATATTGAAACAACTTCCTAACAAAAAAGACGAAAACATGTTCAGTTGATACTACAACTACTAAAACTTTGTTTTAAAAATGGCCATCCTTAAATGCTTATTTATTAAGAATTTCAACAAAATGTCAGGAATGAATTTGAAAATTTTAATGAATTTTACGAAGAAAAATCATATTCAATTCAAATAAATGTATTTCAATACACATTTCAAAACCTTTAGTCTCAGCTAGTAGATACATCAATTAAAATTGCCGGGGAAATAATATCCAATCAAATAAACTAACATAATTCCAGTTTTGCTTATTCCAGTCTTATTTTCGAATCCATCGATGAACTATCATTACCCTATATTTTATATTAAGTCATTGAAATCAAAAATGGGTGATCCGCCCAAAAGAATACCAAAACCAATAATACCGAGTGAAGCCTTTTTCCCTTCTACAATACGCTCAAACCTGCGATTGGCAAATTATTTGGGCCATTTTTATCTGAACTCAAGCCCACCTGGCTGGCATAAATTTAAATTATACATGAAAATGTAAGACATGCGTATAACGAATGTTGTTAGAAAATGTCTCAAGTTAGAACTAGTACAACAATTCTGAAACATTGCAATTTTCTCTATTTAATTTACGATAATTAATGAATTAAGATATTTCGTTTTCTTCTAAAAATGCTTGATTTGATTAGTGACATCACATCGATTGAGGCTTCGTTCTTTTTCGCTCCGAGCATATCCATTTTATTTTAATCTCCTTGGCATAAAGAAACCAAAAGCGAATGTTATCTATAACTGATTATTTTTTGATCTTTTAATTTATTTTTTTCTCCAAAAGGGAGATCTAATCATCGTGCTCCTCTTAATTTGAATTCTCACTCCATCATACAATTGAATTGAATTCAGGAACGTTCTATTGTTGGAGTGATAGGAAGCCGCCATTTTTGCTTTATTTTCTGTTCGAAATAACTTCTGATCGCCCACATGAACCGAAGACGAGGATGATGTATAAAAAGTGTAATGAGATCATTTAAGAATAATTCTACTTCAAGCGTTTATTTAATTTACTTACCTTTTGGATTTTTTTTAGTTTTGTTATTTTCCCGGCATCTTTTATTACGTTACTAGAAATGTGATATTAATATCCGTCGGTGAAAACGTTCTTATCCAATAACACTTCAAAAAAACTCCAAAGAATGGCCGACGCAGAATTATTTGGTTTTAATTATTCAAATGACTTAAAAGAGTATGCTATTACCTTTAAATGTATATTAATCATTTATTGAGTGGTAATGAAAGTCGTGTAAGTTTACACTTCCCTATTTTTAATTTCGAAATATATTCAATTTCAAAATACTTCACTTTAATTACGTTTTGTTATATTTTAATATTTTACTGATCTGCACAGAATAAAATCACTGACTTCTTGGTTTTATCTTATTAGAAAGCAATTTTCTCCTAATATCACTGAATTTCTATAACAATATCCTTTCCTTCAATTATAAACATTAAAATTTGCGCTTTTTTTTAATAATAACTTGTTTTATGCACAAAAGTTTCCGATGAATTTCTCATTACTATAATTTTTATTGACTTTTTCACTAAGATCCGAGAAATGAAGATGTGATAATACATAGAAAAGTATTTTTTTACAAACTTTTGGTTTTGGGATTCCTTCTGCACGAAAAACTGTTGTTATTCATTTGGATATGTTCCACGGCCCACGTTCGCGAAAACAAGATATCTTTCACGAAAACTGTTTTACGTCAACATTCTAAAAAAATCGAACTCACTTTTTTTTATCTTTAAACTTCTATGCCAATACCAAAAAAATAATAATAATAATAATACATGACAATTGATTGATGGTAATAGGGGCCATTCGGTTGCGTTGGGTGCCTATTTAGGTGTTGGCCCGTCGCCAATAGCCCTCGTGTAACGATAATTCAAACCTAAACCTAAGAAAAAAAATAGGGGATACTGTATCAGACAGTAGTATGTAATTTGTTAATTTAAAATAGTACCAATTTTCTCTATTCAAAATTGAAAATACTAGTATTTGTGTAACTATTCATAATCAAATGGGAATTCTTAGAAATCCCTATCTTTTTTTATCTCATAAAATTTTAAGCAACAAAAATAGTGGTAGTATTTAAATCTACATATTTGAATGATTAACTTCAAAAAGTTTAAAAAGCCACCTCATTCTCTAGATAACGACTACTTTTAAAGAATGTCCATTTAGTTGGTTAATAACTTTGCTGAGTAACCCTTTCAGTCCCAGTGATGCCATTTGGAATCATCACTCTCAATATTTTTTCCCCAAATGTTTATGGTCCGTTATAGCATCCAAACACGCATCATTCGATTCTTCACACTTTATTCTATTAGAAATTTTTTTACATTAATCTCAATCGAAGTCAGAACTGCTATTTTTTTTATTTAGAAACTAGCTAACAAGCGTTTCACCTGATTTTTGAAAAGTTCACTTCAGTTCCACATTTAAAACATAATTTAAACTATTTCGGTTAAAATAATTACTATATTTTTTTATAATATGGTCATATACCTTAAAATATATATAACTCCAAGTGTTTTTAGGTAATATATATTTCTTATTTTGTTGTTTTCCACAGTTGAAAAATGTTGGCATTATTTCAAAAACCATATAAAAAATTTAAATGATTTTTTTTTCTTATGGAACTCTTATTTTTGACCTAAAATAAGCTTATTTTGTGAATATCAGATTTTTCTGTAGTGTAGTAAATTTTGGGACTGAAAGGGTTAAAACAAAAACAAATTATGCTCCAAGTAAAATAATGATATATACACAAATTATATTCTTTGACTTGAAGTAATTATTTATAAAGAGAGTGTGAGCTTACACAGGCGCATTTGCAATTTTGTTCCGCATACTGTTATCGGTAAGAAAACTATTTAAAATAAGAAATTGTTAACTTTTCTCTTTACATAGACTTTAAATTAAGAACAAGACATAATTTTGCAGTTAAATTATAAATATTCGATCCAAATAACAGTTGAAAAGTGAATGTCCCCGAATATTAAAATCATGACTATGATTTCAATCTGGCTATAGAATTTTGTGACACCAGTGTCAAATATCTTAACGCTAGAATAATTGTTAATGTCATCAATACGGCAGGTAATTATTCATTATCATAAAAGTTATGGAATTACAAATGAGTTTAAAGAATACAGTAATTAATCTGATGAAGCAAATAACAATTTACAGCTTCATAAACCCGGCGTCACTAGAGTGTACCCTTACTAATGCATCAAACATCTATAATATAGAGACAGGCCTTAAAATAATAATTTAAGAGCTTAGTGGAACAACGTGCTGAGTGAAACTTTTAAAAATTGCGATTTTCATGTCAATCAACATGTTATTCCCTAATTTAGATATTACTATACTGCTCAAAACAATTAAGGGAACGCATGGCTTAAACCCCTTCACCCCAAATGATTCCATTTGGAATCATCAGCTCGCGCTTACTTATCGTTCCATGGAAGAATCATGTCTTTTGAAGAATTAAAAGATGTTTGTTTTATTTAAATGTAAATATGAAAAACATCGTAAAATAAAATTCGCTTTAACAAAATTTTATAAAATAAATTGACACTAAATTCTGCACGCTTGCATTCTTAGATGTTTAAATATTGATTTAAAATTTTTCTTAACAAACAAAGGTTTGAAAATAATATTGTTATAATTCAATCAAAATGTATGTGACTTCTATTTGTCCGCCTTAAACTTTAGTTAATTTTTTAAACAATCCGTTTTTTTTTAAGTATTTCATTCTGGATACATAATGAATCTATTTCACAAATTTTAGAATTAAGTAAGAAGTTCAAGCTGAAATGGTTAACAAAAGTAAGCAAAGTGCTCCCCTAATTGTTTTGAGCAGTGTAAATTCCAATTTTCATAAACTTCACATTAAAAATGATTTTTTTTCTTTTTGTAAGTGCCGTTTTTAACGTATCTAAGCGCAAATGAAGCTTTAAAGCTCATTTTCACATTAATGTCACTAAGAACGTTCTTCCACTAAGCTCTTCGTACTACGATGCCAAGTAATGAAACCGGAAAAATCGGATCAACTCTCTACTTCAATAAAACACATAAAGCAAGTTAACTTTAATTTGTCATGTTCACAAAAGCTATCAATAACAAATCCTGTCCACACCTTATATCATATTTATTAAAAAAAGCTGCCTTCTTAAACTCGAACCAAATACAAATAGAATCATAATAATATATAAAATATATCGCACAATTCTATAACGTTATAATACATTTTTTTTTTCCTTTATAAAATCTCAGTTAACCCATTACTGCTGGATGGCAAGATAATTTGACACTTGAAAATGCGCTTGCAGCTAAGTTTTAATTTAAAGAATGAAAAACTTTTATTTCAATTGACAGAATAGTTAATTATTATTAATAATTCAAACTTTAACTTAAAACTAAATAATTAATAATAATTAAAACTTTTATTTAAATAAACAATATATAAGATAAACAAAGACCACAGTCCTGAACAATTTGTGTAAAATAAAGTGATTTAAAATAAATGAATTTAAAAAAAAAAAAATGTCTTCGATCCATCGAACCGATGAACGTTACCAAAAAATATAGTAAAATTTCTACTTGATTTATAAAGTCCATTTTAGCGTTTTATGAGTCTCCGTTAGGCCCATAAGAACTTCTTAAGTCATCTTGAGTTTGAAGCAAAGTTCACTTAACATTTCTTTACATTTAGTATTTTAAATATCATTATCCTTAGTTTCACGTTTCTCATAACAAAATATGAGGTTAACTGCTTTGAACCAAAAACCTTTCGCTGCATTACGAATAACAAGTATATGATTAAATTGTCAAAAATCTCTTCATCGGTTCTTACTTTCATCTCAGTGAAGTGAAAAAAGTAAGATGCGTGAGACTTCAACTATTTTTTAAGTCTTGTTTCCCCTTTTAGGTTTTTACGTAATAGGCAAAATGCATTATTTATTAACAAATAGAGTGAATTTGTGTTCGCATTGCCTCCGATCGACATATACATAGGGAAGAGAGAAAGGCAGAAAAGGTACAATTTAAACTTTTTTCTAGTGTCTCTTACTTCAATATGTAAATGCTCTGACAGGCACAAGATACATAAAAATGTACTCGTGACCAATATTCCCTCCAACATTTCAGTTTTGTTCAAAACTAACACTTTTTGAACAAAGTGGCAGGCTTTTCTTTTTTTTTAATATCCCTAGTTTGACTCATTTTAGCTTCCACACTACGTTTATAGCGTAAAAAAAGTGGAAGCGTTAATCGTTCAGTCCGTCCGTCTGTCTGTCTGTCACCCACTTTCACAGAGCGAACCGTAAGTCTCACAAACAAGTGGGATACGTCATTTTGAAGCAAAAAATCAGTTTAGGCTACATTCCAAATTTCATAAAAATTTAAATTAGAAGTTTATTTAAAAATTAAATAACTAAAAAAATTAATCTACATTGAAATAACGTGCAAATTCCATTTTTATTCAATATTTTCACTGTTGCCATTACATCAAACGCACGAGAAACTTTAAAATAAAAATCTTTTTGAAAAAATAGATACATCTATGATACAATTTAATTTGGATTGTCGTAATATAGCACAATAAAGTTATTTTGATAGTTCATTATATATGGATGAAGAAAGATGCATAGAAAATTCTAATTTGCATAAAAAATTTGCAAAGTTTCGCTTTTATTTTTAAAGCAACTATTTTACTAATTCATTTTTCGAAATGTAAACGTGTGACTGCAGGATATTTATATAAAAAAATCCATCATTATTCTTCGAAGTTCTAAAAATTAGCAAAAGATAAAGATTAATTATTAAATCTGCAAAAGGAAAATTATTAATTTTGGCTTATAAAAGTTTGAATTAGAACTAGCAAATGGCCTGTTTGGCTAATTTCGTTCTGAGATGCTATTAGTATGTTTCCTGTAGAGCGTAAATGTTGTGTGGAAGCTGTGTAAGTGACAGATTCTGTAACAAACCAACTAGTTTGTCTTTCAAACTTGATATATTGTATAAATATACCTCAACCACTTTTTCATCCCTCAGGAGGCCAAAATATCCCATAAAAGGGATAAAATCCTTTAAAGTGGAAGCACCACTTTTTAATTATCACTATTCACATTTCAAAAATGCAAATAATTTGTTAAGGTTCACGGAAGAATTCACAATCACATTTGCATTTCATAATTTTGTTAAAACGTTTAAAATCAATAAAAAGAGTGGTTGGCAAAATATTAAATGTTTTTATTAAAATAATATTTATTTATTTATTTATTTATTTATTTATTTATTTATTTATTTATTTATTTATTTATTTATTTATTTATTTATTTATTTATTTATTTATTTATTTATTTATTTATTTATTTATTTATTTATTTATTTATTTATTTATTTATTTATTTATTTATTTATTTATTTATTTATTTATTTATTTATTTATTTATTTATTTATTTATTTATTTATTTATTTATTTATTTATTTATTTATTTATTTATTTATTTATTAAATAAATTATAATATTTAATAAAAAAATAAACTTAATACATAATAATTCACTTAAACAATAAAATGAACAGTCCAATGCTCCTGCATTCGCATCGAGTTCCTTATGTATTGTAATAACGCAATGTATTTTAAAACTATTTCTAAAAAGTTTTTCAAGAAATTTAAATAGGAATAATGAATTTGATTTTAATGAATGTGCAAAATCAATTTTATTAACACACAAATATTGCTGTATTCTATTTTAATATCAATGCATTGTTTTCGGTTTTTTTTTTTTTTTTTTTTTTTTTGTCGATTTGAATAAAAGGAATATTTTTTATTTAAAAAATGCAATAGAGAAAAAGGCCAATAATTTTTTCATTTAAAAAAAAAGTTAAATACAGATATTTATTTTCAAATATTTCTTTAACTGAATAAATTGACCTATAGTCTTGTATCTTGTTATCGGAATACAAGCAGACTTGAATACGTCCGCCAAGCAGACGTATTCAAGTCTGCTTGGCGGACATTATCGACAGGAAACCGGTTTCTCCCTTGGATCTCCTCTCTTGGTACAATCGTGGGACTCGGGTCTCACGTGAATAACTGTTGCCGCAGCTGAAGAACCAAGTGAGAAGCCTGTTTTCTTAAACCATTTAGGTGATGACTCCCTATCGTCGCCAAAGAAGGTCTGATCTGAACAGGTATCCGATCAATGAAGTTTTTTTCCCCCTGTACTCGCCTTATGGGTGTGATGTCTGCAGGTCTTCGGAACAGGCAAGCAAGTTCCTTGTATAATTAAACCTCTGTAGCAAAAACATGCATATTGATCAAAAACTAATTAAAAAACATTTAACTGATATTATACCCTAGTCAATTAATGTTCTTGGGACCATTCATTTAAAGACTAAAAGCTTCAAAGGGTTTTGCTACATAACATTTTTTTAACATAGGGCGTAGGTAAAAGTCCAATGCAACTTTTTATTTACATAACTTTTTGCTGTCAGTTCCCTGATGGGTAGGAGACAGCACAGATAGGTTCCAGGTTCGGGTCCGATCCGTCAGAACATCGGTCTCATATGTAGCCCTAGAACGATCGTGCGGTTGTAAAAGAGAATGTTCAATCTTTTCAAAAATAGCAATACCGAAGCAGCTGACTTGTACAGTCGGCGACAAAAAAAAGTAAACAGACTTCGCCGTTGAGACACCGTTTGTCGGAGGCACAATTGTGATATGTCATTTTAACGGAAATAACGTCATGAGTTGATTGGTCAACACAAAAATTTCGTAAGGGGTCGTCTTCATATTGAAATTAATACTAACTTCAAAATTTCCAATGGCAACACCCAATTTTTTTTATATAGAAATGTTTAGAATCATCAAAATACTCGAAATATCAATTTTCGTTGCCAGATTCCTCATAGTTGCTAAGTTATGGTTACACAAAATTTATGGATCATAATGTTAAATGAGATTTCCAAACTTTTGATCATATCTCCATTAATAATATACGTAGCCATACGAAATTTTTTTGTGTGTTACTTTATAACTTTCCAAACAAAAATGAAATAGTTTAATATAATTTAAGAAATATTTAATATTTTTAAAAAAATTATTCATAATTTTTTCGAAAAATTATGAATATAAACCCATTAATATTTTTACAGAAATGGATTCAGGGTCAAAAGTTAATGAAAAGTACCGAATTTCGTAATTCTACTAGCATAACATTTTGAGTTATGATGATAATAAGCTTATATTTTGAAATAGGGGACCGTATAAAAGTGGAGAAACGACAACAATCAAGACTGGATCGATCGTTTGGTGATTAAAAATAACTGTTAAGAAAGTTGTTTTCTTTTCTTTAAATTAAATTAATAATCATTTTTTCCATGGATTTGAAAGTCTTGAAAAATAAGTTTTGAATTTAATTTCAGGTTATTCGTGTGTCAAGTGTGTTTTATAAGTGTTATAACGTAAAATAGTAGGTGAAGTATCGAGTATTAACTGGAAATTAAACTCGCGAAAAGAATGTTCTATTTTACATAAAATTTTATTTTTAAAAACGATAAACAAAAAAAATTATATTTCTAATCTATGATAAAAAAAAAGTAATTAAATGACTAATTTTATGACTTAAGTAAGAAAGCGAACTCTCAGTACTATTTATTCTAGGGTAAGGTGGGGTAAGTGGGCCACCTTTTTGGCATAATTCGACTTTAGATCCTCATACCACTGGATATAAACGGCCTAACAACTTATTTATTTTTGTGGTCCATTCTCTCATACGTTATTACTGTACCCATGACAACCTTAACACAAATTGGCAAAAAATAAATTTAAAAAATATGTTTTTCTTTTTGGTCATCCGAGTGGCCCACTTGCCCCGCATGGTGGGGTAAGTGGGACACCACCCTAATATATTTTTACACATAACTGGTAGAGATATGGTGGGGCAAGTGGAATAATCTACATGATTTTTTGAGTGTTTGAAAAAAAAAAAGTAATGATGCATCTTTAACAGTTCCCCCAAAGCAACTTTTTCTGGCATGCAAGCTTACTACAAGAAAAAATACGTTAATTTCCATCTTGTCATTTTTGCATGTAGTGTAAAAAAAATGTTAGGGCTACAGATTTTTAACTGGCCTATGTCAATGAATAGGACTATGAATAGCGAATATGGCTGACCCTATGAATCAGTAAATATGACTTTTTTTAAGTATATTAAAGAGTTGGGGCAAGTGGGCCACCCATGGCCCACTTACCCCAAACGCGGGGCAACTGGGCCACCCCAATTTTCTTTTAACCTTATCAACATCACAAGTACATGACACTACAAAAAGATACTATGTTTTATACACTTTCAAAATATATAACATTTTGTTTTGTATCATGAACCGTTTGGAAATAAATAAAAAAAATAGTATGATGGCGTGAATTACGAAAAGATGCAATTTTAAAAAATTTCACAAAAAGGATTGTAACTTGCTACATACTTGAATGAAAATGATGCCATAATGTTTCCTGCATCTATTGGGGTAAATACGTAAAAATATTGTAACAGATTTTTTTTACGTCCATAATTCGGGAAATGCCAGGGGGGGTGGCCCACTTGCCCCAATGGCCCACTTACCCCACCTTACCCTATATACGTTCTTATTATAGTGCTTTTTCCAAATAACGTTGTTAGGTTATGCAAAGTATAAACAAATGTAATTGAATGCATTTGATGCAAACTATAAAATAAATACAGTTATATCGCAAGAGAATAATATATTTTTATGAATTAACTAATAAACATCTCGATGAAACATCCCGTTAATATGCCTGCCATCCCCATTGCAGCTTTCTTGACCAAGTGCTCTGGGGTGATGGGCATATATTCGCAGTAAGGTGGCCAGCCTCACGGGGAACCCCGAGTGCTTAGATCCCAAGCATGCTTGGTCCTCCGGGACTCGATCCCCGGAACTGTGGCGCGACAATGCGAAGTGCTACCACTATTTATTACCACTATGAATTAACCACTACGAATTATGCTAGCACTATGAATTAACACAAGGATCAAATAAATTTAATCAGCAAAATATTTTAATAATAAACAAAACCAAGATTATAACTACTTTTTACTTCCTGCAACGTCGTTCTCAGGGCACAAATTGTCACCAAATTAATCTTTAGATTCTAATGTTTTTTGGCTTTAAAATTTTATTTGTATTCAAAAATACTTTCTTGCTAGAAGATAAGATTTTTAGAACAAAATTCAGAGTGTAAACTATTCGATGAAAATTCTCCAATCATTTAATTAATTTGTTACGCTAATTATTATTATTATGGGTTTTGCATACACATTTTCGCTATTAATTTCAACTTAAAATTAAATTAGAGGACAATACAGATAAAGCTGTAGAATTGAGTAAAATTGAATCAAGTACTGAACAGATTGCGGTTATATTATTGCTGCATCATGTAAAGTTCTTTTCCCAAAAAGTTTATGTGTCTTAAATTCAAAACGAAAAAGTTTTTGATTTAATAAATGTTAATCAAATAAAACAATATCTAATAATTGTAGGGAACTCTTTACTTCCTTTCTTTGATTGGGAAAAAACCAAACGATATATTATTATCGAATTCTTAATAAAATCTTCTACACTATATAAGGACATTATTTTATAATTATTCATTTTGTTTTAATTCGTGTAGTAAAAACCGATAAAATTACAAACTGATGGTTAACGTTTTAAACGGGGAAAAAATGAAAACCTGAAAGATAGAAAGGCAGTTCTAAGCATAAGTCGGTCTGTAAGCTAAAGATCCTTACGGACAGACGACCAAAAAGCATAAAGCATTAGTTTACGATATGATGTTATACCTTTCAAGAAAAAAAATTAAATCGAATAATAAAAATTAATAATCAAATAATAAAAATAAATAATAAATATTTGAAAATCTGAAGGTTGGAATGAAAGGTCTAACTAGTCTATAAACTGAAGGGAAGGAAGAGAAAATAATTTTTTTTATTTAGCGGGGGTGCTATCTACATATAGGAAGGCTAAACGAGAACAAAACCTGCAAAGTCACCCTCCGTGTCACCACAACACAACCCACCACACCAGGAAAATGCTAACTTTTCAATTTTTCCTACTGGAAAAAAATGGTTAACATACAAATTATTTTATTATTGTTATATTACAATAAAAATTTGGAATTTTTAATTTTGTAACAACATTAAATATTTAAAACCAGCAAATAATTATCGGTACTTCGCCGTTAATGGATAAGCAACAAAACTATTTGAAAAAATGTAATCAAGAATCTTTTATAACATGCAACTCAACTCCCGACAAACTAAAATCCTGGTCAGAAACTATTTGAAACGTCATTAAAATTATCCACATAATCCTAGTCTAAACAATTGGAACACAGCTAACAGCAAATTTTACGAATAACTAATTAATATTTCACTAGTTTTTTTATTGGCGTTTTTAAAGCACAGAATGAGAGACTTTGGGGATATTTGCTACATATTTGGCTAGAAAATCTAGTTACAAGGAGGGGGCTGCGGAGCCCATTCGGTTAGGCACTCGCCTAGCATGCGAAAGGTCTCAGGTTCGGGCCCGGGCAACGCCAAAATAACTGCCGACCTATAACCGGTTCGTGCAGCCAAAAATGTCCGACGAATAATACCCCGTGTAGAGGGAGTGCACGTTAAATATCCTTCAAAGTCGTACGATGTCGCCCTTAACGGTTGGGTTGGGTTCCTATTTAGGTGTCGACTCGTAACTTGACTGGGTTTCTAAAATACGACGCCCGTCTCCAATAGCCTTCGTGTAGCTCTAGTGCGACGATAATTCAAAGCCTAACTTAACATAGTTACAAGAATAGGTAGTTTCCATACTTGACCAATAAATCTATTCGTGAAAAACGCTAAAAACACAAAGATTGCTACAAACAGCCTATCATTTAGCTGCATAGAATAATGATTTTTGCCGCAAAAAAAAGTTTTCGTTGGGTTCCCGCTCATATATCGGCCTCGTCTTTTTACCATGGCTAAAAATTATTTGGCGAGCCTCCAAGAGCCTTTTGTAACCTTAACTGCGAAGTTCTTTCAATTTTTTTCAAACCAAACTGAAAATCAAGTATATCAGGCCCGCTCAGGTGTCGACCTTGTCAGTTGACCAGGGTTCTAAATTCCTAGGGGTACTTGGCAGCATCAAGCAAATAAAGGAGGCTAGAAATAGAGAGCCGGAAATTATTAAAATAACTTACCTAAATTACCTCAATTACCCTCAGTTCTCATTTTGATAACATACAATCCAAATCTCAAAAAAAAAAAATAAAAAAAAAAAATATATTGTCAGAAACTACTTGAACGCGGTTATTATCAAAAAGTAACCACAGTTCAACTCCTTATATAACTCTATAAATACCTAACTTAATCATCACACACACAAATCTTCTACAATATTTATTCAAAAATCTTGAATATTAATCCATATTTCTTCGCCAACAGCGCCGTCTTGGCAAAATGAGTTAAGGCGTCATGCCACGGATTATACCTTTTAGGATTCTGTTCTCGTCTTAGTCGTCCTATAAACGAATCATGCTGGACCAAAAATGCTCCGCGAAATAGCATACTGGACCAATTGTTTCAGGTTCAATACGTCGTGGTCCAAAGTCCTGGCGTGATCCCACTTAAGAAGTCATTAGTTGCTTTGAGTGCCAGCTCAGATGTTGGCGTCACTTGACCACTGTTTAAATAACATATAGTACTGATTCAACCAAATCTTCTCCATAAAACAACAAATAAATAAAATCAATATATTCACAAAAGTAAAAAAAAATGGTTTATTCCTTGGTAGTTGTCTAAAATATCTTAGCCCGTAACCAATATACTTTCTGAAGCTCTAGTGGGATGTTAATCTACTCATCTTGCAACCAAACCCTCACCCTAAGCACAAAAAGTCACATAAAGGAAAGAATTTGACAAAATTCTATATTGGGGAAATGTGGACCTATAAATAATACATGCATATATGGAGATGCCCCCCGTTTTTTGTCAAACACGTTTGGTTGTATAACTCCTAAACTATAAGGAATCTGGCAATGAAAATTGATATTTGAGGTATTTTGACGATTCTGAACATTTCTATATAAAAAAAATTGGGTGTTGCCATTGGAAATTTCGAAGTTGGTATTGATTTTAATATGAAGACGACCCCTTACGAAATTTTTGTGTTGACCAATCAACTCAGAACGTCATTTCCGTTAAAATGACGTATCGCAATTATGCCTCCGACAAACGGTGTCTCAACGGCGAGGTCTGTTTACTTTTTTTTGTCGCCGACTGTACCAGTCGTTATTTGCATAAAAAATGACGTGGTTCTTAAGACCATGCTAGCATTTATGCTGTTTAAAGCAACTTTTCGTTAAAAAAAATCTTAACATTTAGTCTCCTAAACTTAAATCAGCGCCATCTAACGGTCAGTCTTAAATGGATATAGAGAACCGCGTTCTAAATTGACCACATTATATCGGCAGACATTCGTTGGCATAACATACCAACTTAATTACAAGTTCCATAAGTTCACCTCATAGGCTTGCTCGTTAAACCTGTGGAGTTCAAAGTCCAAAAAGGTATCAGCATACAATGTTGCTACAAATCCAGTTCGACACCAGCTCAGGTGTTAACCTCGTCACTTGACAGCGGTTCTATTATACGAGGTGCATTCTGCAGTATTAAAGGTCCATAGAAGCTAGAAATTGACAGACGGAAGCAAACCTAACCTTAACTGGCCTGGGCAGTGGCCGAGGTCGATAAACGACGATGAGCCTCTCAACGAGATTGTTTATCTTCTTCTTCTTCTTTCTTATCCCTCTGATCTGGATCAGATCAGTTCCATGAGTCCCTCCGCCTTCAGTTTATCTAGATTGTTTAATTTTCTGTGGTCCATGTCCCATGTCCTAGCCATTTTGGGCCCGTCCCCATGCAGAGCAAACGCACAAAAAATCCCTCTGTAGGGAAAATTGCGGTATCGGAAATGTACCCACTCTCTGGGTAGTAACGATGCCCCCCCCCCCCCCCCACACACACACACACAGAGACACTTCGGTATTCACTCGCAACAAAAGCAAAGAGCAAATTATCAAAAGTGAAGAACAAGTGGAACCATGCTGAAGTGTTGTTTTTATTAGCTTCGTATGAACGGAAACTTCATAAATTTGATTCTAAAATATCTAAGCCCAATGTCTGTCCACGAATTTTTAACAAAAGAATTGTCTTTAGTAATTCTTGCGACGACATCGCTAACAAAGTAACGTTAAAAAAAATAACGCAGTACTGAAACACAGATCTCGAATTTCGAGTATCAAACCACAACAAACAAACAATACTCTTAGAAGGATGTGACGTACAACACACGTCATTTCCGGAATGCTGGTATCTACATGTGAAGAACGTGGTTATAAGGTTTCACAAAATAGCCGGCTAAATGCAGTCTATTTTCCAGCACATGTTAACGCGCCTTTTATAAACGTATTCGTGCTGGAGGAAAAATTCCTCTAAAAAATCCCTCAGTACACCGCGATATGCGTACTAACTGAATCTGTGGAGTCGAAGGTCCCGACGGCGAAGTTAGCATACGATGTCTCTCGAAGTTCCCACCCAAGGGGATCGACTTCGTCACTTGACCCGGGTTCGAAACTACCAGGCGCAATTGGCTGTGTTAAAGCTCATAGAGGAGGCTAGTGTTGGTACAGAAATATTCCGTCTTGTAAGGAGGCTAGGAATAGACAGCCGGAAACGATTTAATTACCAATTACGAAAGTGCCCTACCCAGATCAAATGAATCTGTCTTTGAACGAACGAGCGTCTCAGCGCTTGAAGTCAGTGCCAGCGGCACTCTGAACTAAGTTTAGCACGGATGAAAACGACGGGACTTTAGTGTCAGGTGGGAGGAGTTGGTAAGCGCCTGCGTATTTTATCGTCCAATCAGCAGATGGAACGTAGGCGGTGGGCTGGAATGGAAAAAAACGCGCGCAGTTTTAGCGCGTTCGTCGTTTTCCCGCGAGAACATAAAAGGTAAATGTTTCTCTTAAATCCACTACAAATTTAACTTTCAAAAGGAACATTGCTCCGAGATCTGACAGTTTTCAAGTTGAAGACTTCTTTGTGCTTTCGGTACCAGGTAGGAGAATTTACTTGTTTTTGGCTCCTTGTAATAGTTATTATAAGTATAATAAGTAATGTTATGAATATTATTGAATTAACTCGCAGTTAACATTAAACTTATACGAAAATACGAATTTCCATTAGCAAAGGCGAATTTATTGCTATTGATTTTGATTATACGAATTTCTATTTTATTGTTAGAAAGACTGGTGCATTAAATAAAAAAGGAGAGGTGTAACACTCAGAAAAAAGCCTAATAATAATTTTTTAATTCTTTTTAAAAGAACTTCTGCGTGAAATAAATAGTATTTCTTATTATTATTATATTTATTTAGTTGTGATAAACATGATTTGTGAACACTTTGATTTGTATTTTACTGTTTAAAATATCCAATATTCGACCCTAAATAATTGTTCTGATATTGTGTCTCATTAATATTAAAACTTTGGCGTCGAAATTTAATACTAGATAAATTTTTTTAATAAAATATAAATTTTACTGAACTGGAGAGACTTGATGAATTTTAAAAATTGCCTTGAATTAAAATATGGGCAGGCGATGGATGAAAAAAAGTCATAATACCGAATTCACAAGTCGCATAGTTTTAGCAACGCATCCATTCACTTCCATGCAATTTAGTCTCTTTTTGGGCTAAAATTGGCTTGATATTTTGCCAAGACCCCTCCACGTTAGCAGATCCAATATCAAGTGACTCGCTAAGTTCATTTAAAGTGAAGAACGCGGGTCCCAGAAGAACATAAAGAATTACAGAAATTTTTTTATACATGTATTTACTCCAATTGCGCATAAAATTAATCATTCCTTGCATATACATGCATAAAAATACAGAGGTACTTCGTAGGTAGAAATAATCTGGTCCGAAATACAACAAAATTTGCTGTTACGTCACTAGTTTCGACGAATCTATCAGTTCACCAACTCGTTTTGTTGAGATTTCAAAGCGTTGCATCGAAAATTGCATGAGCTTTTTAATATTTTAATAAATGATTGATTACTGTTATAATGGGGATATATTGACCTCTGTAGTGCCACCAATATATAGTGCTATACAGGCGCGCAGCCAGGGAGGGGGCTCGGGGGGCTCGAGCCCCCTCCCTGACTGTGACAAAGTGCCCTTTCGTCAAAATTAATGTTTCCGAATTTTTGTAATTTTATAAAATGTGTTATAATGAAAAAAAAGTCCATCGGGCACAATATTCTTGAAAAACGGAACCAAAAACGTAGCTCATAATCAGTTTCCAAAATGAATCATTTGATACGTATTGTCATGCAAAAAGTTGCTTTTGCCTGTTTCTAGGCTTTTACAACTGAATTATCTAGAACGCATTCAGGCTGTAGAACTAGTGAAAGATTGTAAAAATGTTTTTTTTTTTTAGACATTAGCGAAAAGGCATTAGAATACTTTTTTTTTCATCTATATTTAAAAAGTAGAAGCCCTTACTTTAAAACACGATTTTTAAATCAATGTTCTCCGAATGGCTAAACGGCAAAAAATTAGGAAAACTCAACCTGCTGAAACTGAGGTATCATATTACAGAATATCTTTATTTATTCCGTATGTAGACCAAATAATAAGTTACTAGGAGAGGAGGTTTAACGTATTATGGCTATTTCATCAAATGTTCAGTATTTACTTCCATGGTACTGTAATAAGGCTACTTTTGATGATATAAGTGGAGCTGTGGTATTTTGTTCGAGAGATTTGAGCAGCGATTAATTAATTATTATGAGTGAAGTTGATCTTAGAAAGAAAAAGCGGGAAAGAATTGTCGAATCTGAAAGGTCAACATCAGCGATTGAAACTTTGAGTGTTCCTGAAATAAATATCATTTTCCCAAACATTGCGAAAATGATGAAATATTTTTGTGTTCTAAAAGTAACTACAGCAAAAGCTGAAAGGACTTTTCGCACTATAATGCTTCCAAAGTTTTACATGCGTTCTACGATGGAAGAGGAATGTTTATCAAATTAGGCACTAATCTCCATTCACAAGAATAGGAAGGTTGATATTGGAAAAAATAATACATAAAATTGCACTAAGCAAAAATAAAGGGAACATAATTTTGTAATTTGATAAATATAATAACAAGAGTTTGTGTATGGCTACTTATTGCTATATCAGTCAGTATTTGTGAATTTTAATAAACTGGAAAAGATGCTACTTGTGTTATATCCATTTTTATTTTAAATCCCACAAAATAAATCACTTTCAGACAAACAATTACATGTGTTTATTTTGAATCATTAGTGGTCGTTAAATAATAATAAAAAGAAAAAGAAGAAACTGCTCCTCTTTTATAAGTTATTTAATTTGAAACTTGAAACATGCTTTTAAATTTTAATGTATCTCTTTGGACGAGGGTTTGTGATTAACAATTGACGGAAATGACTACCTTTAAAATTTTGTTTTATCCATAGCTTTTGGAATTCTTTGGATTTCTAGGTAGATGAACGAATTTGCAAATGACACAACTTATACTTAAAGTCGCAGTGCTTGGCGATCTTGCCCCTCATTAAGAAAGTCATAACCTAGCTTATCTATAATAATAAAAATGAAGTTTTGTGTGTATGTGTGTATGTATGTCTCTCCGAAACTCACAAACTAGACATTTGTTTGACTCGTAACTTGGTAGAAATACGTATTTCATACTTGAGTTGCAAAATAAGAACTTTCAGAGCTCAAAATGTTCTATTTTTAGAGAAAATTCGAATTTTCTGAAAAAAATACACCACTTTGGCTCAAATCCGATGAAAATTTTTCTTTCGAGTTGCCATTCAGCAGAAGAAATTAAAATAAACTTTTCGAAAATAGTTAAAATATAAAAAAGAAAATACTTTATTCTTAAAAACTTACAAATATTTTCATTTTAAAGATTTAGTTTACAATCATTTTAAGTAGTAAACTTTCATTTTATATTATTCTTTAATTTATATCAAGGCAACTTTTAATTTTTAACTTGATATTTTAATCTATAATAATAAAAATGAAGTTTAAAATGTTTATTTTTGTGTTGCCATTACTTTCAGAAACTAAAATCATCATTTGAAAATAATTGATATGTTTCAAGTGACGTATTTCTTAGGGTCAAGTGGGGTAAGTGTGATAGGGTTTCTGCATTTTTCATTAAGAAAATTCGTTCTCTGCTTCAAGTAAATTCCAAATCCTAAAATTGGTAGTGAATTATTATAAGAAACATACATATGTAGAAAAAAAATATATATTTGAATTCCAATCCCACATACAGTGGTGGAAATTGAAATATGAACTGGCAGTTTTTTAACAGTATTTCTTTATTAAATGCGTTTTTATCGATTTAAATTTCATGCACTATACAGGCTTTGTATTACAAATTATACCCGTAAATAAAATTTTGTATAATTTCGTAAACAATTTCTTTTGTTGATATTTTAGTTTTAGCATAGGGAAATTGATTTATGAACTTTTATATTCAATCTCAATTAATAATTACTAAAGCTATTTTTTTTCGTTATTGCTTCCTTGATTTTGTTTTTCATAGACAACACGAAACTTTGGGTCAAGTTTTGGTCAAGCAATTTCCAGTTTTTAATGATTAAGTCCTTCTATTACATAACTGATGCACACTCCATTGACATTTGAGTAAATTATTCATACCAATTGATCTCAGACGTTATCCTTGGGGTTTAAGTCATGTCTATTGACATTATGATCTAAATGAACAACAGTTAGTACATTAAACCAGTCTTCCATTTCGTTTGAAATGTGGATACTTGCATTATCATGCATAAATATATAATCAAAAGCATAGTTTTGCCATAAAAAAGGAATCAAAAAATTTTCTAGAACAAATCTGCAATAAAGTGATGTTTGTCAGCCCTTCAGAAACAAAACCTTGTGTCTTCAATCATAAGATATCGTTGCCCAAACCATCAAACTTCCATCACTAACATTTCTGCTGAAGACATATCTTGGATATTTTCGAAGATCCTTTCAATAAAAGTTTAAACCATCACGTCCATTAAAATTGAATTTTTTTCATCAGCAAATTTCACATTTTTCCCATTTCTCTCAATCCATCCCCACCCAATCCATTTTTATGTAGTTATGATCGTATTTTAATAGCCTGTTCTTATGGTGAAGAGTCAGTTTTGGACCAGCCTTCATTTTGGAACATTTCAAGTTCAACGACGATATCAATATTTGTCCTACTCTCCTGGGAGTTACAGGAAGTGATAGTTCATAACAAATTCGTCCTGTAATGCACAAATTCTGCCAAAAAATTGTAACTTTTTGGGATGCAAGTCCAATAATCCTGCTTTTATCCCTCGTCCCACGAAGGTTACACCTTTTTTATTGATGTTTTTTACAGTAGTCAGAATGATTCTTCAAATATTTATGAATTATATTTATTGATCGTTTAATTAATATGCTGATTTCTCTAACAGATTAGTTACAATATTATATAAGGGTCATTTTTTTCCTTTTTGGCTTCAGGCAGTCCCGCAAGCTTTCCTATTTAGTAAAATGGGAATAAAACAGATAAATTTCAACAAAGTTGGCCTTAAGCTTATTTATGATGTTATTATAATTTAACAATGATAGTAAGCTCCCCTGAAGTTCAAATGAAGAACTAGTTAAAATATTTGGTACCTGGGTTCAAAATAAATTTGAGTTCATAAATCAATTTCCACCATTTGACGTGCTAAAAAACTAAAAATAGATATATTTTTTATTTAATATCATTTTTTGAAAAAAATTATGTGCGAAAATCCTTTATTATACTCTGAATATACAACACACAAAATTCGAATTGTGAGCATTTAATACAAAGCGATATCTGGTGAAAAGAATGTTAGTTCATAAATCAATTTCCACCACTGTAGAAAGACCCACATAAAAAGATGACAGTTGCACTTAAATTCAAAAGCTCAAAACTTTCTTTAAACAAAAAATAAGGTCAATATTTCTTTTTAGATTAATTATAAGTGGTCTAATGTTATATATTGCAAACTTTCAGATTTTTAGAATGATTTCCAAAGTTACAAGAGCTGTTTATCACACTTACCCCCAATCACACTTACCCCACTTGACCCTACCAGTTTTCATACGAGGATATATTGTGGGTTTAGTTGATGATTTCTTCATTGATGGTTTTGTTGATTGCAAATATGCAGCAATAAATGTATGGCTAAGCAATTACAGAAATGCGATGGTTAATAACGAAATTGCACTAGAGCTGCGTATAAGCGTTTTATGTCTTTATTGTTTCGCCAAATATGTTACCAATCTCGCCAAATTATTAATTAAAACTCGCCAAATGGGCAAAATGTTTGTTAAGCTATTACTGAACTATGATGGTTAATAAAGGCCATCGCATTACAGCTGCATATTAGGATTTTATGTCTTTATTTTTTCGCCAAATACGTTGCCAATCTCGCCAAATGGGCACAATGTTTGTTAAGCTATTACTGAACTATGATGGTTAATAAAGGCCATCGCACTACAGCTGCATATCAGGGTTTTATTCTTTATTTTTTTCGCCATATATGTTGCCAATCTCGCCAAATTATGTATAAAATTCGCCCAATGGCCAAAATGTTTTTTAAAACTAATTTATAAGCTGGTTGGTTGTGCTAAGGTCATTGTGTTAGAGCTGTATAATGGTGTGTTTGCAGCTATATCTATTTTCTCGCCAAATTATTTCCCAAAACGCGTCAGAAGAGTTAAAAGGTTTTATTTATTTATGGTTTTTTTTGTTTTGGTTTGAACTAACGTCGCTCTAGAGCTGCACGAGGGCTATTGGCGAAGGGCGTCGTATTTTAGAACCACAGTCAGGTGGCGATATTTATTTATGAGGGAATTGTGATGCCATTTATGAGTGCATTTTACACCGTATTTTTGATTTTGGAATTTTAAAACAATGAAACGGGATTTCATACTCGAAAACGAGCAGGAAGAATAACTTAAGTTTATGATTTTATTCCTTTCCTTGCGGAAGCGCCCCAAAACGCCCGAACAACTAAGGATTCGATAATGTTATTCCTTTCAAATACTACGAGAAAGCAAATATCCTTCGTAGCGAAAGGATTAAAACAGGTTATATAGTACACATACTTGGATCGATTTGAATTTTTTTTAATCCGTGCGAAGTACGGGTATAAATTTGCTAGTATAGACATATTTTTAAAGAATCGCTGTCAAAAATTTCAGAATCGCATGTCAAAAAACGACAGAGATATCAGAGAATTGATTTAAAACATTTCACTCCTTTTCACCCCCTTTCACAAATTTTGATTTTTTTTTTATTTTGATAATTTTCCCTAGTTTTCCAATTCCAGTGTAAGAACTATTTTTGTGCCAATTTTCAGAATTCCAGTAATTTTCGTTTCATCTTGAAATTTTTATTAACCACTCGCTTACTAAAATTTTTTTTTAGCAGTCTAGTTTGTAAAACATGGTTGTAAATTTAGTACTTAATTCAAAAAATTAATACTTAATTCAAAAATTAAAATTTATTATCTCCCCCCCCCCCCCCCCAGAATTCGTGTAAAAGTGCCCTTCTGAAGTTGAGCCCCCACCTTGAAAAAATCCTGGCTGCGCGCCTGGTGCTATATTAGTCAGTCGCAGTTAGACTAAACTTCTACATTTGAAGAGTACAAGGGGGAAACCCCTTGATTTCGTAGAAGGGTTTCCTCAATAGGCCTCTTTGGAGATGATAGCGAGATATGTAAGGAAGCTGGTCACTCGTTTTTTTCCCTTCGCGGCAACCCTGATTCACGCCAGAGATCAGTGGACACGAGCTACACGTTTGCAACGGGAATGAAGAATTGAAAAAAAAAACCGAATTCATGCCGCCAATATCCGCCAAGCAGACACAATTACTGTAAGACTTCTTTCAAATCAAGCGGTTCTTCCCATGTACTCTTCATTTTTAACTCGTTTGGCTGCATCATTTAAGGGATCACAGGAGTCTTAAAAATGTGCAAAGAAGATACTACAAGGCATAGTTTGATCTTTCATGTCATTTTTTAACTACTCAATAAATGAGTATAATTTTTTATATGTAATTCTACAGGATTTATTTATTATAAAACAAGTTTTAAAATGTATGAAACTTTAGCCAAAACTAAAATAAATGATATTAAACATGAAGCTATTTGAACACATTGTGGTTAGGCTTGCGCGGCAAATTGTGAGGTCAAAATTGAAAAAATGACCAAGAAAATGACTTTATATTGTACAAATGCGTACAAACAAAGACTTATACCTAAATTCTCAGCTCAATTTTAATTAGAAATTATTTTTTAAAAAATTTAAAATCGAAATTTTAAAATTTTTATTAATTTTTTAGAAAAAAGTTCTTAAAATAATTTCTAATTAAAATTGAGCTCAGAATTTTGGTATAATTCTTTGTTTGTACATATTTGTACAATATAAAGTCATTTTCTTGGTCATTTTTTCAATTTTGACCTCACAACTTGCCGCGCAAGCCTAATCACAATATGTTCAAATAGCTTCATGTTTAATATCATTTATTTTAGTTTTGGCTAAAGTTTCATACATTTTAAAACTTGTTTTATAATAAATAAATCCTGTAGAATTACATGTAAAAAAATTATACTCATTTATTGAGTAGTTAAAAAATGACATAAAAGATCAAACTATGCTTTGTAGTAGCTTCTTTGCACATTTTTAAGACTCCTGTGACCCCTTAAGGGGTCTAAGGAGTCTTAAAAATGTGCAAAGAAGGCACTACAAAACATAGTTTGATCTTTCATGTCATTTTTGAACTACTCAATGTACAAGTATAATTTTTTTATATGTAATTCTACAAGATTTATTTATTATAAAACAAGTTTTAAAATTTATGAAACTTTAGCCAAAACTAAAATGAATGATATTAAACATGAAGCTATTTTAACACATTGTGATTAGGCTTGCGCGGCATATTGTGAGGTCAAAATTGAAAAAATGACCAAGAAAATGATTTTATATTGTACAAATATGTGCAAACAAAGACTTATACCTAAATTCTCAGCTCAATTTTAATTAGAAATTATTTAAAAAATAATTTAAAATCAAAATTTTGAAATTTTTATTAATTTTTTTTAGAAAAAAGTTCTTAAAATAATTTCTAATTAAAATTGAGCTGAGAATTTAGGTATAAGTCTTTGTTTGTACATATTTGTACAATATAAATCCATTTTCTTGGTCATTTTTTCAATTTTGACCTCACAATTTGCCGCGCAAGAATAATCACACTGTGTTCAAATAGCTTCATGTTTAATATCATTTATTTTAGTTTTGGCTAAAGTTTCATAAATTTTAAAACTTGTTTTATAATAAATAAATCTTGTAGAATTACATATAAAAAAATTATACTTATACATTGAGTAGTTCAAAAATGACATGAAAGATCAAACTATGTTTTGTAGTGCCTTCTTTGCACATTTTTAAGACTCCTTAGACCCCTTAAGTGCCAAATACAATTAAAAGTGAATGTAGATAGAGTTCCGTGGCGACATTCATCTAGTCATTTAAAATTTCGATTCTCACATGGGCTATGTTTGTTGCTGAAACAATTTCAAGATGGCAAGCAAATCTTAGAAGGATTAACCCTCTAATGCATACTGTTGCCATATGGCAACAAGATCCACCATCCAACATAATCCACTTTATTCTATTAAAGTAGAGCTCCCTCTCTACAAATCTGTTTTTTTTTCATCGATTACATTTTATTTTGAAGTTTTAGTTGCTAATAACGCTCATAAATGACAGTAGTAAAAGTGCATTCAAAATTAAAGAGTGAAGTTATTAACTGTTGTGAAATTACTTCTTTGGCAGTATTCAAAGTATACTAATATTAGTACTGAATTACAAATAAATTGTTTTGAAAAATAATTATATTTCAAAGGGATTACTTTAAAATATATTTCGTAGTTTTCTCTATCATTCTTATCAAAATTGGAATTTTGAAGTAGGTTTTTGCCATAGGGCTAAAATTTTAAAAATTGAAATTATTTAAATTCTCTACAAATCTGTGTTCTTTTCATCTATTACATTTTATTTTGAAGCTTTAGTTACTAATAACCCTCATAGATAGAAGTAGTAAAAATGTTTTCAAAATGAAAGAGTGAAGTTATTTATTAACTGTTGTGAATATATGTCTTTGGCAGTATTCAAGGTATAATAACGTTAGAACTAAGTACAAATAAATTGTTTTGAAAAAATAACTATAGTTCAAGAGGGTTATTTTAAAATATCTTATACTATAATACGAGGAATTGGTGCCAAGTAGAAAATCGCCCCAGAATTAATAAACTCCGGTAAACTTGGGGGTCTGGGGTTTTTGGCCACGACGAATCGATTGGCACAGGTTTTGAAGCGCTACGGTCAAGCAGTTCGGAGTTACAGATAGGATATTTTCAAACTTCATTAGTTCGCCATAATGGCTACTTTCCTGATGCCATCTGCTAAAGCTATAAGCCTCTGCTTAAACTATAAATGTTTAGTTAAGATTTTAATTTTTCAAATTTAAATAAATTCTACCTTTCTTTAAAGTTAATTGAGTTTTACAGAAATGGTAACATGAATATTTTTTTAGTTCCATTCAGCAGACGATTTTAGTTTTATTCTGTTCATTGGCGATTTTTGGCGATCTTGAAAATTTAACGTATGGTCGCTATACCTATCGAGTTGAATGAAGTATGAAATGGAATGTTTACCACATTTCGACATTTTCGTTGCTTTTCAACGAAACGCCAATTATCAATTACATTTCAGTTCCTATGACTTTTAAAACTTTACCTTTGTATAGAATAGTTCCCTTTCCAAACTTTAACTTTGTTTACAATGGTGCACTTTAACTAATGTGACCAGACGTCCCGCTTTTGGCGGGACAGTCCCGCTTTTTGTGTTACTGTCCCGCGGGCCGAATGTCCCGCCAAAACGTCCCGCTTTTTTGTAAAAGTCCCGCAATGTCCCGAAAAACGAGGAAATTGTAAATAAAATAGACTTTTTATTATAAATAATCGTCGAAAAACGCTATGACGTCTTTAGAAATTGTTAAATGAAGTTTAAGTCATCAACAAATTGGTGGAGTATGGTTTCTGTTTGCCTGGAACCACTGCTGCTGTTGAACGCGCCTTCCTTATATTTCTTGTACCAAGTGTGTAACTGTGTGAAGGGACTATTATGTGCATAAAAAATACACCGGGGGGGGGGGGTGATGGAGTGTCCCACCTTTTGGTTTTGAAAATCTGGTCACATTAACTTTAACCGGTTATCTTTTCAAAAATGGTTTCACAAATTTTCTTATGGCATGTATTGTTTTGATATATCACAATTGAAAATTTAAATCTTCGAGTTAGCTTCGATACCTGTTTTCTCCGAGCAGAGCTCGGTCACCCGCTGGTATTTAGTAGCTTTCTAGTCATTCTTATTAAAATCGGAATTTGGTACTTGGTTTTAGACAGCAAAAATTTTTAAAATTTAAATTATTTAAATTATAATGCAGTTAATTTTTTTTCAGTATTTTTCCCATAATGTATAAGCATAAAAGATACAAATATATTTTTTCTGGATGACGAAAAAAAATCATGCATTACTGTGTTAACCCTTTCAATCCCAACATTTTATCCTAAAAATCTAAAATTTGTGAAATGTACTCATTATGTATCCGGAATGAAATGGTGAGCATCAGGGGGGGGGGAAATCTTAATTTTCCACTAAAATCCCAGTGTGTTCAAATAGCTTCAAGATTAATATCATTTATTTTAGTTTTGGCTAAAGTTTCATAATTTTTTTTAAAAAAATTATATTAAATAAATCTTGTAGAATTACAAATAAAAAATTATACTTATATATTGAGTAGTTAAAAAATTACATAAAAGATCAAACAATGCTTTGTACATAGTACCTTCTTTGCACATTTTTAAGATTCCTATGACCCCTTAACTGTTCCGTGCGGCGGCGTGAGCTGGCCCTTACAACGCTTATAATGTGTCGTTACTTTTTCGTGGTATATAATTTACCTTGAATTTTCACTGGTTTCCATCTCGCATTAAGCGTTTTCGAACTCGCAAAATGTTTTCCCGCCCGACGAAGCGTAAAGATATAAGACAGTCCCGCCTCACGCGGAAAAACGTAGATAATTCTTTTCCACCGGCGCGAACGTGTTAAAATACAGTTGGCAAGTTTTCGCTAAATTTTTACCAAGTTAATTTTTGATAGATGGAAGATCATTTGATACGAAAATGCCGAAAACAAAACTAAAAACGAAGGAAACTGTTTTGCTTCTTTTCTGAATATAATAGTTCAAATGATTGTAGTAATGAAAATAACCTTAGTTTGATGTTGATTCGAAAAAAGTGATATTAAAATATGTAATCCTCTTTTAATTAATGTAACCTACATTGAAAAAATATGCTTTGTTAACTTATCTTTTTATATTTCCCCTTTATTATAATCATATTATAAATAAATAAATATCTTATCATTCAATACGAAGTTTTCTTTGGAATTTTACTCAGAAAACCTTTGAATACTTTCAGAAGAGGAAATATTATGCCTTTATTAAAATATTTAGGTCTGGGCGGTACGCCAAAATTTCTCAAAATCAAGTGGTACGCAGGTGCAAAAATTTTGGGAACTCCTGATCTAACGTATGCGATCCCCAGTGCTATTGTTTAATAGAAAAGTTACTATGGTTTTAAGAAAATAGTTATTTTTACAAAAGGATATAGCTTGTTGTTGTGTTTTCAATTTTTTTTTTTTTTTTGCTTAAAAAAGGTAAATGATTTTGAGGTTTTATATTTAAAAAAAATGTTAACTCAAATTAAATATATAACCTTTGAGTAATTTTATATTCTTCATTCTATTTATTATCATTCTTACGTTTAAAAGGGTAAAATTAATGATTTATTGTATTCGAAGTAAAAGCCGCAATCGGAAAAAATAAAATGATATATAATATTTTTTCAAACAAAAATCTGGTATTCTTTGTTATAAGCGTCAATAAACCTCGGTATCCGCTTAACGCTAGCTCCGGTACAAAAATTATTGAAATAACATATTTAAAAAAAAAACTTCTGAATATATCATGAATAACTTATTTGGAGGTTGTAAATTAGTGTAAACGAAACGATTGCAAGAGGACCCTGATTTTCAACCAAGCATGAATCACTGTTGGTGGGCTTTATATACCCCGAATATCCTTAATAACGTCCTAAACTGCCATAATATAGCTGTCGGTTGAAATTTGAATATTTACTCTACGTAATGAAACCAGACAAATCGGATAATCAACTTCGACAAAACTTGGAACTTAAAGCAGACCTACTTGATTTTTTTATTGATCACCAAAAGTCGCTAATTACAAATACAATCTATCCCGATTATATTTACAGATGAAACCAAAAAGTTGAACAAAAACATTTTGATTCTTAGAAATTAATTCAATTTGTATCGGAGATCGAATTAACTATTGTAGTGTCGACGCGGAGCGTCCTTACTAAGCATCGAAAAAATTCCCAGAAGGGGCGAAACGGTTCAAGGGGGAAAAAAGTGGTCATCAGACCGGTATGAACAGAGTGGGGGTCCTAGGACCATGCCTATTTCCATTCGCTACCATACCATGTCGGATCGTGATGGATCATACGAGGGCGTCAATTTGTAGTGGAATAAATAAAATGAAATAAAAAAAATAACATAAAATCAAAATAAATATCAAATGCGCTGATTATAGCACAAAAAAAAAACTTTGTTGCTTTCTAATGCAATGAAAAATATTCTAAGTTTGAATAGGATTTTTTTTTTTGTTTCGAACATAAATACCTTAGTTCCTCATGAATGTGGTTGATGTGATGCAAAAATCTAAAGAAGATCAAAAAGAAAATGGCGGTATTTAATTACTTGAAAACTTCTTCTGTAGCAGATAAAATACTTTTTAACTCCATTGCATTTATAAATGGCCCTTTGTTTCACCCTCAACTGCATACTGTTGCCCATATGGCAACTAGGAACATAATCAACTTTATCTCATCAAAAATATCGATAACAGAGCAACTGACTTGTAACATTCCTTATTTTTATTTTTAAAAACTGACTTTTTTTTTAAGGCGTTGCTAGCACTGATAATGTTTAACGCTTTTTTGTCGCTAAAACTCCAAATTTAGTCTCATAATCTTATATCAGCGCCACCTGAGCGCCGGGAATAAAAGGTTAACTTCGCCATTGTTTTTTTTTAGTGTTTTTGAAAAGATGAATCATTGAGTAGACTAATATTGAAATTTCGCCTTCATACAAGGTTATTAATCAAATATTTAGTATTCATATTTATTATCAATTAATAATTAAAAAATACAGTAAAGTTGCGATTTTTTAATTTGAAATTGCTTTAAATGCATTTAATGTTAAATCTACAAAAACTTAATTACGGGCCCTTTCTAAACGTTTATTGAGAAAAATTTAGTTTGGCAAAAAATTATTTAAATGAAGAAAAAAGGAACTACTCAAAAAATGAACACGATTAATGAATTTTAAAAGCGCAATCAACGGTCAAAATATAGAAGAGCTACTAGCTATTTACACCGGTATAAAAATCAGCTAAATTTATTTTATTTTACGCAACTACTCGAGCCAATCTCAACATAAATACTGCTTTGGAACTAATTTCCCTTTTGGTTCTTCACTACGTTTTGCCTGTTAAAAATGTGCGATAGCGCACAGTTTTACTAATTATGTCCCTGCATGTTCGAAGGTCAAATGGTGAGCAACCCAGCCTGCTTAAAGCAGTGACCCCTAGCGGCCGTTTCCAGCAAGAACCAGACCACTGGAAGATGGACGATTTGTCCAGGTCATTCAACAGGTCATAAGGTTCAGCAATCAGTGACGACGGCCATCTAGTGATACGAAGTAGAATGAATACATTTTAAGGATACCTGCTATACTACTAATAATTTCCTAAAGGTTGTTCAGTAGAAATCTGTTTAAAAAAAATTCCGCGTTATACTTGTTCACGTTAAATTAAAGTGGAATAAAGCAGAGCGAGATGTACATATATTCATTTAAAATAAAATTAAACAGAACATGAACTTCTATTTCAATAAAAACCAGGTTTTTAAAAAAAAATATTATTATATTAAAAAAAAAAATTTGAATAATTTATTGTCAATTTGCAAACGTGGAGCAATCAGATTTAGTTACGTTTTATTGTAAATGTGAATGATGGTATTTTAAATAAAGATTACGTATTACAGGTTATTCGAAATGTTAAGTCTGTTGTTTATATGTAGCATGTGTTGTGTCTGCCGTTGCAACGTTAGCAATTGTAATCCGTATAGGAAGAAAATTTGAGTGGCGCTGCGTCCGCATCGGCCGTTATTTCCCGGTTTGCGATACTGAAACTTTCGGAGAAGACAAAAATAGATATGCTGACTAAATATTTTGGAACCGTTAAAAAATTCAATTAGTCATTTGTTTCTAGATGTCAGTAAATAAAAAATGAATTTTCCAATGATGAATGAAAAAAAAAGAGGATAATTAAATTATTTTTTTATAACAGTTCTTGCATAAATGTCAATAAAATTAAAAAGTTAAAAATATGGTAAATGGCTTAGATTACTTACCATTATGGAAACAGTTTTTTTTTTAAAACTGAATGTTTATACATTTTAAAGAATAAAAAGCATCACACAGATAGCAAAGATCAACTAAATAACAAATACATGACTCTTCATAAGATATACAGAAAATAAATTATTTAAAAACGTATACAAAAGGAAAGGTAGCGAAACTTAGATAGATTGCAGAAATTTTGGCATATTTGGTCCCTGCGGTTAACGAAACACATAGTGAATGATAACTAAAAATTTGAGGGTTGTTATTCTTTAAAATGTATAAACATTCAATTAAAAAAAAACTGTTTCCCTAATGGCAAGTAATCTAAGCCATTTACCATATTTTTACTTTTTTTAATTTTATTGACATTTTTGCAAGAACTGTTATGAAAAAGTAATTTAATTATCCTCTTTTTTTTTTCATTCATCATTGGAAAATTCATTTTTTATTTAATGACATCTAGAAACAAATGACTAATTGAATTTTTTTATTGTGTTCCAAAATATTTAGTCAGCATATCTATTTTTGTCTTATCCGAAAGTTTCAGTATCGCAACCGGGAAATAACGGCCGATGCGGACGCAGCGCCACTTAAATTTTCGTCCTATACGGATTAGAATTGCTAACGTTACAACGGCAGACACAACATATGCTATAAACAACAGACTTGACTTTTTCGAATAACTTGTAATACTTAATCTTTTTTTTTTAAATACCATTATTCACATTTACAATAAAACGTAAATAACTTTTGATTGCAAAGCTTAGTAGCGGAGATTCAGTTTTTAAAAAAAAAAATGTTTATATAATAGTATTTTTTTTAAAAAACCTGGTTTGTATTGAAATAAAAGTTTATATTTGTATGTAAGCGACTTCGGATTTGCTATAAGACTGGTCTGTGTCGCTGGTTGAGTCGAGCAATACCAGAGCACTTTTTCTCCTCACTAACACTTATTTTTCCCATGTTTCAGTCTAGTGTGCCATGACCGCTAGTAGCCTCGTCGCTCACGTGAAGCGTCCCCTGGCGGTGGCAGCACTTACCCTCCTGTGCTGCTCTCTTCTGTGCGAGACTCGGGCGCAGCAGTTCTACCCCAACGGCAGATACGGCCGCAGGAGCGTCATATCCCCACTCGCAGGTACTGCACGCAGTAACTACAAACAATGACTATTATATATTTGAGTCTCATGCACCAATAGCTTGACACATATTTTGATTGAATATTTCCTGCAAAAAAGTAGACCACGACAATTGTGTAGAAAGACCGTTGGTCTGCCTATCTAACGAGCATATACTACAAATCAATTAAAGAGTGGTTTATTTTTCTTCGAAAAACGTAATTTTGCGTTGGCTTTTGATAGTTTTCACATCGAAAGTTTAAACTGTCAACAACAAAAAGTCTAACTTAATTGGAGGAATTGTTGTTATAAATGAGTTGGAAATATGGAATGGAAATTACTTGCTAGTTAAGTATTCAAATGAATGAATTTTTTAAAAAACAAAAATGTTTTTTAACTATTAAATGAATGCTATGTTCGATACATAAATAGCTGTTGGCTATTTTTACTTCGAATGAATGCAGGTTGAAATGCAGGTTTTATTTATCAAATGAATTTAAAAGATTAAAAACATCTTCATGTATGACATCTTCTGTTACTATTTAATACTAATTATTTTGTTTACTTTTCTTTCAGAATCGACACAGGATTTCAGAGTTGAGATATCAGCAGATGATACAATGGTTTGCAAGTTCACCGGCTTCGCTGATTATTACAGGTGCACGAGGTAAAAACAACGAACTAATGACGACAGGACATCTTACACTGCTCAATACAATTAGGGGAACACTTTGCGTACTTTTATTCACCCTTTTCGTTCTTGAAATATACTTATTATGCATCCAGAATGAATAATCAAAAAACGGGGGAGTAAAATCTTATTTTTTTTTAATTACAATTTAATGGTAAAAATTCGGATTCAAAACTTTATTTGTAAAAAAAGGTAAAATCAATTTTGAAACATCTAAGTATGCAAGCGTGAAGAATTTAGGGTCAATTTACTTCATAAAAATTTTTGGGAGTGAATTTTATTTTACCATGTTTTTCATAGTTTCATTTTGTTCAAACAAACATTATTTCATTCTTCGAAATACATGATTCGTCAATCTAATGATAAATAAGTGGGATCTCAATTTAGTGAGAAAAAAAATTGCTGGCTGATGATTTAAAATGGGAATTATTGGAGATTAAAGGGTTTAGGCCATATGCTCCCCTAATTATTTTGACCACACACGCACAGTGTATTTAATAGATTCATTTTTGTATTTTTTTAAACCTTGGATCAAGCTTTAATATATAACTTTACTGGGTGCACTGTTAAATGTGGATATTAACAGATACTAGAAGGGAACTCATGCTGCGTTTTCTATTAACTTTTAATGCTACACGAAAGCCGAATATGTTATTTTTTTCAATAAATCAAACTTAGAATAAATTACTTCTTTTAGGGTAATGTAATCGATTCCGGTTGCCTATTTCTAGCCTCCTTTTGGAGCATTAACACATCCAATTACGCTTCATAATTTAGAACCGTGGTCAAGTGACGAAGTTGGCACCCAACGGAAGTTCGAACGACATCGTACACTAATCCCATCTAATTCTCTTATATTTGTAAAACTTTTTCTTTGCGTTTAAGCATGATTTTGCCAAAGATTATTGCTATTTTCACACAAATTTCAAAAGTTGTTATTAAATATTTAGATTGACAGGATTCCTTTCTATCAACTTAAATTTAAATAACAAATTATAAAAGAAGGAGCAATAGATTTACATTAAGACAAGAATGAAATCCTAACTTGCCACTAATTTACTACCTTCGATGGCATTTTAATTGTTAAACTACTTTTTAAAGATTGCGGATTTTAATGCAATTTAAATTTTTGTTATGCAGGAAAGAAATTTCGCATGCCGATCAAGTTCTGAATTGACCCTCTGAAAAATTCCAGCCATGTAGACGGAAGAAGGAGAATTGAAATACTTTTTGACTGCAGCGGTATTTATGTATTTGAGAACGAGACTGAATAATAAAATTGTACTTTAAAAGCCTCTCTCGAATTTTCTTCCTGTTTCCGATTATTATAAATTTTTCTTTCTATAGGATAATTTTGGACAAAATACATCCAAGAACATCTAAGACACCAAACCTTATGAAAGGCTAATAATTTAATCAGGCAACCTGTTGATGTGGGATCCGTATGAGCCCATTGTTGTAAAGTGGACATTACCCATAACCCTTTAAGCCCGAATAATCACGATCGAGAGGGTATAAAAGAAAATGTTTAAGCTTTTCAAAAAATATCGATAATGAAGCAGCTGACTAGTATCAGTCGTTATTTGTAAGAAAAATGACGAAAAAGTATTCAGTATCACGTCAGTTATTCTAGTAAGCCTTTCTGACCGGGCTATTACGAACTATTACGGGCTATGCGAATTGTTTATTTGCATAAAAATTACTTTGTTTTTAAGGAGTTGCTATCTTTGATGCTGTTGAATGCATTTTTTCTTTAAAACTCCTAATTTAGTATCATAATTTTAAATTAGCGCCATCTGAACGCAGGGTCTAAATGGTTAAAGGGAAAAAAAATACACGATGCATAATTATAAACAAGCCGCGTTAATAGATAAAATGTTATTAACAAAATGCCAATAGATATTTCTCCTAACTATAATAGATACGTAACACTTGACTTGAATTATAATATAGCAAGTGTATTAAAAAAAAGTAGTAAATAATGTTTGCTATCCATATTGGAATAAATATGTTATTGTTAAAGTGTAAACATTCAACAATTATAATAATAGTTCTTACGTTCGAAATTTCCATAATATGTTCATGCAAAGGGCATCGGCAAATTTGGTGCCCTCCCAAACATACATCTGTTAAATATCCGAATGTATTTTGTTACAATTCAATGTACAGCAAAAAATAGCAGCAGTAATTCGCTGGGAATGCATGCTCAATTTCTCCAAAATTAATAAATTTTAGTGAATTGATTAATTCTGAGTTTTTACAAAATTTCATATTCAACTTTTCAGGAATCTATTTTTTTTTCATACTGGAAAAAAGTGCTAAGTTTGGGGGCTGTTATATTGAGCATAAATGACCCTAATGAAAGTTAGGAGGCCCTCTAAATTTTGGATCCTGGGCATGTGCCCCGTTTGCTCTGCCGGATATGACACCCTGAATCTAATGGTAAGGAAAACCAGCAATAATGATAATAATAGTAGAAAATAACAAACAAACAAAAACACTATAGGGAAAAAAATCTCGGACTTGCAACTTTGTCCAGCCTTCTTCTGAATGGATCTTCGTTCCCATCACTCAAGGAGCGTCCAAAGCAGTCGCCGGCCACAAGGCAATTTAATAATTTAAGAGCACTTCAAATGATGTAAAATAGGGGAACGCCAACGCATCCCTTACCTGTTCTAGTTTGAATCCATGAGGGGCTGGGGAGTTAAACTGTGCAGCTAGTTAAGTACAAAGTTTTCTTTCAGTAGAACTAAAGATATCGGGGATCAAGTTAAATTAAATCCGCAAGTAATTTCGTTTTACTGTAAAAACTAATTTATTTTCTGTATACCGGATGAAGTGACATGCATTTGTTATTTAATTGATCTTTGCTTTCTGTGTATGCTTTTCATTCTTTAAAATGTATAAGAGAAATTTCTTAAAAAGTTTTAATTATATCCCTAAAAGCAAGTAATCTATGTCTTTAGCCATATTTTAAACTTTTTAATTTTATTGACATTTATGCAAGAACTGTTATGGAAAAATAGTTTAATTATCCTCTTTTTTTTCATTCATCATTGGAAAATCATTTTTTATTTACTGACATACGAAACAAATGACTAGTTGAATTATTCAATTTTTTCCAAAATATCGAGTCAGCAGATCTATTTCTATTAAGTTTTTTCCGAAAGTTTCAGTATCACAAGCCGGAGGAAAACGGCTTAGGCGAACGCAGTGCCACTCAAATTTTCGTCCGATGCGGCGGAAAATTGCTAACGTTAGAACGGCACGTTCGTTAGAACGGATCTCCTCTAACCACTATAAATGCTGCGTACGATGTCGCCCTTAACAGTTGCGTTGGGTTCCTATTCAGGTGTTGGCTAGTCATTTGATTGTGGTTGTAAAATAATGCCAGTCGCCAATAGCCCTCGTATAGCTCTAGTGCGATGATAATTCAAACCTAAAACCACTTTAATGTAGGATAAGCATACGCTTCTTTTTTTTTTTTAGATAAGGAATGAGCCATTGCCACCTGTCAATAATATGCTACGTACAACCAATTTGACCTAAGAATAACTTTAATGCTTCATCCACAGACAATATACCCCTTCGGGGCTACAGACAGTACACCTTTATGCGACCCTAGCGGCAGCGAAAAGGAGGAGGAGGCCCTTTTGGAACAGGTTTCTGCTAGAGCTGCGGGTTTCGCTCCGTCCCTATGGACGATGCGGAGAAAAAATAGCTTCGCTGAGATTCGACCGTCAAAAATTATGTGTGTGCAGTGCATTATTATTATAAGTTATTTTTGTAGCATAAGTTTGATTACTTCATATTATTGTCTCGATGAAAATAATAATAAAAAACTAATAAGAGCATAAAATTTTAAGTTATTAAAAAATTAAGAGTCGAAATATTTTTATTAAAGATGTTTATGATATGAAATAAGAAATTAAAGAATGTAAAATTGTGAATAAGTAAAATACAATATTTTATTTAAAAAAAAATATATATGAATGAAAGTACCTTGAAATGACAATTTTAAACATATTTAAGAATATCGCAATTTATAAAATATTTTATAAAACAAAATGTGATTAAATTTTTCATTTAAAATAGGAAAAAAAAATTTTAAATGTAATAATAAAACATGCAAATACAATTTTAAAAGTTATAATTATATTTTAATTTAGTTTTCAGTGAAAAAAAACATTACAATAAGTTTTAAAACAAAACTTTTTAAATGTTAGTAAATTCGTATCTATACAATTTAAACGAATATAATTTTAAAAACTTATAAAAGAACAAACGTAAATCCGAACAAAGTTTTGTTAACTTACAATTTAAAAAAATAATTGTATTCATCTCATGCATTAACTATATATTTATAGCTTAGGGTGTTTTTTTTAATAGTTTCACATGGCGCGAATTGAAGGGTGTACTTTAATTTTGTCTTTTATTAATAAAAATATTCTAAAATATTATTTAAGTTTAAGGTATTCATTCCCTTGTTTAGAATTTAAAAAATATATTTTTTCGAAACTCAATCTTTTTCTAATTTATCATTGCATTTTAATAAGAATGTTATAATTGTATAAAAAATTGAGAAATTAAAGGTTATGACACTATAAGTTATCATGAAAATAAAATAAAAATGTCTTTTTTTTTTTTATTCATGATAAAATTCTATTGAGTTCAATTATGTAAGCAAGAAAATATTGCAATGTGTAAAAAAAGAAATGCAAGCATAAAATAATTGTGTTACTTATTTCATATCTTTAATTCTTCTCTTATTTTCCATTTTCAATAAACATAACTAATAAAGAAAACATTCATAAGACGTAGTTTGTAATTAGAACTTCAACTTAAACTTTTAATCTCGCCCCATATTAAGATTCCCTGGTTCAGTGGTAGAGTATGCGACTCCCATGCAGTAGCCTCCGGTTCGATTCCCCGTTACCCCCTATGCGCTTTTACGCGCCATTATTTTTGCCTCGTAAAAGTTCCTCTTTTTCTCCTCCCCCTATGTAGTTCATTTCTTTGCCATAGGAACGCTTCGGAGAGCGGTCAATACCGGTCGGAGTTGACGATCTGTTGCGCGTTAGCGTATATTATCTGTGGCCTCATCATTAACACCATTATTCACATTTACAATGAAACGTAAATAATTTATGATCGTTTCTATTTAAGGTTTGGTTTGAATTATCGTCGCACTAGAGCTACACGAGGGCTATTGGCGACGGGCGTCGTATTTTAGAACCACAGTCAGATGACGAGCCACACCTGAATAGGCACCCAACGCAACCATTAAGGGATACATCGTACGCAGCGTTAGGACTTTGAAGGATATTTAACGTGCACTCCCTTCCCTTACACGGGGTATCATTCGTCGGACATTTTTGGCTGCACGGGCCGTTTATAGGTCGGCAGCTATTTTGCCGATGTTCTATTTAAGGTGTAACTATCTTGTAAATTATAATAAAATTTTTATATAATAGTCTTTTTAAGAAAAAAGTTGGTATTCATCAGTTAAATTTGTGTGTAAGCGAAATTTAATATTTTGACCATTTTCGCGTCATTAAATTCCTTAGTCACATCTTAATTTCCAGACTTAAGTGCAATATTAAGGGTGATTTAACAAGCTTTATACACGGATTAATTATAAATTACAAGGGTGTAGGAGATTTACTACATTTGTCAATTGGGTAGGGTATTTTACATATAGATTCCGACTTGTGTGCTTGCTCAGTAAGCCGCTTATAAGTCTTCGTCAAGTAAGACAGACACAGAAAGATTTTTTACTGTCACAAAGAGAGGAAATACACCCAGGGCGAAGGCGGGAATCGAGCCCGCGCCCGTTACAGCACGCAGACTGCTGGTCTGCGATGCTTACCACTCGGCCATCCGGGCCCCATTTGTCAATTACAACGCTACCTTAGATTCGCTCCAAGACTGGGCTATGTCGCTGATTGAGTCGAGCAATAACCAGAGCACTATTTCTCTTCACTCTTCAGTCTAGAATGCCGTGGCCAGCAGTAGACTCTTTGGCTCACGTGAAGCGGCCTCTGGCGGTGGCAGCACTTACCCTTCTGTTCCGCTTTCTTCGGTGCTGCATATTTCAATTTTTTTTTTTTCGTCTCAGAATCGACACAGGATTTCAGAGTTGAGGTATCAGCAGATGACACAATGATATGCGAGTTCACCGGCTTAACTACAGGTGCACGAGGTTAGAACAACGAACTATGACGACAGGACATCTGTATAATAGGTTCATTTTTGTAGCTTTTTAAACATTTGGATCAAGCTTTAATCTATAACTTAACTGGGTGGACTGTTAAATGTGGACGTTAACAGATACTAGAAGGGAACTCATGCTGCGTTTTTTTCTAACTTTTTAAGGTAAACAAAAGCCGAATATGTTTTTTTTTTCAATAAAGGAAACTTAGGAAAAGTTCCTTCTTTTATATTTGTAAGTTAAGTGTTTAAACTACGACGACAGGACATCTATAAACCTTTCCGACCGGGCTCGCACGATCGTGCGGGTAGTAAAGAGAATGTTCAAGCTCTTCAAAAATATCGGTACCGAATCAGCTGACTTGTATCATTCGTTATTTGTATAAAAAATGACTTTGTTCTTAAGGAGTTGCTGGCATGGATGCTGTTTAATGCATTTTTTTCGATAAAACTCCAAATTTAGTCTCGTAATTTTAAATCAGCGCCACCTGACCGCCGGTCGAAAAGGGATATAATAGGTTCATTTGTGTAGCTTTTTAAACATTTGGATCAAGCTTTAATCTATAACTTAACTGGGTGGACTGTTAAATGTGGACTTAAACAGATATTATAAGGGAACTCATGCTGCGTTTTTTTAACGTACAAAGTTTTCTTTCAGTAGAACTAAAGATATCTGGGATCAAGTTAAATTAGATTCGCAAGTAACTTTTTAAGGTAAACGAAAGCCAAAAAGGTATTTTTTTCAATAAAGGAAACTTAGGAAAAGTTCCTTCTTTTATATTTGTAAAACTTTTTCTTTGCGTTTAAGCAGGATTTTGTGAAAGTTTGTCGCCATTTTCATCCGAATTTCGATATATTTTATTGAATATTTAAGAAGATAGGATAGAATAAGATGCAATAGATTTACATTAAGACAAGAATGAAATCCTAACGAAGCGACTCATTTCATATCTTCGATGAAATTTTAATTGTTGAATACTAATTGAAGAATGCGTATTTTAAAGCAGTTTTAATTTTTGTTATGCAGGAAAGAAATTTCGCATGCCGATCAAGATCTGAATTGAACCTTTGAAAAATTCCAGCCATGTTCGGATTGCCATGCGGATTGTTTATTTGCATAAAAATGACTTTGTTTTTAAGGAAGAAGAGGGAGAATTGAAATACTTTTTGACAGGAGCGGTATTTATGTGTCTGAGAACGGGACTGAATAATAAAATTGTATTTTAAAAGCCTTTCTCGAATTTCCTTCCTGTTTCCGATTATTATAAATTTTTCGTTCTCTATGTAATTTTGGATAAAATACATCCAAGAACATCTAAGACACCAAACCTTATGAAATGCTAATAATTTAATCAGGCAGCCTGTTGATGTGGGATCCGTATGAGCCCATTTTTGTAAAGTGGACATTACCCATAACCCTTTAAGCCCGAATAATCACGATCGAGAGGGTATAAAAGAAAATGTTTAAGCTTTTCAAAAAATATCGATAACGAAGCAGCTGACTTCTATCAGTCGTTATTTATAAAGAAAATGACGAGGAAGTATTCAGTATCACGTCAGTCATTCCAGTAAGCCTTTCTGACCGGGCTATTACGATCGTGCGGATTGTTTATTTGTATAAAAATGACTTTGTTTTTAAGGAGTTGCTATCTTTGATGCTGTTGAACGCATTAGTTTTCGTTAGAACTCCAAATTTAGAATCATAATTTTAAATTAGCGCCATTTGAACGCACTAACGCAGGATCTAAATGGTTAAAGGAAAAATACACGATGCATAATTATAATCAAGCCGCGTTAATAGACAAAATGTTATTAACAAAATGCCAATAGATATTTCTCCTAACTATAATAGATATGTAACACTTGACTTGAATTATAATATAGCAAGTGTATTAAAAAAAAGTAGTAAATAATGTTTGCTATCCATATTGGAATAAATATGTTATTGTTAAAGTGTAAACATTCAATAATTATAATAATAGTTCTTACGTTCGAAATTTCTATAATATGTTCATGCAAAGGGCATCGGCAAATTTGGTGCCCTCCCAAACATACATCTGTTAAATATCCGAATGTATTTTGTTACAATTCAATGTACAGCAAAAAATAGCAGCAGTAATTCGCTGGGAATGCATGCTCAATCTCTCCAAAATTACTAAATTTTAATGAAATGATTTATTTTGAGTTTTTACACAATTTCATATTCAACTTTTCAGGAAACTTTTTTTTTTGTTCATACTTCATATTAAAAAAAGTTAAGTTTGGGGGCTGTTATATTGAGCATAAATGTCCCTAATAAAAGTTAGGAGGACCCTAAATTTTGGACCCTGAACATGTGCCCCGTTTTCTCTCAAGGAAATAATGACCGGAATCAAATGGTTAGAAAAACAAGTGATTATAACAATGAATAATATCATTTAATTAACAGCATCAATGATAATAATAGTAGTAAATAACAAACAAACAAAAACATTATAGGAAAAAAATCTCGGGCTTGCAACTTTGTCCAGCCTTTTTCTAAATGGATCTTCGTTCCCATCACTCAAGGCGCGTCCAAAGCAGTCGCCGGCCACGGGGCACTTTCCTAATTTAAGAACACTTCAAATGATGTAAAATAGGGGAACGCCAGCGCATCTTTTACCTGTTCTTTTGAATCCATAAGGGGCTGGATGGCAAAACTATGCAGCTACTTAAGACACTTAAGTTCAAAGTTTTCTTTCAATAGTACTAAAGATTTCGAGGATCACGTTAACCCTTTCCGACCGGGTTCGCACGATCGTGCGGGTAGTTAAGAGAATGTTCAAGCTTTTCAAAATATCTATACCAAGTCAGCTGATTTGTACCATTCGTTATTTGTATAAAAAATGACTTTGTTTTTAAGGAATTGCAGGCATTAATGCTGTTTAACGCATTTATTTCGATAAAACTCCAAATTAAGTCTAATAATTTTAAATCAGCGCCATCTGACCTCCGGTCGAAAAGGGTTAAATTAGATTTGCAAGTAATTTCGTTTAATTTATCCTCATAAGACCCCATAAGGTTATGTTTGAATTATCGTTGCACTAGAGCTACACGAGGGCTCTCGGTGACGGGCGTCGTATTTTAGAACCACAGTCAGGTGAAGTAAGACCACATAAGAAATTTTGACACACGTTGGCTAGAATTTTGCATTAGATAAAGGACTTATCAAGCTAATTATAACATCTGGTCATGGCCGTCATAAAGTAGGAGCTTGGCTATCCCTTTCCGACCGGGCTCGCACGATCGTGCGGGTAGCAAAGAGAATGTTCAAGCTCTTCAAAAATACCGATACCGAAGCAGCTGACTTGTATTATTCGTTATTTGTATGAAAAATTACTTTGTTTTTAATGAGTTGCTGGCATTGATACTGTTGAACGCATTTTTTTCGATAAAACTCCAAATTTAGTCTCATAATTTTTAATCAGCGCCACCTGACCGCCGGTCGAAAAGGGCTATAACAGCTCTTTGAGAAAAATGGTTCCGAAAAAGTTTCTCGGACTTCTTCGAAAACAAAGCATTCAAGGGGGAAAAAAGTAACCTCTTCAACAAGTTTCGCTAAATAATGGTCTATTTTTTTTGCTTCGTTTTTCACCCTGGATAGGAAAATGTTTGTGACAGGAGCACTTTTCTACTCTTACGGAGTTGCAGGACAGTTAAAACTTTGACTTTTATTTCTATTTAATCCTGAATGTTAGTAAAGGAAAATAAACATGATTTTTTTTTTACCTATTCCTCTTTGGAACCGTGAAAATGACGGAATGAGGCTTTTGCCTTTTCCAAGATATTAAAAATAAAACTTAAATCAAAAAGGAAATTAAAATTTACAAGGACATATTTTATATAATCTTCAGAGATTTAAAAAAAAAAGCTATTTTTATGATCTTCTTGTACTACCTTGTGTTGAATAAACTGCTCTTCCTGCTAGGGACGACACGTTAATATTTTTACAAAACTACATAAAATGTACACTCTTAAACCAAAAGTGTGAAATCCACTCCAGTAGGAGAAGTGCATTTTCGACACAGGAAAAGAGTGAGTATTAACTCAAACTGAGTTAAAATCACTCGTTTGGAGTGATCCTGTCGAGGTTTAACACACAATGGATCCACTCCTCTAGGAGAAGTGTATTTTCTAGACTGGAGGAGTGAGAAAATTAACTCAGACTGAGTTAAAATCACTCGATTGGAGTGATCCTGTCGGAGGTTTAACACACAATGGATCCACTCATCTAGGAGAAGTGCATTTTCTAGACTGGAGGAGTGAAAATTAACTCAGACTGAGTTAAAATCGCTCGTTCGTTTTGAGAGTGTACATGACAAAACATGAAGTCTTCTTGGCCTAGCCTAAACGATGTTACAGTTGCTATTTCTAAACAACTTCTGAGGATTCCATCGCCAAGACCTCTTTGGATGTTTTTCAGCTTGAGGATATTTTCCTTTACTAACACACGTTTTTTTGAGTGGCGCAATTGTCTGAGGAAAACTTTATTGTAAATTCTAATGTGCAGACGGACAATGCAACAGACCCTTCTTTTTTCCAGGTAAGGAAAAAGCTAACGCCAGCTGTCAGAAGTTGTGAAAAAAATGCTATATAAAACAGACATGACCTTCAAAAAACTTACTTCATTTAATAATACTTTATCTTCATTTAAATAAATCTATTCATAAATACTTTATATTCATTTAAAAAAAAATACAGTTATTCACACGTACAAAGAAACGTATATAGCGAAAAAACATTCTTAGATAAAATTTTACATAATAATTCAAAAAATTTGCAATCATTAAAGGAACAATTCAAATTTGTATGAAATTCATAATTAAAAACGGTGTGATTCGTTCAACAACATTACAGTTAGAGAAATATTAAATCAACACATTTAAGAAAACGTCCTATACGACGGTCATACCAAGGTCATAAATGTCAGTTCTGATCACGTATCCTTCTTTTTGGTGTGTACGCATTAATAATTCTTCCATACAGTCAACTCACATTATTGAAGTGCCATATATCGATTAAATTGAACATAATAAAGTTTAATAACATAATAACGTAATAAACATAACCTACTTCATAAAGTGTTCCATTTCAAATTCCATACAAAGCTCATTCGTTTTCTGCAAGAATTGTGTTAATATCTCGATCCATTTCTTTTTTTATTAACTTTTAAAACAGGTGCTTCATTTCGGGACACCCTGTAGATGCCGTGTGGACAAAAAAAAATGTGTTTTTTTGGCAAATTCAGCCGCATTTCCATAAGTTGGAAATGGACCTCGAAAAGTGTTTGAAAACCCTTTCACATGTAAATAAATGTATATAATGTAATATTTAATGTCTTATTAGTATTCTAGAATCTAGATAATAAAAAAAATATTAAATTTACTACTTAACACACTTTTATTTTAATATATATGTTTAAGAAACTTTTTGGTTATTCCGTAGCGTCAAATGACAGTTAATAACTTAAACCATGTTACAGATAGGTTGCTCTAAATAATAATTAAACAGCTTATATATAATATTTAAGAAATGCATTATTTTAAAAACTCAATGCATTGTTAATCAACAGAAATTCCCATTTTTAAATACCAGGATGCAGTGAAAAATAAAATATTTAAAAAAAATCACGAGTGCACTTTCGAGCGCGTGGTTTGGGTGAAGGTCTTGGAACCAGGTTCTTGTGACCTAATCGTCTCTAGGCTTATTTCGATTGATTTTTGGTTTCTCATTTTTTCTTATAAATTTATTTTCTCACTCAGTTTAATGATTTTCGATCTCTCATTGTGTTTGTGTTTCCCCCTGTGTTTATAGTACTAACGTTTTAGAACTCAAGTGAACTACATCACCAGACTTTGCCATACAGGCAACTTCATTATTCACTGTGAAAACTGTATGAGTCGGAGACTAAAGCACCTGCGGCGCTGGTTCTTCAATAAAATTAAAACGTCGTATTTGCAATCATTTAGTCATCAACAATAATATATAAAGTGAAAAAAAGACAATTATCCTTTGAAAATAGCTTTGTGGTAATTGTTTTACTTCATTTCTTAAGTTCAAAATGTCATTTCGTCACGCATGGGATTACCCTTTAATTCATTGATCAACCAATCAATAAATTAAAAACTGTCATTATTGGAATTTTTATAATAAAAACTAGAGCACGGTTACAGCCTTAAGTCTGTTAATTGAGAAGAGTTCGCCAAGAACTAAAAACTTTTTACCTATATCTTTAAAGCTCATGGTAACCTATTTGGCACTTAGCACCATAGATTAAGGGCCCTCACTCGCCCTCCGATTTCGAGCGTGGCTTCTTCACTTTACTTCACCTAGCTGATAAGGGGGGAAGAATAAGACTTTTCTTTTGGGAATTCTTTGGCGAGCTTACTGGTTAGTGAAAACTAGCAACCCTAGGGGGGGGGGACAACCTAGTGTTTGGGGGGAGAGGGTTGGTGACAGTCGTAATTGATGGACGCGGACGGTTCCAATGCTAGTTTGAAAGTTCTATTTAAAAAGGGCCCTTTAGGGGTATTGCTTGCTGTGTCCCTTTTCATTGCCCAGTCCAACCAGACGAAGAAATGTCTACATCATATGGTTTTTCGATGATATTATTAGTTGTGAAGATTTTGTGGTTGCACGATATAGAAAAAAAAAACTGTTCTGCATCAAATTCTTTTACAATTGCATTTCTATGATGCATGACTAATATTACTACTGTTTATTGTTACTAATATTTTTTAAGATTAGTATAGAATATTTAGATTGGAATTGGAAGTATATAAGAAGAAAAGCTAGTTAAGACAAATTTTAAATAATTAAAAAAAAAAAGTCAAATTATTCTAAAAATATGAATTGCATGGCCTAATTCCACAATTGATTTAAAATTTAAATATATATCTATAAATATAACAAACTTAACTGGTGTTTCAATTTCTCTTTTAAATCTAGGGCGAATTGCGTCAATGATTGGAAAATCTAAAAGTTTTTAAATAAAATTTCTAAATTGAAGAGCTTAGTGGAAGAACGTGCTAAGTGACAAAAAGGTGAAAAAGAGACAAAATGTGCTTCAAAGCTTTTAGTTTGCAACTTCTCTCTCATTCACAAAATCATAGTTTTTTCTATGATATATTCGTATGGTTCGTCAAAATGCTTGGTGGCTTTTGGCTTAACCGTAATTTACGTAATAACACGAAATTTACAATTTGGCAGTCGTTTAGTGGAAGTGGAAGAACGAGATAAGTGACATTTTTTAGGTAATTTTGGTCCATAATTGTTTCATAATTCCTGTACTAAACTTCCAATTTTCAAAATTCTTTTTTTGTTTAGAAGATAGGACTTCATAAGATCTTTTATTTACACACGGACGTTTGCATGTCCGTCCATCATTTTGACCGTCCGTCCATATCCCTTTCAATTTCCGATCCAAAGTGCCTGAATTTGGAAATTATTTTTTTGGTTCGAAAGTGAAAAATTAGATGACTACAATGTATAGTGTTTGGCCACCTGTCTGTACGTCTGTTATTTTGTTTCTATTCCTACGTCCTACAACCCCCCCCCCCCCCCTCACCTTCTTTGTACCCGTCCAATTTTTAAAGTTGTTATAAACTTTCAATTACCTTGAATAAAATATATGGTAATGAAACTATTTGTGCCTTCTACACGTTTTTGAGGGTGCTCATACTAAAAAAATTGGGTTTTTTCATTGATCTCTCCGTCTGACTGAAACTACTTTACAATTCGAAATAAAAGAGCTACAGGCTTCAAATTTAGTACGTATACAATCACACAATAATTTTAATACAATACAGCCATTAAATTTTCAGTTAAAGCATCACACAATAAAGTAGTACTCGTTTGTTATAAAAACAAGCCTTCTAGAAAGTGTAAAGTGGTAAAATCACAATACGAAATCAGAAGTATGAAAACAAAAACAGAAGTAGGTAAATCCGATGTAGAATGAAAATTAGAAAAAAAGTAATAAATAAAACCGTGTCTTACAATATTATTATACAATTACAAGATTAATTTTGTGTATTTTGAACAAAATTACAATTGTGATAGATACAGCAATTATTGTTTATTTAATACAATATGAATAGAGTTCAGCATTGTAGTTCAACATTCAACATTATACATAAAAATAGCAAAAACTTAGGTATTTGAGTCTATGAAAAAAGAAAACAAGTCCTGTTTGGGAATTTTTCGATGTTTCAGAAGATGATAACCAGAAGAAATTTGAATAATAATAATAATAAAAATATTAATAATAATAATAATTCCACTATTCGGCCAAACCGAATATTCGGCTAAAGTGGCAAAATACCGAATATTAGTAACCGATTATTCGGTGCAATAGATACAGTCTTAAAATTTTATACTTGGTTCCATGTACTAGTCGGAAGTCAAAATAAAGTTTTCTATATTTTGCATTTGCAAGGAGTAGCTGCCATAGAGTTTTGTAGGTTTGAAAGTTATTGAAAATACTTTATAAATATAATAACTTTTAAATAATAATCAGTAATTGAAAGTCGTATAATGTTTACCTCATTTACAGCATTTCTACAACAGTAGAACATGATCATTTAAACAATTTATTTTTTACAATCGTGATGCATAGTCATTTTAGGAGTTTAGAACATTGCGCGAAATGCGCTCGATAAACTTTAGAGATCAAACGTAAAATGGCTTTGAAACGATTTTTGTACCTATAATTCATTTTTTTAGCAAGCCAGATGCTTTGAATGTTCGGTGTAATGTTATTTTAACGCGAAACTGCGATCCCCATAGAACATGTGCAATTTTTTTAATTATACCATCTGTTCACTACTAAGTTATCTATGTTTATAACAATAAAAATCAGACGACATCAAAATAGACTATATTTTATAAAATGTTAAAACCTTTAACTCCATTTAATTTAAAAATGAAAATGCATTTTTTCCCCTTCTTGCTAATCAAATTTTTAGATAGATATAAGATGTTAATTTTAATAACTTTAAAACCTAAAAATTTTATTGGCAGCTTGACCCTAATGCCCCTCTCGGAAACCTTATTATGAAGATCGACAAGTACTGGGAACTCGTGAGCCACATTTAAAGTATGTTGCTCTGCTCTTTTAGTTCAAGTGGCTTCAGACAAAAGGATAGAACAATGTTCGGAAACAACTTTTTTAGAATCATCACCCTCCAAAACGCGCAGAAAACACAAAATTTATGAAGTACTTGTACCCATTACAGACAATGCTCTCAATATTTATTTATTTTTTTTTTTTGAAAATATTTAACACTTATTTTTGCCGCTGAAATGTGATAACAAAGTAATTATACTAAATGTTTTGAAAATTAAAGTTTCCTAGTAAAGTACGGTAAATTAAGAAAATAATAATGTGTTAAACTTCACAAATAAGTCCTAACTAACAAGATGTCTACGAGCTGCGTAAGTTGCAAGAAAGTGGTAGCCGAAGATTCTGATGGCATTAGTTGTAAAGATTGTGAGAACACTTTTCATTACTACTGCTGCGGTTTTCGGGAGGCAAGTTTCAAAAAGGCCTCAAAAGAAACTAAAAAATCCTGGACTTGTGATGAGTGCAAATCCAGTAAAGCGTTGACAGCTGCTGATTCGAATAAATCTCTTCAAAAAGAAATACTTGACCAGCTGCAAGAGTTTAAAAGAAGCTTGGATTTCAACTCTAGGGTTTTAGAAGATGTAGTAAAATCTAATAAGAATCTGCAAGAAGAATTAAAAAATATAAAAAAAGAAAATTGCCAACTTATTGAAGAAAACAAACAACTAAAAAAGCAAATAGAAGAAATTAAGAATGATGTTATTGACTTGCAACAATATTCCAGGCGACTAAATGTAGAAATCGCAAACTTACCCGAGTCTGAAAATGAAAACATAACCTCGATCATGGAAAATCTGATGGAAGCCTTGGAAACTGATCAAATGAAAGATTTGGTGACCTACCATAGAGTTCCTACTATTAGTAAAAACAAGATAAAGCCAATTGTCCTACAGTTTACCTCTATAACTACAAAGAACGATTTTCTGAAGATTGCTAAGCAGAAAAAAATAAGTGCCGACAAAATAAATTCCAGTTTATGTCCTGTTCCAATATATTTCAATGATCATCTGTGTCCGGAATTGAAAAAACTTTTGTATGAATGTAAACAGTTCAAGAAGGAAAACGACTTCAAATTTTGCTGGAATAAAGGTGGGAAACTTTTTGTTCGAAAACATGAAGGGTCCAAAATTTACAGAATAAAATCTAACTTTGATCTTTTAAGTGTTCCCAAGTGATATTACAACTGAACAAATATGTTTAACAATTGATTCGTTGGACCAACTAACTGATTTTGTAATTTCACCTGAATGTAAATTAGATCGTTTACTAATTTTCCATTTTAATATACGTAGTCTCAGGGCAAATTTTGATGAATTGAAATCATTACTAAATAGTTACATTAAATATATTCCTATCATTGTTCTTTCTGAAATATGGATTTCTGAATGTGAAATTCAATTATATTATTTAGATGGTTACAAAGTGTTTAATTGCTGTAGAAATGAAAATAGATCTGGTGGTGTTTTAGTTTATGTAAGAGAAAGTTATGACTTTGTAAATAACCTAACATGGTCAATGCTCTCTGCTGAGGGATTAGTACTCCATAGTAAAAATTTAAATCTGTGTTTAATAGCCATGTATAGATCTCACTCATACACAATTGACTACTTTAACCAAGAACTTAGTCATTTATTAGTAAACTTGTCTTTTAAAAACTGTGTGTTAATTGGAGACCTAAACATTAATATCCTAGAAAATAGTAAATTAGTCAATGATTACCTAAATATTCTATCGGAAAATGGGTTCTTATCCATGATAAATATTCCGACAAGAGTAACAGACATATCAGAAACGTGTATTGATCATATTTTTGTCAAAGCAAATTCTGATATGACGGTTGAAACTGCTCGTTTTATTTATGATTTAACTGATCATTATCCTATTCTATGTAATATCACAATACCTAACAATAAACTTAAGCCTGTATATAATAAACAAGTCGCAGTGCGAATTGATAACAAAAAGCTAGAGAAACAAATAGCCATGTTAGAAATACCGAATATAACTGAAGATGTAAATCTTTATTATAATTTAATACAAGCAAAACTTGAAAGTTCAATAGGACTTGCCACTGTTTCGATCGATGAACGCAAGTATAAAAGTAAAAATAACTGGATCAATAATTCAATTTTAAAACTCATAAATGATAAGCAAAAACTATACATGAAAACAAAAAAGTACCCTTATGATATGAATTTAAAGTCAAAATATAAAAGTGTAGTTGCAGAAGTAAAGCAAAAAATTAAAACTGCAAAGGAAATAAAATATCGTGATGAGTTTATTGCTTGTGGTAAAGATCAGAGAAAACAGTGGAGATTTGTTAATAATCTTATTGGTAAAAACAAAAAGAAAAATATTTTACCGAGGGTTATTACTGAAAATATTGTAAATGATTTCAACTATTTTTTTATTAATTGTGCGATTGTTAATGTAAACAGTAATTTCAATAATAATATGGATTTTAATACAAATTATACAGAATGCAAATCTTTCTTTCTTTATGAGGTATCCGAAATTGAGATCTTAAATATTGTTAATGCTTTAAATGAAAAAAAAGCTGTCGGGTACGACAAAATTTCTGTAAGAGTTTTAAAAATGCTTCTTAAGTATAAACCTGAAAAAATTGTAAATTTAATAAATCTGTCTTTTAAAGAAGGAGTGTTTCCAGAAAACTTAAAAATAGCTACAGTAACGCCTATCTATAAAGCGGGAGAAATTAATTGTTTGGGAAATTATCGTCCGATTTCTGTGTTACCCATTTTTTCAAAAGTGTTTGAAACAGCAATGAAAAATAGACTGTATAATTTTTTAAATAAAAATAATTTCTTTTCTAAATATCAATTTGGTTTTATAAAGGGACTAGGAACCGAAGATGCACTCCTAAGATTTACCAGCATAATATATAAATCCTTAAATGATAATTTAAAAACAGTTTCTATTTTTATTGATATTTCAAAGGCTTTCGACTCAGTAAATCATACTATTTTGCTTCGCAAGTTATATGCAACAGGTGTTAGAGGAAAACAGCATGAATGGTTTAAAACTTATTTAACTAATAGAAAACAATTTGTAAAGTTAAATAATATGAATAGTAATTACTTGGTTATTAAAAAGGGTGTGCCTCAGGGCTCAATTTTGGGCCCGTTGTTGTTTATAATTTTTATAAATGATTTTTGTAATTTGTCACTATTTGGAAAATTAATCACATATGCAGATGATACTGTTTTGGTATATTCAAGTAAAAACTATAACTTATTGAAAGAAATGATAAACTCTGATTTAATAAAGGTTAAAAACTGGTTTCAACAAAATGACTTAATTATCAATAGTGATAAAACTAAATATATTAATTTTAATATGATTACTGGTCACGCAGAAGATTTAATTTTTAAATATCATATTTTATGCCAAGGAAATGTTTCAAATTGCGATTGTCCTCTTATAAACCGAGTAGAAAATATAAAATATCTTGGACTATATGTCGATCAAACATTTAAATGGAAATTACATGTAAAAAAGGTAAATGATAAGCTACGTTTTGGGTATTTATGCTTTTTACTACTTAAAAAATAATCTCAGTAAAACATTTTTAAAACAGTTATACTTCGCTTTTATACAATCAATAATACAATACGGCATAACCTCATGGGGCGGAGACTACCTAAGTAATATTAAACCGTTAATAAATACTCAATCCAGATTGATTCGAATATTAAACAGTGAACCAGAAAATTTTGACAACCCGATTTTAACTATAAGACAATTATATGTATACAATAGTCTTCTATATTTATATAAAAACAGATCATTCTGCACCCTTAAAGACCCTGTAAATTACAATTTAAGAAACACAACTTTTTACAATATACCTAAAGCAAATAAAGAAATTTTCCGTAAAAGTTTTATGTATTTAGTACCCAAATTTTATTATTATTTATATATTTTATTATTATTTTTTGTAAACAATAGTGAAGTTATGTATTTTACCGTTCTGTAATATGTTTGTGTATCTCGTGTGTCCGATCATCTGCCAGATTTTGTTAGTTTTGTTAGTTTTTGTTTTGTGTTTTTGTTCATGTTTTGTTCCCCTTTTGTTTGGGTGTAATTTGAAATATTGTTAATTTTCTTCAATGGATTTTGATTGTTAATTTTATGTGTTGTCTGGAAGGGCCCGGGGGCCCCTTGACAACCAATATATTTCTGTTAAATAAAAAAGTTTTCTTCTTCTTCTTCTTCTTATATAAACACCTCAGAGATCTTTAAAAGTTAAATTTTTAGTCGAGAGATGGTGTTACATGTCCGGAAAGAAAAGCAGTTAAAAATATTTTAGCCTAAAAGTTGCACACACAAAAAAAAAAAAAAACCGTGCTTTTGAAAGTAATTTGTATTTTCGTGTCATGCTGATTCTAATTATAGGAAAGCTATTTATTTTTATAACATAATGTATACTTTAAATATTGAAAAGTGGAGTGTTTTAGAAAGCTGGCAAAACTTATTTTCGATTGTTATTGCATCATTATTTTAATGATGATAGCCTGTGGTCCAGAGAATGTAATCCAGGGATCGCCCATGCAGGGCCGGATTAAGCTATGTAGGACCTGTAGGAAGTAGATTTTGACAAAGCCCCGGACATGAATTTTTTAAGGCTCGCCCCCACTATTTGGTCCTTTGTATTAAAAATTATCCCCGTAAAAATACTTTGGAAATCGGTAAACGATTCGAAAAACGTCAAATATTTGGATTGCTTTCTCTGTACAAACCCAAATCTTTTCATAAACAATAAAGATGCCCAGATGTCGGTATTTATTTTAACACGCAATTAAATATCTAGTATTGAGCAGGGCGTCATTTATGTACGTCCTCTGGTAATATTATTTTATAAAATGCGTAATATTTTTATTAAAATAAAAATAATTATAAAGTGAAAACCTATCTGTAACAAATAATTAACACTCGATGAAAGCCTAAAAAATAATAGAAATTAATGGCATCTCGCCCTTTTTCAAGGAATGTATGAATTAAAGAATGCTTAAATACCCTTAAATTTAAGTATTATACGAAATTATCAAATTGAAAAATAATGCATTAAACCGCAGGGTCGTTTATTCCTCACTTCTAAGGTTTGTGCAGCTATTCGTTTGCATCTTTGTCCTTTGATCCTTTTAGTATGGCCTCGATCCTTGATGCCTTTATTTTACCGTTTCTTAGTAGTTTTCATGATAAAAAAAATGGTACTGGATTTACCCCTTTAGGTACTAGGAAAAATATTCAAAAACAGCTTTTTTATTACTATTGACAGAAAAAAAAAATCCAAAATTAAATTTTAAAGGAGAAGACACTTTTTGTAAATGCCGTAGATGACACAAAAAAATACAATCGTCACTTGAAGCAAAGCGGAAAAAAAATGGCCAGTCCCTTTCACGATTCAGAAAATCAGCACCGTTTACGAATGGTCCGAACCAAAAATAGTAAACGAGGAACACCTCTTATCTCACTTTCCATTTATCTATACCTCTCCCATTTTCTCTCCCCCATTCCCCCCACATATGTCTCATATTACCCCCCCGTCTAGGCAGAACGACTACATTTGGCTACATCTCCCTTTTTTTTCTAATCACTATAGCCAACATCGCCAAACTGCTGGGAGGGGGGGGATTTGCAAAAGAATTGCTTTTTGTCATCAACTGCTCTTTAACTAATTAAAATTATGCTTTCAATTTTTTATGGAGGCTTTATCACGATCGTTACTTACATGCGAAGAAATTGCAACGTGTTCGGACGTTAATTTTCAAAATTGTGACCCCCTAAAAATTTTTAATTTTTTATAATTTTTAATTAAAAATCTAATCATCAAATTTGTTTCGTTTTTTGTCATTTGTTAAGTGAACTTGTTCTGTGTATGAAAAAAATTACTTGGAGAAGTTTAGCGTTTTTGGACATGTGTTATTCTTGACACAAAAAACGTCTTTTTTGAAGTTTAAAACCCCATATCTCCCTTAAAAATTAAATTTCAAAGCCCAAATTTTGAAATTTTCTTATTTTCAAAATTAGACATCGAATGGTGTGTTTCTTAAAACTCGACTTGATGTTTTAATTTTTGAGATGAGGGCCCTTAAGAATACTCTTAATTCATAGACTTAAGAATTCTTTGTCTATGCTTAGCACGATCTTCCTCTTCAATTTAGAAATCTCGTAGAATATCTTGCAATCAACACATTAAACCCCTCTTCTTAGTAGAAACTTTAATCCTTCAATTAAATTACCATTATTTACATTTTCGAAATGATGAAAATAATTTTTATATTAAGGGACATCATAATGATGCGGATTGCCTAAAAACCAAATTTTATTTAATAGTTAATAATTGAAAAATACTGGTGTTTTTGAAAGGGATTTGTAAATTCATAGAAGTCAATAAACGGTGTGTTTCGTTCAACAATAATTTCCATTCAACAGTTATTGAAAAAAAAGACATTAAAAAACCGTCTGGATATAGCTCATTCAAGAATATCTTGTTTGGATTTTTTTTTTAAATAGTGCAGATGAAACGACTGATAAAAGGCGCTGCTTTCGTATGAATGACGATTTTTGCCCATTCTTATTATGTAAAGGCCAATATTATGAAAAGTGTTAGTTTACAGAAATGATGAGGCGTTAGACGGAATTTCAATGAAGAAAATTTAACTTCAAATCAGACACGATAATGATTGAATTAACAGAGTTAAAGGAGTCTTATCAGAAATATCATTGGCCCTCAAATTTCTACGCAATTATTAAAAAAAAAAAAAAAACATTTTTTTTTATATTTTAAAATAAATAGAAGCTAATTCAAAATAATAATAAAATCTAAAATTTGAGAGACATTGGAGTTCTGCCATCATTAATAGATCTTTATGATAGCAATTCCCAAAAAATTCATGCAGACGCGTTTATTCAAACATTCATTTAGCCTAACTTCTAGATTACTGGTATGTAGTAGTAAATCAGTACCATTTAGTTTGGCTGAATTACGTTAGTGGTGAGACACCACAGGTAAATTAATCTACCTTTGTTGAAGAATGCATATGGAAACTTTGCAAATTTGGCTTTTTATTCCCCCCCCCCCACCCCTCTTCTTCATCTAAACTGTTTGAATTTGTCGTGCACACAAGAATATAACATCGTGGGCGACAACAGTGCTTCTCTTGCGGATGTACCGTTGTAAGGATGTTTTTTTTTTAAGCTTTATTCAGTATCTCTTCTAGCTATTGTAACGAAAAGGACATAGTTAACCCTTGAGGACCCTTTGAGGTGGCGCTAATTTAAGGTTATGAGACTAAAATGTTAAGAGTTTTACCGGAAAAGTTGCCTTAAACAGCATCAATGCCCTTGGGTCAGTTGAAATGTTCACTATAGAATACAACGGAGCAATTTTTTTAATTGAAAAGTTGATTCATTAAAAATTGCGAATTTTTTTAAAAAGTGTCCCTAAAAAGGGACGCCAGGCATTAATGGGTTAATTGGCGTGTTTATATTTATAAACATAAATTCAGTTCATAATGATGGATCGGGTCGGAGGGAACGGTTCTTAATGAACGAGTAATCAAAAAGAACGATTCGGTCCAGTAGACTGTTCCAAAAGGAACTGGTCCATCTTTCCAACTGCATTTTTTTGAAATTTTGGAAAATTTTCTTCCGATTCTTTTCAAATTTTAAGAATCAACCACGGTGGTTATATAATAATTTTCAACTGGGCCAGAACATTTGAGACCCGATTCTCTTGAACCAGTCGATCATTCCAGTTTACTAGCACGCCCGGAACGGATCACAGGATTGATCGAAAAGCCGGGAATGCCGATCTGACTGTAATATACTAATACATTTTCTGTTCCGTAAGAATATCTGAACCTTAATTCTGTAACACGGAACACAGCCAATTAGGACAGTAAAAGGTATGTTTCTTATCCTTTTAAGACCCCTTCAGGTGGCGCTGATTTAAGTTTAGAGACTAAATGTTGAGTTTTTATCGAAGAAGCTGCCTGAAACAGCATCAATTCTAGCATCTGCTTGAGAACTTTGTCATTATTTTTATACAAATAATGACAAGTGTAAGTCAGCAGCCTCAGTATCGATATTTTTGAAAAGCTCAAACATTCGCTTTTAATCAGCAAGACCGTTAAAACTCGGTCTTATGTTGAACATTTCATGTTGCCCTTCTCCACATGTTTATAATTTAATTTTTTTTAATTAAAATAACATTATTCACATTTTCGGAAAAACGCAAATAATTTTTTGATGGCATACGATATTAGATAAGGCAATTTGGTAATAAAATTCTTTATAACAATTTTCTTTTAACAAAATGTGGTGTTTTTGAAATGGATAATTCAAATTTATATAAAATATATATTATTTTAAAAGATGTTATCCGATCATCAATAGTTCCTGTAGAAAAGTTAGAGAAATAACGCATTTTAAAAAGAGTCTTAAGTATTTTTTATTTATTTACTTCTTATTAAGGATTCAATTTTGTTTCCATTCATTTTCAAATATTAAAACTGAGTGGCTTAGAAAATCCACGTAAACAAAGTAAAAAAAAAGAGTAATGGCATTTCTGTTTCTTAACATATATTATTGAGGACAAAACACTGTATGCTGTTTACTGATTGGGAAAAAATTGTAAATAGAACATGGTGATTTTTTCTTTATACCTCTTTAGTGTAGAAAGTAATTAGAGAGAAATTCATCAAAATGCTTCGATGGACGGTTTACGTTGTTTTATTATTGAAGCTTCAAAAAAAATAGTTCAAATTAAAGACGGGTGTTATTTTGCATCGCTTAGTAGCATATTCGAAATGCAAGGCTTATCCCAACTAAACTTGCACAGTATACAACACTTAAAATTATTAGTTTGTCATTTTCATCGCTGAAAATGAAAAAGAGGTTGATCTTTGCAAACCCACTTCTTAGTCATCTATTTTTCGTAATAGGAGGTTAGCATGTTTCAATAATTTATCGGTTTGATTTTTAGCAACTTTTATACTGATTCGAGAAAGCATTATCTAAATAGTTGCAGTTCAATCTATTTATTTTCAAAAGGAAATTGCAATGCATAAAAGCTTGATATTGTTTAAAAGCGCTACCTAGCGACACATCTTAAAATGAATTATCTCATTTAAATATTGATTTTCGTATGCAATTCCTAACAGTTTTCTTACGAAGCTCATTATATACATGAAAAATAGTTTAATGACCAGTCGAAACCTGCATAGGCATCCAATGCAACTTTTAAGGGTACAATTGGGACTTTGGAAGGTATCTGAAGATTGCGCTCCCTCTACACAGTATATAATATTTGTTTGACTTTTTTCGTTGTCTAGGCCGCTGATAAGTCATCAGCAATTTTGGCAATGGCCAGGGTGCACCCTGGGACCTTTCACTTTACAGAGAAGGATCAACAGCCGCCGCGTTTTCGTAGCAAAGTAGCATGTCTGTTCCAATGGCTATCATAACGCTAATACTACTAAACCATACTTTCGTATGTCTTGTGTCTTATATTTTTCAAACCAGAACTATTCGTGTTGGAAATGAAGCCAATAAGCGCAACATACACAAGAAATAATCCTATTTTACTAAAAATACCAATCAAAAGCTAAGTTCTCTATAAAATTTTCTAACGATCAGTATTAATTTAATTGGAATAAAATCCCAATAGAGCTACAAGAAGGATAGTAAAAATTGCATTAAAAGAAAAGCTATTTAATGTTTACAATTTAAAAAAATATATTAATTCTGCCAAAATTTTAAAAGTCCATATTATTTTAATCATTGTTAAAACTACCACTAACCAAACTGTCGTGAATAATGTTTTGAATATAAAGTTTAAAATCCATTTAATAGTTGTCGAACGTCAGGTCATAGCTCAAAATCCTATTAGGGATTACTCTCCCTATATCTGGAGCAAGATCTCCCAAATAAGTATGCCTTGTTCCATCATTTGGAATCGGTATGCACTTGAGCTATGACGTGATGGTCGATTTTTTCTCCAACCACATCAATTATTTAAATATTTTTTTTTTGATCATTAACATCTTAATAGAGTTACCTTTCTGCAGGGCTGGGACAGTCATATGGTTAGTTACATTGAAAAATGTAGGCAACTCTAAATCAGCTTCGGCGAAAGAAATGTCTAGTTTTTACATACTCAAAAAATCATCATCACTGATGATGAGTGATCATAATGGCTGCAATCAGTAGGGAATGTTTCATTTTTGTGGGAACAATATATCTCCTCTAACCAAAGAGTATCTAAAAGGTTTTTTTTTTTTTCATTTCGGTTTTCTTTAAAGATTTTTTTTAAACATTTATTAGAGTGTAAATGATAAAATTAATGAAAGTAACTAGTTACTGTAACAAAGATTACTTTTTCGAAAATTATGAACGAATTACCTATAAAATTACAGGATCCTCAAATGTAAAGAATTACCAATGAAATTACCGTAAAAGGTAATTATTACAAGTAGCGCGTTACTGTCCTGCCCAGGCCTGCCTTTCTGTGGGCGTCCACAGATCACATGATGCTATTTAACTAATTTTACGATAAGTGTTATCATGTAAGACTTAGCCAAATTTAAGCCCAGAAACAAATTTTACTAGAAATTAACTATAACTCCATTATTTCGCAGTCTACAGATTTTTTTGCGGAGAAAAATTTGATTGACGAGACCCCCTCCCTCCCACACAATAGATTTGGTGATTTCAGTTCAACCCAACAATTCATGTAATTTATGGACGACCCCCTTCACCCAATTAACAAATGTCTTAGTGATTTTAAACCAGTCAGTACTGCCAAAGTGGCAGTGCCTGTGTAAATTTACAATTTTCATTTTTTTAAGTAAAAGTAATCTTGCAATTTGAATTTTTTTTATTAATATCACAATACATGGGTAATCATAAGACAGAAGCAGTAATAAAAACTTCACAAAATGTACTAATACTGTTATATATAATAATGGACTTGAAAACATTTAAGTGTGCATTGTATAAGGAAATATTTTTAAAAATTTAAAATATTAGAGACTTTATTATTTTAGAATGGTTATTGAAATGTAGAAAATATGTTAACTAAAAAAAGGCTTTTTCTGCTTTAAAAGGGCACGTATTTGAATTAAGACCTGAAATGTGCCAATTACTTAAATACTTTTACACAAAAGCATAGAATAAAATAAAGTTAAACAGTAAACAAAAAGAACAAACCACAAACCAAAAAGAACAAACAACATCTTTTTTAAGTAAAATCACATATACATAGTACTATTAAAATAACAAGAACATATAGGAATGGGTTTTAAAAATGAAATATATTCAATGAATACAATTCAAATACCTTTTAATAGAATATGAAAATGTTAAGATTAAAACTAAAAATAAACATTATGTTGTTAAGACAGAGATTCTTTAGATAAGTACTTATGATTTATTAATCAATAAATATATCAATTTTTCCTTTTATAATTATAATGTATGATACAGTGGCAAAAAATCCATCCCTTTCAAGAAAATTAGATAAAAAAAAATGTCACAAACCATTTTCATTCCAAAACACTCTTTCATATTAATAGGTACAGTAGTATGAGAAAAAATACCTGCATTTCACAGTACAGATCGACTTTTCAGGTTTTTGTCCTGCCTGTTTCAATGAGTTCTAAAATATGTAAAATGCCTTGAATTAAACGTGACGATTATAATTTCTCCTTGGGAACCATAAGCCAGATATTTTCTTTGCTGGCAAATTCTTAACAGAACCAGAATTAAGCGAGAGAACTATGACGTTATGTACTTTCAACTACTTTAATCAATCAGTAATCTTTCAAAAATGAGAAGCAAGAGCATTTTTACATTGGTACCAAAAAGGATCATAATTAGTTAAAATTTTATGGGTTTTAAAACTGTACAATTGGTTTGCACCATATTACTAGAATTTAGTTTATTACAAGACTGAAACAACAATAATACTATATAACATGAACCATGATGCTGTGGCATTATCTTTTTTACTTTGTCTCTTAAATCGTACAGCATTGATGTTTAAAATACCTGACCATCCTAAATACAGACATTAAAGGATCTTAAGTATCTACCGTACAAAATTGCTGAAGATGCTTTTGGATATAATTTGTCTATGTGCTTTTACTTATGAGGCTGAACATCAAATTTATACGGTTTTTACTCATGCATTTTGGTCAACAGACCAGCAGCATGCATGCTATTCACAAACATTTTACGTTCTCTTAAATACCAATACAAAGCTAAAAATATCACATTTTTTAATATACAGTAGCATACATGGAAGTATGAATTAATTACACCAGTTAATACTTCAAAATTATCCGCACAAAAATTTACAATCACACCGAAAAGTGTTGTAATGCCTATTGATTTAACATAGGACATATGACACTTTTCCACTCACAAACATCGACCTCTTTTGATTGTATTTTAAATTCGATGTTCTTTAGCCACTAAACAGCTTTTCTTCTAAAGGTTTGATTCTAAGTATGTCCATTAGCATCCTTCCTGACTTGTGGTGTCTACTTTTTTGTTAATGAATAATAAAATTTTTGTGTTTAAAAATTTGACTCAAAATTTTCCATCCAAAAGATCCAACCAATTGAAATGCATGGAAAATATTAGTTTTAATTAATTATTCAACTATCTTATTTATTTAATTAAAATTAATGATGGAATGATTCTTTAACAAGAACTTTTTAAAATCGAACCTTGCTTTACATAATATATCTGCTAACTGTGGCTCTAGTGTGACCTTATTTCAACCAATCTGCAAACTCTCTGGATTTAACCAAGAAAAAATTTTGGATTTGAGTGCCAAAAGAAAATTTTATAGTATTGCCCCTTTCAAAACACTGTCAACCAGTACTTAGGGCACAGAAATTAAGAAAATTAAAAATACACTATTGTCAGGTAAAATCCAAAGAGTAAGCAAGTCTATTATAATAGTGATAAAATATTTTTGCACAAATGATTTAAATAATTTCTATGAGCTATTTGAATAATTCTTTGCATTGATACTCAAGCTTTTATCTATAAAAATAAGTGAACTATTTTGCCTAAAATTTTTTTCACATATATAAATTACAGATGATGCAATAGATATTAACATATATATGCACATTTAAAATAAATTATGTAAATTTATGTGGTCATTAAATACATTTAAAGCAGTTTCTTATAACTTTCAAGTCGAAACTTGCAATTATCATTGTAAATAAGTAATTCTAATCGAAATGTAAATACTTAAATTATCCAAAGAATTGTAGCTTGCATAAGTAGACAAAATGGGAAAACAATTTTTAATTACAGAAAATAGAATCTAATTCCAGACAATATTCGCTCATCAATAAACAGTTATTATAGTACATCATCCTGCTTAGTATTTCTATTCAACCAGTCGATTACGGGTCTGGTTAAGGTGCCAAGCTTCAAATATTAATTCAAGAGCTTAAAAAATAGAACTTCGAATTTGCAACAGTTGTAGTTCTATGTGATTCTAAATAACATATTTTTTTTTCTAACACAAACTACTCGTAGCATAAAAATATAAAATGAGAACTATAGATAATACCAAACAACAAAATTGAATCTGTGAGAAGAAAAAAAAAAGAGGCACAGTTCAGAAAATAATTTGAAAACCTAATGTTTATTTACTAAATAATTATAAAAGTTCTAAAAAGTTATTTTTTATTGCACCTCCTAAATTCTAAAACATAAAATGATTGCATCGTAAAATTGAAGCATTAAAATATCAAAATGATATAAAAATAATACAACAGTAGGAAACTGTACATTACGAATACTATAACCGAATACAAAAATGTCATTTAACATACAGATTAAAAAAAGAAGAAATCATATATTTCCCTTTAGGAAAATTAGTACTTTTTAAAGAACTAAACTTACAACTCTGTATTAATAATTAACCAGTTTTTTTAAAAAAAAAATAATATAAGGGATGCATTACTAAAGATATGACGATATTAAAATGAAAGCAAGCAATAATAAGTAAGAGAATAAGTATGGAAATTAAGTATTCATAAGGCCCTCAGAAATTACTGTCTTAAAATTGACTAGGTAATTATAAAGAATGTCAAATTTTTCCTTATTAGATTATTTAATAAATGTCTAACATTTTATTATAGTCATTTGAATTTTCTACACATTACTACTTTTTCCCATACCACCCCTATTTTTTTCTCCTCAAAAATTCAATTTGTATAGTGCAACAGTGTATAGTGTAAAATACATCACTTTACAATAATAAAAAAATATAAATTCCAATAAACATATAAACATGAGGTAAATGCTAATTTCTATAAATAATATTATGATAATCTCTACTTTGCTGAAGAAAACTCATCAAATTTGTACTTCACAGTCACTGCTGTCCTTTCTGCTCTTGAATGTTTTCATCTGGACATCATTTTTATCCCTGAAACAAAAGCACAAAATATTAAAGCAATAAAAAAAGAGGAAATTGAAATGTAAAACATTTAAATAAAAATGTGTTTATTTCCAGGTGATTTTTAATCAAAAATCTCTGTATACTATTATGTGGGTTAGTTTTCGAAAAATAAATTTCATTATGCATCTCCTTAAAAGATTCTTAAAAAATACCTTTTTTTTTTAATTAAGAAAATTACTAAATTATATAACTTTCAGAAGAAACAAACAATTTAAAAATACACATTTACATAAAGTTTCCATGTGAATATACATAGGCTAATATCCCAAAGTAAATTTATTTTCACTGCATTACATTTAAAATTAAAATGTTAACTCATTAATCAGAAATATCTTTTTTAAATTATATTTATGTAGTAAAGTGTTTCATAAGCCTTTTCCCATAATTTAAGATTTTAAAATAAAAAAGATTAGAAAAAAATATATTATACAAGTTGCTGGGCAAACAGTTTTTTTGGGGGGGTATACATCACCATTATTATTGGTGGGTATTACCCCATCATTATTTGGTGCATACATCTGCATTCCTTAGATAGTTAAGCTATTGCAGTTTTTTTAATCACTAAAATATTTTTACAATTTCAGTATCTTTTCTGCTTCAGTTACACATTCTGAATGTAATTTCTCACATTAATATAAGAAGTGCATATATCCAAGGAAAGGATTCAATAGGGAAAAAATACTTCTGTAAGAAATCTAAACATAAGTGTAGACTTAACTTACCAGGCATAAAATCACAAAAAAAAAAAAAAAAAAAAAAAAAATTGGACATGCTTTCTTTAAATAAGACTTTCTATAGTTACGAGTTATAGCAAAATATTTTTAACTCGCAAAGAACATTTTTTTAAAAAAAATTAAGCAAAAGCAAATTGAAAGCCATATTAATCCCAAAACCAAATAATGGAATTCAAAAATAAATAAATCCTAGAAAATTAATAATTTAAAAAGCAAACTTAAAAGTTACTATACCAAGCAAGCTGCCAAAACAAAAAATTAAAGAGTAGAAGTGTTATAGGGTAGTCTAAAATTGAATTGCAATGATTCTAACAACTTAAACATAACAGACCAGGCAGCACATAATATGCTTACTTTGAAGAATCTTCAATGTCAGTTTCACTAGGGTTTTGTCCACTATTATGCGAACGAATGCATGAAATGAACATGAAGTTAATAAAAAAAATTGAAATACCAAAGAAATAAAGTTTTAATCCAATGAAAATTGAATTATTATTTCACTACTAAATTTTAAACAATCACAAACATGAACAAAACAAATAATCCAGGACTAGTAGAGAAATATGTCACGTGGGAATTGGAAAGTTGTTTTTGAAAAGTTACTTTAAAAGAAAAACCTCTGAAAGTTATTTTTAAAAAGTGACTCTTACTGTTACTTAATATGCAAAGTAACTAATTACAGTTGCTTTAGGAAATTTGTAAAAAAAATCAAATTTAAAACAGTTTCTGTGTACTAAGCTTTAAGCTTTACTAACACTTTAAACTTTATATAATTGCTGTGTAATTAAAATATGCACTAGAAAAAAAAAAGAAAAGAAATCTATATACAATTTGTTTGCAAAACATTGTGTTACTTTATAACAGCTATACAAGGTTATAAATACAAATATCGATTTGATTGTAATATTCATAGCTATACACATATATCAAACACTAAAAAAGTTCATATGTATAGTAATCACTAAAAATGAAAAGTGCATTGAATCAAGTGATAAAACGAAAATGTTCCAACTTACTTTCCCAATCCTTCTGCTTCATAAATTGTGTCTGGTAATGTCTGGTTGTAGGTTTCAGGAAGCAACGCTATCAGCACTGCAGCCACGATAGAGAGAGATCCGTAAACTATAGCTGGAACCGCAGGGTGAGTAGCATTACCCTGAGAAGAAAAAAATATTAGAATTGCTGATTAATTTTCAAGTACATTTAATTTCTGAATCTATTTAATGAAAAATGCCAATGTTGGGTGTTGCCCTGTTTAGAAAAAATGTACGAAAAATGTTAAATAATCATGTAAAAAAAATTATTTACTCCAGAATAAAAGTTAACTAAACAAAAGTTTCTGTAAATTTTATACAACTTTAAGTGTTAACTAAAATATTGCTTGCTTTAATACACAAATTAGATATCAAGGTTATTAATGCTTATTTTAACATTTAGTAACAAACATAAAGAATTTGTAGCATATCCAATATTGAACTTCTAATAATGATAAATATAAAGACTAATGAGTGCTAAAACACTAAAAGGCATTTCAAAACTTTAAAAAAATCATAATTGTAAATAGCAATTTCTAATGAACAAAATGATAGAGTACAATATCAAGCTAAAACACACGGTCTTTAAAGAAAAAGCACATATGGAACTGATAACTATTAAGAGCAGTATCTACAATAAATTGGATTACATTTGAAAGAAGGAAAGTAGGGTGATCGGTTTAATTATTGGACATGGAAAATCCGGGTAATTATTGGACAGGGCACAAAAAAATAATGCATCATAATTTATTGCATCTAACAAACCACAATTTGTTAGTTGCATATCCACCAATTCTCTGATTAATTATTGGGATTAGATTGGTACTTTTTCTCAAAAAAATTAATAATAATCCAAAGTGCTTGGGAAAAAAATGGTTTAAACTTTCATTCAATCGATCCAAATGGCGTATAATTTTGTTTTCTTTTACATGATCTTGAATTTTGTAATGCTCAGACTCAAATATGTTTATGAAGATGGTTTGTGCTGAAAAACAACATTGTAGGATGAATAGTAACATTATGACACACATATTTATTAACAGGATAATTATTGGACAAAGTGGGGAAATTGTTTTACATGCTATGGGGTCAGACAGAAAGCACTGCAATATGCTTAAATTTACCTGGTATAGTTTGTGTGATTAAGAAACATTATCTATGCAATGTTTGAATTTGGAAGAAAAAAAGAAATTTATATGTTTGGTAATTTTTATTAGATTTAATAGTTATATATTTTTCACAGAATTTAAAATACATAGCAATATAGTATACACCATATCCTACAATTTACTTCTGGTAGCTAGTCTCAATACTGTGCAGAACAGATTAAAAACTTCTGTCCAATAATTACACCAATTGACAGGGTAATTTATGGGCACATGTAGGGGAAGGTGGGTTCCCTTGGACCTATTTTGACTTTTCAATTTTTAATTTCTTAATTACTTGCAAAAAGTGAATAAAAATATTTTTACTAAATACTTTATATTGTTATGTACAACATATATTTATTTTAACATGTTATTTAATTGATGATTTCATTGATTTCAACTATTAAAAAAAAATACAGAACAATGTAATTTGGACCAAGGTACACCGCCGGTGGTGTACCTTGGACCAATTATTAACAGGTAGAGAGACTCGATTTACAGTCCGAAAACCAATATTTTTTAGCCACATAAAATTCAAAAATACATTTTACAACCTACTCTTATTTCCAGCCAAGATTGTAGTAATTGTTATGTTAGGTCAATTGACTTAGTAAGGGGTTTTATTGCCTTAAGTTTTTTTAGTGCCCTTTTAGCTTTTTCAGCTGTAATGCGATCTTTCTCAGGTGTGTCCGTTAAAATGCAGCATAAAATTAAACTGTCATTTCATGCCATAGAAAAACATTTGACTATCTTTCTGTCATAAATTTGAAAAAACAACTAAAATATTTTCCCCTATGTTTATACAACTAGGCCTAAACGTTAAAAGGATGTTCTGCTTAGATATTTATTATAAAAAAACATATTTTTAGATGTGCAAGCAATAATTATTTTCTATATTATATCAATATGGTTCAAATTTTATAGGCCTACCATTAATCTAAATAATTAACTACAGAGAAATTATTTATCACACCATATAAAAATTTCTTACACATTTCTATTCTACATAATTTTACAAATCAGGGTTGCATATTAATAGCTTAAAATACTTAATTTTTCAAAGGAAAAAAATTTACTTGAATTTTATAAAGGGTTTTCAACAATCTGAAGCACATAAGACCATAAGACCTTTAGTAGTGTACCTTGGACCAGTCCAAGGTACACCACTTGTATTAGGTTCGAAGTACACCACTTGGATATTAAAAACAAAATAGTTAATCACCATGTTAAGGTTGGACTTAACTTAATTTCAAGCGCACTGTTTTATAGCTAAAACTTTGCTTTATATTGCATAACCATCGTTTCTGAATAAACACTACATCTTTGAGTATAAAAATACACTAAAGTGTCTGACAAAAATTTACTTTTGAACTGTGAATTTAGTTTTTTGAAACCTCTTTAATAAATTGACCTTTTAAACAAACATATAGAACTTCACTGAGACCCCTGGTAGCAAATACTTTGACTGCATGTGGTGGTGTTTCAATATCTAAGCAAATCGAGCTAAAATCAGCATAGGTTCGAGGTACACATATGTCCAAGGTACACCACTTACCCCTATACATTTTTTAAAACTTCTACGGAGAAAATAGTAATTTTTAACAATGGTATACGACAGATACATCTAATAGTCATTAGGAAAAAATTACTGGTTTGAAAATTATATAAATGTGGCAGCTATGGTAAAAGTTTGATTTTTGTCCAATAATTATCCTGTGCCACCAAATATTAAAGAAATTTTGCTTTTGATCAAAATAGCTCGTTTTTTTTTTTTTTTTTTGTTCCTATACCCAACTATCAGCAAAAAGGGCACCATATTAGGGGCTACAGGTTTTAAAGGTCTACATTAAATATATTAGGGCTATACATGGAACTAATTAAAATTGACAATTTTAAAAATAATGTAATTTATGATGGTCTTTTAATTCCTAAACATTAGCTACATCTTAAAATTAGTTTATGGTTGAACAAGTGGGGTATTTTATCCCTTATTAACCGCAACAAAAACAAAAAGTTTAATAGAGAATTTTTAAAGCCTTATTGTTAAAATATATAACTCAAACTGCCAAAAGAGCACCTTATAGTTTCGACTTGGTTGGGTTGATGACGACCAAAACTAGAACATGATCTTACAGCCCAACATACTTTCAGTTATTCAATAAATATACACTTTTTTCCCGAATTAACTAGAGTTACATGAATTCTTGATTATGGAAATGCGGTTAGGTCCCGATTACTTTGGATAATTAGAGCCTACTGTACGTACCAGTTCCTTCACAAAAGGTGCTGTCATGGCTCCGATTCTGCCCATCATTAAACTGGTTCCAGAACCCACAGTCCGGACAACAGTGGGGAAGATCTCTGCGGCATGGATGGCAAGAATGATGAAGGCACCACTGATGCAGAGCTTCCCAAGCATTGCAGCAGTGAGCCTTAGCCACTGGTAATCTGGAAACAGGAATGGAACATTTAACAGGGTGGTTACAAAATCCTAGAAAAAAAAGTTCCCTGATATTTCCATGATTTCCCTGATACTTACACAAAAATTTCCCTGATCTTACATTTACCTAGAAAACATGCAATACACACAATTTAATCCTGATGTTGCAGGAATTAAGACTGTCCGGATTTTTGGGGCTGGGGAGCCCAGTCGGTTAAGCACTCGCTTAGCATGCGAAAGGTCCCAGGTTCGGGTCCGGGCATCGCCAAAATAGCTGCCGACCTATAAACGGCCCGTGCAGCCAAAAATGTCCGACGAATAATACCCCGTGTAAGGGAGTGCAGGTTAAATATCCTTCAAAGTCCTAACGCTGCGTACGATGTCGCCCTTAACGGTTGCGTTGGGTGCCTATTCAGGTGTTGGCTCGTCACCCGACTGTGGTTCTAAAATACGACGCCCGTCGCCAATAGCCCTCGTGTAGCTCTAGTGCGACGTTAATTCAAACCAAACCAAACCGGATTTTGGGTTAGCCTACCTAACTTTTCTACATTTCCGAAAATGTGAATAAGTTTAGAGGAATCGTAGGATCAGAAAATCGTTTTACAACATGATTTCGTGAGAGAGATTGATCCTTCTTCCAAGATAGGTTCTTCAGGCAAATCGGATCAACAAGAATTTTTTTTCATCAAGTGCCCATTAGTAGTGATTACAAGAACCTAAACCTACTGTTTAAGAAATCCTAAATATAAAAATTCCCTGATATTTTGCAAAATTTGAAAATTTCCATGAGAATTCCCTGATATTTCCCAGAATTAAAAAGTTCCCTGAGAATTCCCTGATTTCCAGATTTTCCTGGTTCTGTTACTAACCTGTTTAAATATTTAATCTATTTGTGAAATTAACTCTCTGATCGTTAGACTCAGCTTTATCAGTATTTTGTTCATCAGTTTTTCTTACAATAATCTTAATTTTTAAGATTTTATAATCTAAAAGTTTTTAATCATGATGTACTTTTTTCATCTTGAAATGGTTTTAAGATCATCTCTTTCAAAATAAACCTGCGTTGATTCCACTTTTTAATTTTTATAAATACGTTAAATTTAGAATTTATACAGTGAAAACAGTTACACATATTTGTCCATTTCTTGGTCTTTTGGGAGGATAAGAAATTTATAATAAATTTTTAAAGCCGATTGAAATTTTTTGCAAAGCTAATTTAACAGCATATCATATGAATTACATCAAATGGGCCACCTTATTTGGCTTCAACTCTACTCTAAGGCAAACAACAAAAGTTGTTTATTTAACCAACACAGAGCAACCTATGGAAATTTTCCCATTAGTTTAACAGTACACTCATGGACCATGTGATTGTGGAATAATGAAAATAGGGTTACCAGCAATCTACTCTGTATATTTCATATTAAGACCTTATCCAAAACACAAAAGCAAAGCCACACAAAGTGAACACTTACAAAAAGCCACAAATATAATTGAACCAAAAAAAAGTTACCTGAAGGCATCATGAAAAAGCAAGCAAGTCCCCCAATAATGTTAAATATTAGGAACGAAGGCTTCCTGCGCAGATATCGGATAAAAATTATGCATAAAAAGTATGCAGGCAGTTCGACGGCTGAACCGATGAAAAAGTTAAGGAATGGATTGCCGCCCAAATTGGTCTGTCCTAGTGAAAGCCCATAGAACACAAAGGCAACAGAGAAGCTAAAGGGGCGGAAATAAGACAATTAATAAATTATCTCGAGTAAAAATAAAAATATAAATTATTTTTTCAAATCAAATAAACTTGGCATGTATTCAAACTATGCATACACGTAATAAAATTTGGGTTTTCAGGTTAACACAGCTAGGGTTTTTTATTTGAGGTTTTAACATTTCTGTTGTCTAGTAAAATGAATTAAATTCTGCAAATGATATACAAGTGAAGAGTTCAGTGAAAAAAAAAACTTTCATCAGATGGGAACCTGTCCATATTGAGGTCCTTGCATTATTTCCTTGGACTCTTCAAGTATGCATACATTAGAGGGTAATAAAGACATGAATTGTAGAAAATATTCAAATATCTCAATGCTTATAAAGATCATAATCAATTTTAAGCTACTTTAGTCATTGCATTTAACAGTGAGGGAAAGAACGATGTTAACAGTACAAGGACACAAAAATTATTTTTAAAAATTATATTCATTAAGAGTTTATGTTGTTGTTGTTGCTGTTGCTAATCTCCTTGGTTTAGCAGAGCTAGACCAGGTCTATGTTGTCAGTCACTCTCAAAAAGTCCAGGACCATGACTGGATTACTGTAAAGATCCTGTCTGGAAAGTCCAGACAGTCCCGTATGTGGTCTGGTGCCGCCTGTTCACTAGAACATTTCGGGAAGATAGGAAAAGTCTTCTTCCCATTGGTGTAACACAGATAAATGTGTCCACTTTTAAGTCCCGTAATGGCCACCTGGTCGCTTCTGCAGCCGTTTAGAGATAAAGCCTCTCCAGGTCGCTTACCTTGGTGCCAGTGGGACACTGGAGAAATGTTCCAAGAGGCATTATGAGAACTCGCAGCCCTCAAAAAGAACTCAAAATCAGAGGTGTATATCAGTTTTTTTACCACCCTTTTTAGCCAATAAGTCTGCCGTCTCGTTGCCATAAATGTCAACACAAGAAGGGATCCATTGAAAATGAACCTCTCTGAAGAATGAAAGATGCTTGAGTTTGCTAATAATTGATTAAGAGTATATAATTTATAATTAAATTTTTTAATAAGTATTATACTTGAACTCCCAAATGTAAACTACTGTTTAGTTCCTTCACTCTTTATAGCTTTTGTATTTCTGGAAGGGGAAAAGAGAAAACTGGAAGAGGGCATCAATGCTAACAGGTAACTCAGTAAAAGGATTTCTTTGGTAAGTAGGTTTTAATCCGGTGTAATCTTTTTTCTTTATTTGTTGGAAAACTGAATTTTCAAACCAATTACTCATGAAAAAAGTGATACAAACTAAAAAGAAATGTGCACACAACAATCTAACTAATTGAAGCCCTGATTTGATAACTTTTCTTCAAAAGTATACACTTAAGTGATCCGAGTATGCTTTGGAAAAAAAACATCAAGCAAAGGCAGAGGGTATTGCAGCCCTCTCCAAAACCGGAAATTTTCCCCAAAAAGCAGACGGATTTTTAAAAATATTTTTAAATAAAGTATGTTTTAGAAATAAAACGATTGAAGGGCTTAGCCCATCAGAAAAAAAAGTCTAACTACTCCCCTTCTATAATCATCGAAATAATAAATAGAAAAAAATCTAATCATTGAAAAAGCATGATCAAATAATTGAATAATATTAGATTAATATCTTAAATGATAAACTCATATCATGAAATAAAAACTATTAAGAAATTTTGGATTTTTTAATAATTATTAGACGTTTTCAAATTTAATTTGTGAATAACAAGCAAGAAAACTATCAGCCTCATGAAAAAAACTCCTTTACTAAAAACTTACGATATTGCAGTTTGAATTAATGTCACACTTGAGTTTCACATGGGTTATAAAAGATGGTCTCATTAATTTAGAATCACTAACTGGTTAAGAAAAGTAAACGATATAAAATTTTGAATGGTTCCTAATCTATGTTTGTTATTAAAAAATACAGTATCTATGGAAACTAATGTGAACAAATACTTACTATGATATATACACAAAAATAGTATTCTTTCTTAAGTTAGCAGTCTTAAAGAGATCTATCACACTAGGGTTCTTCTTTCTTTCTTCCTAAAATACATTATTGTTTACTTAAGTTTGATTATATAAAATCCTTAGATTTAAACTCTTGTGAAATCCGAGCAAAAGATTACAACCGATTTAAATCAGTAGATTGTTTTCATGTTCTTTAATACTTGTTAATGTTTTACAAAATTATTTGAACTTTATTTGTCAGAAAAAATTTATATTGTGCACCAAAAGGCCGATAAATATAGTTAAACGAAAAAAATTAAATTGTGGGTTTAATTTCAAGTGTCACAAACCAATTTTAATTTTATGTATTTATTGAATGTGCCTATATTTACTGAAATATTGACACAAATGAAATGACCAAAGGATAAGCACATGAACTATCCGTCTATTGTACTAATTGGCTTTTATGTTAGCTGAATGCTGTCATAAACCTCATCAATAGAAGAGGAAACTTTTATTGTTTCATCTGCTTTCTTCCTCATCTATTTCCTGATAGTTGTTCCATAGATCTGTCAAGTACTGAAATAATGTTATCCTACATATTAAAAACTTTGCCGATAGCAGTTTAGAGTTTTGGCAGTCATAGCTACCACCAAAATTCTGTCAGTCAACATTTCCTAATTTTAACCCATTCAGTCCCAGTGATGCCATTTGGTATCATGTTTCTGATTATAATTTTTAAAAATAATAAGGCTGACATCAATTGGGATTAATGAAAAACATTTTCTAATAGAAAAAAGTTTGGAGAACCGAATGATGTGCTTTTTGATATCATAAATGGCTATAGACAATCAAAAAAAAAAAAAAATCTAAAATGACAAATTGTCATTGGGACTGAAAAGGTTAAAGACCATGTTTAACCTATATGAAGCTAGGCATAGAGAGTTACAGGACACGTGAGCCTCAGCCAAACATTGCTACTCTTCCTCCAAGATGTTACCAAAAGCATTTTAACTATTCAATCGTTGGTTTGACATGTTGCATAGGCACACAAAACCAACTGACAAGTGAAAAATGCTTTCAGTATCATCTTGGAGGAGGATGGCTATGTTTGGCGACATGTCCTGTCCCTCTGTGTATGCCTAGGCATGACAGGCAAACACAATTATGCCTACGGTATAATGCCGTATGTTTCAAGCTGACCCAGTAGCAAAACGGCTAGGGAGCCAGCCTTTGGAGCTTAAGGTTTCGGGTTCAAATCCCGGTAAGGCATAGATGTTTGTTCCGTCAAGAAATGCTTTTATTTGTCTATGTGTTTGCGTCATCTCTTTCTATGTGGGTCTCTTGTGCCTGTGTCATTTCTGGGGTTGAGTACAATAGACTTGAGGTTGCAGTGCTCGGCGAACTTGCCCCCCCCCCCACCACCAAGAAAGTCATAAGGCATAGATGTCTGTCGAGAACACCTGACTGCTTAGCAAACCTATCTAAATTTCAATCTTCTATATACTAAGTAACTTATTGAGTTAACTAGTTAAGTTATTCTGGTTAACTAGTTAGTTTTGACTGGACAACCAACTTTAATGGATATCAGCCTAGAACAGACATCTCTCAACCTTCTCAATAAGTGAATTATTTAAAGAATTTTAAATACTACGAATACAAAAAAGTCTAAAAATAAATGCAAGTCCGTTATAGACTTGGATTGGAAAATATTCAAGAATATAAATCAGTGGAATAGCATCAATTAAACTTGAAACCTTTGGATCAAAATTATTAGTTAAAAATTTTTCTATCTTAATTTTGACTTATTAAAAAAAATTCTACAACATAAAATTTTGAAAGAACTGATTATAGGTAATATAAAAAAAAACATTGTTTGGCTATACCCTTTCGATTCTCTCTTTGAGTTGCTTCATCACAACAGGCATGTTCGTTATTTCTAACTTATTCTTTTTCGCAGCAGCAATCATCACTTTTTCAGCTTGCTCATATTTCCCTTGGGTCATGAGCCATCTGGGCGATTCAGGCATAAAACTGAAAAAAAATACAAATAAAATAAAAACATCCAATGATTTGAGCAGTTTATAACAATTGAAGAGCTTAGTGGAAGAACATGTTAAATGACATTTTTGAAAAAAGAATTTTGCCAGGTGTTGAGAACTAAATGTATATTATGCCAAATAAATGCTAAAATTACAATATTGTTAGAATTATGTATATTTTTTTGTTAGGAAACCTTTTTCTTTCTTCGTTACTCCAAGAAATTATTAATTAAGTTTTGCAATAAGATACACACAAGTATGCCAATTGATAACTTGTTCAGCTTATACTCCTATCCATTTAAATATTGCTATTAATAACAGTTAAAAAAACATCCCATTAGAGTAAAAGTATCAGAAAAGCTTATTAAAAACTAAAGGTGTGCAACACTACATGACTTTCAATCACCATTCAATACATCAATACCTTTAAAAGGTAATTATACATCATAAGGTAATTTCAAATAGTATTAAAACCTAAAAATGTTGTAGATTGATTTTTTGAAACACTATTTTATAGACATAATGCAGGTACTGGAAACTTGTGTAAAAAATTTGAAGTTTGTATCGCTTTTCATTTTTTAGCAATACCCATAAAATAAAAAAAAGTTCTATAGTAGCTACCCTATATGCATGATGTTCTTGAAAACTATAACGACGTCGTCTGACAGGCTTGAGGAACTCCGGTACAAAATTTGATTTCCAGAGCAGTTTTAGACAGACCATGATCAAATACCAGTTTTTCAGAATTGGCGCCCTTTACAACAGGGGCTCTCAACCGGTGGTACTCAGGAAAATTTCAGTTCGAGTGAGTGATGTGGCTATATGATACGATTTGCATCTTCTATATGCATGAGCAGTGAGCATGCAAACATATTACTCATTATTTTAAAGAGAAAATCTTTAACTTCTGGATCGGATGTAAAACTGACTGAACTCTCTCAAGCTCCGTTATTTTTGATGAAATTTGTTAGGAGTTACTTGTGTGAGAGTGGATTTTCTGAACACTTTTATATAAAAAAATAAACATAGTAGCAGAAGAAGTGTTGAAGAGGACTTAAGAGAGTGAAGTTCCATTTTCCTAACGTTGATATTTTACTCACAGGCAAACAACAATTTTCGCACATTAGACATTAGTAGACTATAAAAGTATATTTTGTTTGATGATTGATTTTTTGCTGAGTTTGCACTAACTTTTTATTTGTATGGTTTTAGACCTATAGGTAATAAAAGAAACCTGTAAATTAATACCATTTTAATCTTTTTATTTCTCCTTTATTAAGAGCATGTTATAAATAAGCAAATATCTAACCATTAAATACCAAGTTTTCTCAGGAATTTAATACAAAGAGCCTTTGAAAACTTTTTTAGAAGGGTTAAATACTATAACTTTATTAAAATATTTTGGGTTGGTGGTACACCAAAAGTCATATGGTATGCAAGTGCAAAAAGGTTAGGAACCCCTTCTCTACAATGTGTGGAAAGCACAGAATATCCATCACAATACCTTCAAATTACATATTTTATATTAGGTAATTGAAAGTTATAATCAGGCAGATAAATAACATTTTGTGGCACAGAAGCATATTATTCTTGCACCCAATAGAAGAGCAGAATGGAAGATACGAGCAGTTACTTTATTAAAATGTAACTTTGTTACAGTTACTTAATACTATGACAAAAACTAGTTAACAAAATAACTAATGTGTAAAGTAGTTATCCACAGTTACTTTTAGAAACTTCAAGCTGTAAGTCAAGCTAAAAATACAAATTCAGACATCTCACAGTTTTTCAAAGGGTATAGCAAAATAACATAAGCACTAACACAGCACTGCAATTATAATTAATTTAAAAACTTTCAATTTTATTTTTAAGGAGTTCTAATTTATCAAGGAATTCATTTGACAGTCTTCAGAAAGTAACATAGAAAGTGTGACACTGAAGAATATTCTTACACCCAATAGGAGAGCAGAATGGAAGACACGAGAGCGCTAGCTAGTTGCTGGTAGACCCAGTCCCTGATGAGATAAGTCATTCCTGGCAACAGGAGGAGACCGAAACACCACCCGAAAGAAAAGGCAAAGGTAACTCGAGTTCTATAAATTGGTCCCAAAACTTCCATGACTGAAAGAGAAAACAAAGCCCTTATCTGAATGTGTGTATTTTAGTTAATTAACAAGTATAAACATAGTTTATGCTTTAGTTTAGACACTGTCAGAAATATTGACCCATTAACAACAATTGGTAGGCAAGAAAATTTTTGCTGCTTAACACTTTACCTACGGGCGTCGACTGACCCATAGACTAAGAACACTCTAAGTTTCAAACTCTCATTGGAGAATTTCTACATTGAAATTGACATAGAAACTAACGCGCCCCCTTTGTGTCTAAGGGAACTAATGTAATGGTTTCTGGCTGCCTATTTGCAGTCACCTTTAGGAGATTTAACAGAGCCAATGACATCTCGTAATTTGGAACCCTTATCAAGTGACGATAGGGATCTATTTTTTATTACAACTTATTTTCGACTTTATTTTTGAATATATACAGCTACTCATTGACTTTTATATCCCTCATAGGCCCATCCTCAAGATATTTGACCTTGTGCTTCTTTTTCTCCATTAATAAACCTACAGACTGACTACGCTTGTCATTTTAGACATGGTCCCCCAAAGATCCACAAGTGATTCGATTGAATAACTCGTCAAATATTCATCCAAACGTAACAAAAACTTAGATTTAGGGGTTTTCGAGGATTTTTCACATATCTAAGTAATTAAAATTGGGTGTTGCTATTGAAAATTTTAAAGTTCGTAACATTTTTAATATTAAGACGGACCCTTATGCAAATTTTGTGTCATGCAATTAACTCAAAATGTTATTTGTTCACATAGTCAAAAAGGTCCGATGTAAAAGGATGACTAACGGTTGCAATAATCACTAGTGGGTAACTTTTTTTTAACAGAGAACATTCCGAAGAAACAGTAGCCCTACAATTGAAAGTACAATTATGCCAATCAACAAATCAACATTTAATAGTGTTTTAGTTGCTTTCGACACGTTAGAAGAGCTAGGCATTAGATTAAGTTGCTGGTCTAGAAGATTTTTAGTCTACGGGTCAGTCGACGCCCGTAGGTAAAGTGTTAAGAGTATACAAATAGGTAATACACTGCTCAGATACACAAACAATTAAGGGGGCACTTTTGTTACCCTTTCAGTCCCAACTTTATATTTTATATTATAAAAATCTAAAATTTGTGAAATAGATTCATTGTGCATCCAGAATGAAATGGTAAAAAACAGGGATTTTTTTTAAACAAAAATTTAGGGGGAAAATATGGTAATTTATAACAATAATTTTTCCAGAATATTATTTGTCAAAAATAGTGTTAATCAATTTTTAAACATCTAAATTATGCAAGCATGAAGAATTTAGGGTCAATTTATTTGCTGAAATTGTTATAGAGAGTAAAGGTATCGCAGTATAGAATAAATGGTATTTAGTATTTATGGCTGCGAAACTTGGAAAATTACAAAACAGGAAAATATAAAAGCACATCTCATACTAAATGTTTAATAAAGATTCTAAATATTTATGGTTTGAAATCTTTTCTGGCAAATAATCTATACTTTAAAACAGCAGACAAACACTAGACAATTGAAATAAAGAAAAAAAGATGGAATTGGGTCGGTCAATGTGCTAAGAAGGAGCCCCGATTCTAATGAATGGATCGCTATGGATTTGGTCTCCAGACAGTAAAAGGAAGAGAGGCCGACCAAGGCTGACGTAGTGACAAAACATCTTTTTAAGAAGAGAGACCATCTTGTTTGGCCAAGCTGGGCAATTGCCAGGGAGGCTGCAGTGAACCGGAGGAACTGTGTTTTAACAATTGCGGCCTGTCATGCTCCTATAAGGCATAAAGAGTCTCAAGGCAAGAAAAATAAAGTAAGAGAAATTACGCAATGAAATGGCAAATAAGTAATTTTAAAAGCAGATGTTTAAAGCATAGATATTAAAGGCAACAAAAGCTGCATCCAAAACAAAGAAATAAAAAAAAATTGTTTAAAATAATTGGAACATAAAAATAAAATGGCCTTCAAAATATCACCAACAATAGGTAGTTATGGCAACCATTGGAGAAAATGTAACTTGTTATTTGTTAATAAGCATCATTTTGTAGAATGCTAAAGTGCTACATACAGAGAACTTAGTAATGTTTTTAAGAAATGACTTCTTAAAATTTAAATGTTGCGAACAAAGAAAATTAAGGACTAAAGATTGTTAAAATCAAGGAGTACTAAGGGATACTTAAAATGGAAAATTAAATTAAGGCCTTTTCAACAATTATTGGTAAAAATCAAGGAGTATAAAGGGTCCTTGAAATTGAAAATAAAAATCAAGGACTTAAGGACTTTCAAGGACCAGTGGGAACCCTGAAGAAATGCATGGTTTGTTTTGAACAACATTAATTTTTTGCGACACAATGGCAAATTTGATTGGATGGATGGATGTTTGGGTTTTATGGCGCAAGGGCAAATTTGATTGGAACTCATTAAAGATTCGATAAGATTAATTAAAAAAAAAAAAGATTAAAATTCCTAATTTGTTTTTTTACGTTGATATGTAATCACTAGAAGGTAGTTAAAGTGATCATGCCCTGTCTCTCTATTCTAATGTTTTGTGGGTTCAAATCCCACTTCTAGCACAGATGTTTGCATCTGTGCTAGAAGTAGGATTTGAACCCACAAAACATTAGAATAGAGAGACAGGGCATGATCACTTTAACTACCTTCTAGTGATTACATATCAACGTAAAAAAAACAAATTAGGAATTTTTTTAAGACCATACTTAAATACATTTTCACACTTTAAATACTTACGCAAACAGAATGAAGTGTTCTGTGTACCAGCTACACCAAGAGCCAAAAAGAATCTTCCTATGCTAAAGTATATAAAGGATGGGGAAAAGGCAGTCATCACACTTGAAACTAGCATCAGCGTCACAGAGAGGTTCAAAATAATGCGCCTGCCAAACCTAATCAAAAGAAATAATTTTAAGCTTTTCCCTGATCATTTTTTTTATTTTACTGATGCAATCAGATAACTTTTCTGAAAATAATTGTTTTTAATTCAACCGACTTTGATTTTTGGATTTTTTTTTTAATATTAAGTTTTTAACTTTTTAATCATTAATGTTTTCAGCTTGTTAAAAAATCCTATTCTTAAAGTTATAATTAAAGTTATATTTGTAAAAGATTGAATAAAAAACAGTAAATTGTAAAAAAAAAAATAATAATAAGTATAAGTAAATCTCTGTAATATTCCTTGCTCAAAAATTGAAGCAAACATTTCCTATCAACACAATTAAAACAATATTAAAACTTAGTATTTGTTAATTTAAATTTAAAAAGCATTTTTAGGTACTGTAGGGTTTTTTTTCTAAAATTATTTCTTGCATTAAAAAAAAAGCAAAGCAAATTCTATTCTCGTTAAAATTATAAATCACACAAGGCAATGATGAAACAATCAATATATAATATCAAAATGAAAATTAACCTATCATCTTGAACGAATAAGAATTTTTTTTAAAAAACTTAATTTATTAAAAAGTTATTTTCCTGCAAAACATTAATTTTTTTCTCGGAATCATATTTTTACAGGACTGAGGATCCCTATCATGATATGAAACAGCAATATTTTTAACTAGAAGAATTTCATTTAAATGGAAGCAAGAACAAAGGTGTAAACTACCATTACCTGTCAGCAAGATGGCCGAATATGAACACTCCACACATCATGCCAAACATGTAATTAAACTGGGTGAAGGAGATGAGCCAATCACGATCACAGACCAAGTTGTACTGAAACAATATCAAGCGCATAAGTCCAATATATTGCATGACAAAAAAATTAGTCAGTAGTAATATTTATTGCAAAACAAAACGGTATATTGACAGGGTTCCCACTCTTTTTTCAAAATAAAAATCAAGGAGTTTTTAAGGACTTTTCAAGGACCCTTAATTGATGCCAATTTTAACAAATAAGACAAAATTAAAAAAATAACTAATATAAACACAATTTTTTTTAAACAACATATATTTATTATTGTTGTTTTTTAACATTGTTCGAAATATCGCCAATCCCAGATGTTATAGCAACCATATCAGAGGGAAAAAGGATTTGGCAAGAATATAGCCGGTTAATCTGTCTAATAACGTTTTGTTTGCCGAAGTGCTAGACGCGCCATTTATCACTGCATTGGCAATGTTTTAGAAAATGAGTTCCTGTAATTTGAATGTTGCGTGTCGCCGCGGAAGAGAAAAATCATGGACTCTTGATGATTGTTGATGAAAATCAAGGACTCTTGATGATTGTTGATGAAAATCAAGGAGTGTTTAGAGTGTCCTTGAAATCAAAAACCAAAATTAAGGACTTTTCAAAGATTTTTGGTTAAAATCAAGGAGTATAAAGGGGTGTTTGAAAACGAAAATCAAAATCAAGGACTTCTTAAGGACTTTCAAGGACCCGTGGGAACCCTGATTGAGGGGTAAGAGCCTGTTCAAGCCTTCAAATTAATGTGAGCATATTTTCAAAACCAAAAATCAGGACATTTAATTTTGCCCATTTCCAGCTAATTTCAAACAATGACTGAATTAATGTAGTTAAACTAATAATTAACAACTGGAAAATAATACAGTTTGCATCATCCTACGTAATCAAATACAGAAATAAAAAACTAATTATATTTGTAAGGTTATTTACATTTAAAGTCTAACTAAACTACTCGGCACAACAGCCTATTATTTGGCCAAGGCTTGCCGTGCCCATTTCAGCTTACATGACCTAGGGCTCTGGGGTGAAGCATATAAACCGATTATGTGGTCAACCTTACATTGAACCCCAAGAATGTATTTCCCAAGCATGATTAGTCCTCATTTTATCGACCCACTTAAGGGATGAAAGGATCACTCAAACTCTCCCAATCCAGGACTCGATCCTCGGACCTGTGGTATGGCAATGCAAGGCACTACCACTAAGCTATTGAGTCCGCCAACCCGGCAGCACAACGGTTAGTGAGCTAGCCCTTTGGAGCATCTGGGTTCGGGTTTGAAAACCGGTAAGGTATGTACGTTTGTGTTTGTCAATAAATGTTGTTCGTTGTCTATGTGTTTGTGTTGTCCTTTCTATGTGTGTCTCTTGTGTCTGTCACATCTGGCAATTGGTATAACAGGCTATAAAGCATATGTTCATCCCTCCTAGAGGGTGCATTCCAAGTTATGTTATGTTAAGCTATAGGGCCTTTAATGTTTTTATAAAAAAAATTTAATGCCCAACCATTTACCATTGTAGGCTTCAGCGCTACTAAGGGGCAGACTGAAGGCAATTCCTAAAGAGCTGCCATCATTACCCCTAAATAAACATCAATACTTCCATTTCAATTTAAATACCCTTTTCAAAAATATTTGCAATACATAATAAAGTTATAAAAGAACATTATAATATAAGAATCCCTGTTTAGCTAGTTTAAATTAATGACCCCCATACATAGCTATCTTTGAACTTTTATTTTTGGATTGTATGTTGAAAATAAGATGTCAACATACAATTCTGCAATAAAATAAGCAAACCTATTTCAAAGAATATATTTATAATTGGAAAAGGCTAATAACTTCCTTTTAAATTTGTACTTAATTAAGTGCACAGTTTCCCAATAAATTAGGTTGTATTAATTATATTTATCTGTGATCCAATACAAGTTAATATGTATATAGTCATTCAAAACATTTGGAAATTTTTATGATAAGATCAAAAAAAGCTTTTCAGCCAAACACCTTTCCAAAATCTAAGTAGAAAAAAAAACAAGTCATTACATTGCATGATTCTAAGATTTAGAAATAGAGCATGCAGTAATGTGAATTAAATTTCATATGTGATACAGAAGTAACATGAGATTTTTAATTGGATAAACACTTGCATAGGTGGCAATTGGGGTCAATTAAATTAAAAATAATTTTTTTGTCCTTTACAAAGATTTCTTAAAATATTTTCTTTGTTATCTTTATTAATTTGGCTTTCAAAGAGAAATTTCAAAGAGAAATAATTCTAATTTCAATTTCTTAAATTTCAATAATTCGAATTTCTTAGCGAAATAATTCAACAAAGTCTTCTGGAGATTCTTAAATTTGGGTTACTTAACACGATTTTAAAAAAAATCATTAATATAAAGTGCATCTCCAAACCAACGTGCCCGAGTAATAATTTAAAAGAGAAAAAATATTTTCTAAGCCTCACTTCTGCGGCTATATTGAATATTTTTGGTAGAGCATACTTTTTTTTGTGATAAATGTAGCTGACTTACAATCCCATTTTTTCAAATCGCTTAATTTTTTTTTTTTAATTACGAAAATTAAAAATATATATATTCTAACCTTTTCCAAAAAGTGGGATTGTCTTGACCTGTAAGAACTGAACAATTATAAAACCTTCCACTTTTTACGTTATAAACATAGTGTGGAAGCTAAAAAGTAACGAAAAGAATAAACACACATACTTCCCGCGTCAAGGTGTTGGTATAGAACGAATTATCATACTCCCACGCATGACAATCGACCGCACTACTGTCATCAACCACAGGCTCGCCCTCGATGGAAACAATCTCGAACATCCTGCAACGACTCGGTACAAGCTGTCCCTCCTTCAGCTCCATAGGAATAGCACTGTTGCGCCACTGTGCCACACTCCAGTTGAGGCCTGGGGGCATAGCACACCAGGCGTCTTGCTGCTTCGGGGCGAAGAATGGTGTGCTGAGGTTGTAGAATGCGGTTGGGGTGCCCCGCAGGCAGGTTAGGATGAAGATGAGACGCTGCCATGGGCCGTATTCACCGATTATGTCCGTGACGTCGCTTTCGTTTGGTGGCTAAAAGAGAAAAGATATGGTAAAACTTCTATAAGTATGAGAGAACCCCCCCCCCCCTTATTAAGTGGCCGCCTCTGGAAATGGTCTCCGTTAATGTTCAAAATAATGAGTAATATGTTTGCGTGCTCACTGCACATGTGTACAGAAACTATTGATAGCGTCATGTTGCTCACATCACTCACGCATACCACCTGAAGTATTCCCACGTACCACTAGACTCCAGTTATGACAGGATTTAAGAGGACTCCCTTGGAATTCCACATCTTGAAAATCGTAATGTTATTCCTATAGAAAACATTCGCAAGTCAATTACTGCCACAATTTTATTAAAAGGTGACTAGTTTCTTGTATCATTGTAAAGAACGAAAGGAGTAGATTTTGTAAAATTGATTTGTTTTGTGAAAATCACGTATTTAGTATTTTTAGTAATTTTTTGAAGTCAGAACTTAATGCGTACTCCATTTTTTACTTGCTTCAAAAAATTATTAAAAATACTAAATATGTGATTTTCACAAAACAAATCAATTTTACAAAATCTACTCCTTTCGTTCTTTACAATGATACAAGAAACTAGTCACCTTTTAATAAAATTGTGGCAGTAATTGACTTGCGAATGTTTTCTATAGGAATAACATTACGATTTTCAAGATGTGGAATTCCAAGGGAGTCCTCTTAAGTTCTTGCGGAGGTCACTTTTCTAAATAAAGAATCTAGCTTTTCCATCACTACTGTACAGGTAAGGCGAGTTTGAATTATCATTGCACTAGAGCTACACGAGGGCAATTGGCGATGGGTGTTGTCATTTAAATCACTGTCTAGTGAGAGCCAACACAACCGAGTACAAGCACCCAACACAACCATTAAGTGCAACATTGTATGCATTGTAGGAACTTTAAAGCATACTTAACATGCACTCTCTTTACACAGGGTACGATTCAAAAATTTTTGGCATCAAGCGCCATTTAAAATTTCTCAGTTATCTTAGCAATGCCCGGACCAGAACCTGGGAACTTTTGCATGGAAGGCGAATGCCTCAAACAATTAGGCTCCCCAAACCCCGCGATAGTATTAACATTTGTTGCATTGGGGCGAAGAATGGGCAGGTTGTAAAATGCCGCAGGTAAGGATGAAGATAAGACGCTGCCATGGGCAGTATTTGCTGATTGTGTCTGTGACGTTGCTCTCATTTGGTAGCTAAAAAAAAAAAGATAAGGTGTTAAGTTAGTTTTGAATGATCGTTGCACTGGAGCTACAAGAGGATTGTCAACGGACATTGTAATTTAGAACTAGAGTCGGGTAACGAGATGACACCTTAGAAGTCACACTCTACACAATGTTTAAAAGGAAACATTGTATGCAGTGTTGGGACTTTTAAGCTTACTCATGCACTCCCTCTAAACAGGGTATTATTGGAAATTTTTTGGCTGCAAGGGCCATTTACAAGTCCATAGTTATTTTGCAGAAGATAAGAACGTTTTTGATGATTTGGTGATAACTATAAATCCGAACCTGGGACCTTCCACATGCAAGGTGAATGCCTTAACCAACTAGGGCCCCCAAGATAGTATTAACAGTTGTTGCTTTGAGACTTATTGCCTAGGGGCAAAAAAAAGGGTGCTCAGTATGCAGAATGCCACAAAGGCAGGTTAGGTTGAAGATGAGACACTGACATGGGCCATATTCACTGATTATGTCTGTGACGTCCTTTTCGTTTGGTGGCTAGAAGAGAAAAAATAGTGTAGTGGTCGACGTCGAGATTCAATTTTTTTTTTTTTAAACCTCTGTTTACATTAATAATTTTATTTTAAAAAGAACAGATCTTCACTTTTTCAAACTAACCAATTCAAAAATTAATCCTTTTTCTATCAAAAACTTATGCTGCCGAAAATATGCTTTTTTACACATCTCATGCACGTCCACAATAATGCGTTAAATACCTGAGCATGATCCTTACAGATAATATTAAGGTCAGGTTAGTTTTTAATTATCCTCTATATTTACACAAGAGCTAGTGGCAACAAGTGCTATAATTTAGAACCTGAGTCAAGTGACAAGCCAATTCCTAAGTAAGCACATAACACAACTATTAATGCTGACATTGTACACTTTTAAAGCGGTTCCCATTGATCTTGCTTTGAATAACTTAGAGTTGAGTTATGTTGGCGACATAGCTTTCGTTTAGTGGTTAGAAAAAGATATGATTAATAGTTAACCTTTAAAGGACAACTAAAATATTTATTAACTGTTTAAAACTTTTCAAACACGTCAAATCCTAGTCACTGGTCCGAAGACTTTTCGAACTTTGCGGCAACATCTCAAAAATCATGTTTTCCAAAAGCCGTCTTAACTTGTGATTCTTTATGTTAGCCCTAAAACTGGGCTTGATCCGTTTCTTTATGTGTGCAACGTTAGTTTAACATCCTTCTATGGATTAGTGTACATAGTTGTCAGTAAATTTTACTTATCACCCCCTTCCGAAATTTTTCCTTGTAATTTTATTTTTGCTGGGCCAGCAAGCAACTGCGATACTAAGACCAGCTCCTCCTACATAGCTGATCTTCTATAAGAAATCTATATAATGATTTAAAAAATGAGTAAGAAGCATGTAGCGTATTGTCACAAAAATCAAGTCGCCAAGTTTTTAAAAACCATGGCTAATTAGAACCCTCGACTACTAGTGATAGACCAAAGTTTTGGATATTAAAGTCCAATAACTATAATATAAACAATTGGCTCAAGTGTAAACTAATCTTCTTTGCATCAGAATAAAATTCAAATTTTGATTAAAAATGTGTCTTTAAATATTTTTCGAAATTATATTTCGTTAGCAGGCGATTATGAATGACTCCTCCATAATTAAAAATTTTAAAATGTAGGAAAACTGTAAAATATAAACTTTTTCATCAACAGTTCGGCAACCCCCGAATTCGAAGTTCCTATACCCACTGCACTCTGAACTTCTTCTTCGAGAAGTTTTAATTTAAAGTTTAAAATACATCGATAAAATGAAAAAATAGCATTGCAACATATGTGACTATTTCATCTTCATAATATACCTAAAATAACATTTAAAAAAAATCTTTGTGGTAAATTTGAAAAATTCAACTATCTAAACTAATTAAAACCGGATTATATAAATATACATACTTCTTTTTCGACTGTAGATCCATTGGCTAAAAACTTGTCAGTCGCTTTCGGCTCCATCCTTCAAAAACTGTCAACTCTAAACTAATATTCAAATATATTACACCATAACTTTCGTTATTAAAACTACTCTGAATTTACGCTTGCAACTATTCAGCAAAAATGGGTCAAGAAAAGACATATGTAGAGAATAACATAATTAAAACGCATTGTATAAGTCACGCACACATTTTCAGTTTTACTATTGCTAACTATACAAATGCCTGAATCAATAACTACATTAAAAGGTAACTATGCTTTGAGTAAATAAAACATGAACGAATAATCGAAGCCGGACACAGAAAGAAAAGAAATTCGCCGGTTTTGCTTTTGCTTGCGCGGACTTATGTCATCAGCATATTTGCGCATGCGTAGCTGAATTTTTACCGCACATGCTCTAGTTGCCAAAAAAAGATTATCAAATACAGCAAGAAAAAACATTTGTGTGATTATGTAATCTTTAATTAAGGCTGCAAATACGCAACAACTGACCTGTTTCTTGTTGATTCTTGGAAGTTTCTTTTAATTAATGCACCAGCGCTATTTTTTCTTTGAAGCTGCGATAGATAACATGTAGGGTAACCAGATTTTTTGTGATAAACAGTCATTAGTAAAACCTCCCCTCCCCATGATTAGTCGTCTAAAAATATAAATTTTAATGACTAGTGTGCTAAGTAATATACGCCATAAACCAAAATGCAAAGGAGTTTTTTTTTAACGAAAAACGGCAAAATTGGTTTCATTTATTTATCTAATGTGTGAATTGAAGAGATTTTGACTATCACTGTCAATTTCTTAAATTTTTATTTTACTACATATTTATTTGTTCTTGAAATGACTGCATTTGGCAGGATAAAAAATAATAATGACATTGTAAGTGTTTTAAAGCGTATTGAATCATGCTGGATATTCAATTAAAAGTAGAACTGCACTGCAAAATGCAGTACGCCTGATCTAGGACTAAAGCGGTAAAAAATAAATTAGGTTTCAGTCCAATAATTTGAGATTGAAAAAAGTAGCAGTCATTCTATTATTAGAATCTTTATTTGGTCCGGAAGAGAAGGTCTTTATCGGGAAACACAGTTGATTACAAATTTAATATAGCACACAAGATATAAAACAATTATTTTTATAATGTAGGATGTAGGGTTCAAAATAGAAGTAAACCAGGTAGAGGTACTTTTTTTTGTCATTTTCGAGTTAGCCGGACAACTGTATTGGATGCACTAGCTATGTAGAATTTCAGTACAATGATGGAAAAAGCCATAGTTCAGCTCATATCCGCTAGGCAGCAGCAATAAAAAAAATGTTAGGGGTTAATTTTATTTTAAAGCTTCTACTTAAAACCTTTATAGCACAAAGAAGCTTTTTATGGCACTTGGTTCACTTGTTTTCTGAGCCCTCCATATTACTAGCGCTGTTTTACAATTTCTGTGTAGTCACCGAAAACTTACAGCATCGTTTTTTATCTGTAATAACCAATCCACTTATGTTAAACTTTATAATTTGTGTGAAATCTAGTAAAATAGTCATTGATAAAGTACTCTAGCCACTATAAAAGTACTAAAGATGCCAAAAACCAGCATTAAATTATGACGCCTTAAGTAATTTTCCACCCCTTTCTTTGCACAACAAAGCAGTTCATTATTCTCGGTACTTGTTTCGAGGAGCCCTTTCGTATCTTTTAAGTAACATTCATAAAAATCTTCTATTAATAACTTAATTTATATTCTAGAAACACTATGCTTTTTGCGTATTAGGCATACATTAAAGGTAAGAGCCACAGACAATGAACAAATATTTTATTTTGGGGCATTTAATTTTGTTTAATAAAAAATGTAAAAACACAAAGGATGTGGAAGGTCATTGATAGAAATTACACGGAGATCCTATACAGGGTGTCCCAAAATGGATAACCTGTTTTTAAAAGTTAATAAAAAAGAAATGGATAGAGATATTAACACAATTTTTGCAGAAAACGAATGAGTCTTGTCTGGAATTCGATATGGAGCACTTTATTATGTTAGTTATGTTTATTATTACGTTATTATGTTATTAAACTTTATTATGTACAATTTAGTCGAAAGATGGCGCTTTAATACCGTGTGTTGGCTGTATGAAAAAATAGGTATGCGTGTACACCAAAAAGAAGTACCAAGGTCAAAAATGTTCAGTTTTGACCACATGTTCTCCTTTTTGGCGTATAAGCATGCCTAGTTCTTTCATACAGCCAGCACACGGTATTAAAAGGCCATCTCTGTCGATAAAAGTGTACATAATAAAAAGTTATATTATAATAACGTAATAAGCATAACTAACATATAATAGTGTTCCATATCAAATTCTAGACATGACTCATTCGTTTTCTGCAAGAATTGAGTTAATATCTCTATCCATTTCTTTTTTTTATCAACTTTTAAAAACAGGTTATTTATTTTGGGACACCCTGTATTTTGTTTCATTGATTTAGTCAAATTGTGCTATTCTAATTGAGACTTGTTTTATTCAAATTTTGAGGCTGCAGTTTTATTCAAATTAGGTCTATAGTTGTATGATGTTAAGAAATATCTACTAAAGTTTTGCTAGCATAATTTTATAGCTGGATATGTATTGATAATTTCTGGCAGACATGACATATATATTCTTAAAAGAAGCATATTAAAAAGGCAGCTGTTATTGCAAGTAACTCTTCGGCAAAAGCAATTTTTGTGAACCAATATCCCGTGATGCATTGCGAAAAATTCGAAATGTGGATTCATCACACAATCGCGCTGTTTGTATTGCGTTTTACGGGATTGCGCAATCGATGGGCATATCTACTACTTTTTAAATCTATGAAAATATATCGAAAGATCGTTTCCGATGGTCTCTTAGTACAGGGCCAAGAAAAAATGGCCGGGCTCCGAATGGATATCCTTTTCTCCGTGTATATGCAAAGCCAGTAACGTCGAGATCCATGTGTTGAAGTCAATGCGGTGCAAGCTTAAGTACTAGAAGGACCTCTGTGCAAGATGTAACTTAACTTGTTCAATGCGTTAAACATCATCAATGCCAGCAACTTCTTAAAAACAAAGTCATTTTTTATACAAATAACAGTCAGCTGCATCCGCATCGATATTTTTGAAGAGCATCATCTTTAGAAACTATAAATTCAATATTTATAATAATAACATTTAATTCATCATTTAATTAATAAATTTAATAATTATAAATTAATTTATAAATATTAATAAAAACTCTTCAGATTATCACTATCATCAAAAAAGTTAACTAAATATTTATAATTATACATTGCTGTAACCATGTCAAATACAAAACAAATAAATAAAAATGTGTTGTTTTTTAAAATGCACAAAATATCTTATCTACATAAAAAAAAATATACATGTTCTTATATAACACAAATAAATCTTTTTGAGTTACACCTGTTTCGTCAACAATGTATATATCCAGTGGCTCATTGGTGTGTATGTACATAACAATTTGCATATTCTCATAAAAATATTGTACATTTGAAGCTTGTATCGATGCAAATGTATCGTAACAAAGACATACTATTAATTTGGTGATTTTTCGCAGCTCTTTGTAATGAAATCCCGCGTTTTGCTTCTATAAAAGTTTCTTCATATTTCCTTAGGTCACACTGTGCCCTTTCTGCCTTCCTCAGGCTTTTTATAGGCATCTAAAAGAAAAATAAATAAATTTTACTGCGTTGTCACAACCGTACCCAGCCTACTCTTTTGCAAAAAAAAACAACAATCGCCATGGCAATACAAAATAATTTACATTCAAAGTAATCACTGGTATTTCATTATTAAAGTCTAACTTCGAGGAAAAAATTCATTGCTCTATCTGTACACATATAATAACAGTTATGAAAAGAAATTTAATACAAATACAGTTACTTATGACAGTCAAGCTGTGGCACATGTTCGGGCAGGCAAGCTGCTCCTTACCCCTTACACCCAACCCGGTATTTCTTATGGCGACTGGCACAACCGTACCCAGTCTCCCCATATAGTTCAACTCTGTATGGAAGATTTGGACGACGCGAAGAGGGGTTTGTTTGAGGGGTAGACGACAATTAAGGGTAACCTTTTGTATGGTCAAGATAAGGCATGGCTGTTGTAGTTTGGAAATATTGCCCAAAAAATTCATTTTCTTAAATATATTGTACGATATATTAGTTTTCTTGAACACATTGTATAGTTTTTTCTTTTTAATACAATCCCGAACGCATTGAAAAGAGATATGTGTGTTCAAACCATCATCAGAGCCGTGAACCGGAATATTTCTATGTAAGTTGGACAGACTTCCGAGTAACAGCGCCACATGCGAAAGTGTGTGACATTAACCTTCTATATCAAATGAATCTTTTCTTTCTATACAAGTTTTCTTTGACACATGTTTTGAACATATAACAGCAAGAAGTTGGCATTAAAAAAAAAGTAAAATATTCTTAGAAAACTCATTTTCGAATACCAAAACAAAAGAGGCAAATTTTGATTAAAATAGGGAATAATAACGCATACACAGAATGTGCTTTAATCAAATTAGTTGTTTCATCCAACTACGTTATAAAAAAATACTTTACGAACCATCACGTCTGACACTCCTAACAGGATTTTCGATTTCTCCTGCTAACTTAGAGAGAATAATCACAATGGAAAAAAGTTTTTAATAAAAAAAAGTGTTAAAATATAACCATTATTTTCATATAAAATTCTTGTTCAGTTATTAATAAAATCAGTTTTTGCAATACTGCTATGATTTGTTACTAAGAACCGTTGCCACTCGATGGACGACGATTCACGTTGTGGATAGCAAGAGCTCTAACGGTCTTGTTTTGCACTTTTCCAGGATTATGTTTTGGTATTCGAAAAAGAGCTGTCCACGACTGTTTAACTTATCTAAATGCTAACACTATTGCTGCGTTGGTGGTTGTTCCAAACATTTGTTAAAGAAAACTTGCATAAAAGAAAAAAAAATCGTTTTATCTTTATCGGTCATTATGGGAATTAAACCGAAGCAACCAAAGAAATCGCAGTACATAAAACCGAAACAACCAATGACATGCAGTTCAAATAAAAATGAAAAAAAAAAAAAGAGTAATCAATCATAATCAATTTGTTCAAAAATAGTAAGCAGTTGGGCTGTAGCGATCCCCGTGGTCAAGATATCGGTCTCAAGATCGAGAGATCGAATCCCGGTGCCACTAAAGACCTACCGAGTACATACGGAGTACGTGCTCGTTAAATCTGTTGGGTCCGAAAGTCCTGTGGGCGGTCATTGCGCAGTTTCCCACGGGCACAGGTCCCTGGAGAAAATTTCCCTCCCCTTCAGGGACATGTCTAAATTGTGGAGGTGGCAACAGCTGGCAGCATCTGTCATTTGTGTATGTATGTGTCTTGTGTTGTCCTGCTTGACGATGGTTTATAAGCGGGTCCTTGCGACCAAGCACACAAGCCTGAAAATATATGTCTACCAACCAACCAACCATAGTACACAGCTATACTTTTATTGTTTATATTTTAATGTGAAGACATTTGAGTGCCAGTGGTAATTATGTACGACCGAGCTATCACGATCGTGCGGGTATAAAAGAGAATGTTCAAGCTCTTCAAAAATATCGATACCGAAGCAGCTGACATGTTCCATTAGTTATTTGCATAAAAATGACTTAGGTTTTAAGGAGTTGCTGGCTGATTTTATTTAACTCACTTTTTTTCGATAAAACTCCACATTTTATCTCATAATTTTAAACAAGCGCCATCTGACCGCCGAGTTTAGAGGTTTACGACTGCGTTAACGTTAACTTAGATAATCCAATCATTATCGTATTTGATGTAAACTAAAGTTGTCTTCCTTGAAGTTCTGTACTTACACAAGCATTTTGATAAATTTCTCTCTAATTATTTGCTACACTAAAGTTGTATAAAGAAAAAATAGCCATGTACTAATTACAATTTTTCCTAATCAGTAGACAGCATCTAGTGTTTTGCCCTCAATATTATATGAAAATGATTGAATAAAAAAATTAAATCCTTATTAAAAATTAAATAAATAAAAATACTTAAGATTTTTTTTAAAAAATGCGTTATTTCTATAACTTTTGTACAGGAACTATAGATGATTGGATAACATCTTTTATAATGATATCTTTTTGATATAAATTTGAATTATCCCTTTTAAAAACACCACATTTTGTTAAAAAAAAATTGTTATATATAATTTTTTTATCAACGGTTCATTTCTGATATCATATGCCATCAAAAAAATTATTTGCGCTTTCTGAAAATGTGAATAATATTATTTTAATTGAAGAATTTAATTTATAAATTATAATCAAGCGGGATAATTTTATTTTTCTAATATCATAAACATTTTATAAGACATGAATGATCAATTTTTAAACACTGTTTAAATTCTTTGACCTTACCTTGCATTTTATGTATTGAACTGTTAGAAATACTTGTAAGCAATATCGCTATATTTTATAAAAATTAAAAGAAAGGATTCTCTTTTTAAAAAAAATTAGGACTTGGTATGAATCCGAGCGCGTACCTTTAATCTAACATGAAATGCACAACATAAGACTGAGTTTTTACGATCGTGCGGGTATTAAAGCGAATGTTTAACCTTTTCAAAAATATTGATACCGAAGCAGCTGACTTGTACTTGCTATTATTTGAAATAAAAAAAATGACAAGGTTCTTAAGCAGATGCCAGCATTGATGTTTTTTCAGGCAGTTTCTTCGATAAAAACTCTTAACATTTAGTCTCATTAACTTAATCAGCGCCATCTGAAGGAGTCTTAAATTGATGAGAAACATACCTTTTACCGTCCTTATTGGCTGCGTTCTGTGTTACAGAATTGAGGTTCGGATATTTTTACGAAACAGAAAATGTTTAAGTATATGGCAGTCAGATCGGCATTTCCGGATTTTCGAACAATCCTGTGATCTGTTCCGGACGTGCTAGTAAATTAGAATGATCGACTGGTTCAAGAGAATCGAGTCTCAAATGTTCTGGTCCAGTTAAAAATTATTATTTAACCATCGCACAGAGGATCGATCTACGCGGCCAAAAGTCGATTTTAAAATTTTGAACCCAGAAATTAAATACAGGTAGCTAAATGAAGATAAATGTTCCGCGCATGTGATTCAACAATTTTTAAAGCCCAACGCGAACCCTTTTTGCTTTTACTGTCAGTCTCAATGTGGTCTTCATGTGAATAGCAAGCTTTGCTCCTTGCAATTTTGAACATAGTCTTACTTATAAGAGTGTTTTATTGTTCTTCAGATAAATACATTATTATTACTAGACATGGATTGTGATACACCAGTTACGTATGCATTCTTTTGAAATCATTTTGCTGCAATTGATGGAATTATAGCTTAGTTAAATTCTGTTTAGAATGAGTGTATTTTTTATAAATTTTATCCGTGATTTTTCTCAAATGTTCGACTATTAGTTATATTTCCGGATGTTACCCGGCACTTAAATTAGATTTCCAATAATTCTCAAATTGTTTTCTTTCTAAAACATGTATAATTTTAGTGCGATTATCTGCGTTTTTCAACAAAAAGGGAAATGTAAATAAATGGAGACAAAACAACATAAAATTGATGAATGTTAATTTTTGTTAAAAACTGTTTATTTTTTTTTCAGGACCATCAAATGTTATAGCTATGACTAGAAAACAATTGTTTACCTTTATGCAACATCAAAAATTATCTAATATTAACAAAAAATTATATTTTCTGGAAAACTATTTGCTGCAATTAGATGATCTTTCTGATGATCAAAGAAAAGGAAATAAATTTTCTCGTTTAAAATTCGAAATGAAACTAAAATTTAATGAATCATATAGAAAAGAAATTGCGATTTTGAGAACAAATAAAGAATTGCTTGAAGGAATATTTAGTATTTCAAAGGTAAATAACAGACCAGGACGACCAACAAAGTCGTTTGATGAGTCAAGAGAGAGAACCAAAGAAGAAAACTGAATTGCTATGTAAAGCTACTGATTTACTAGTACTTGTAGAGGTGCTACACAGACAAAGTTAAGAGAAACTGAAAAGAGAGATGCTGCTTTAATGCGTAAAGGAATTAAGAGTTCACCAAAGCGAGCTACAAAATATAACAGAACTCTTTCTAATAAAAATACAACTATGACAGCTCAGTTGAATCCAAGACAGGCCCTGTCGATTTTTGTTGAGTCTGGACTTTCAAGAAGACAATATGAAGTGATTAGGAGTTCTAATAAAGAAATCTACCCAAAAAGGACTTCAACAAGTTAAATATCAAGAAAGAAGTTAATCCAGAGACACTTGGTGTCGGGCTCATAGGCTAGATTTCGTGCTAGTCCATTTAAACTCCATTGTTTTTAATAATGCTTTTTTTTTCACCACTAACTATTTTTTTATCACTTAAAATACTACGGATAGTCTCATTGGCCCCTTTGGAATCGAATAAGAAGAAAAAATAATTTTGGCCGCTCAGATCGCGCAAATACCCCTCTGTGCATCGGGTTGATTCATAAATTTTGAAAAGAATCGGTCTGACCACTTGTTCTGGACCGAAAATATATTAATATTTAAAATACAATTTTAGATGCACATAATAATGGAACGATCGAGAATTACCTTATTCAATGCTCTAATTCGACAAGAATGTTTAGCAATCCACCGAACACGTTTTTTTTAACAAATCGGTACGGAGCGTCAGAATTGGACTGACATAATGGACTGGAAACCGCAAAGGTTTGAACAGCCCAGGGTGCCTTGCTTTCATTTTTGAAACGACAGTACTTAATTCAAAATTTCAGGTGCAATTCGTAGTTTTACTTAAATTTGTCGATTTTACTTTTTTTAAAATCAAATCTAAAGGAAAATTTTCCAAAATTTCAAATAAAAAAAAATGCAGTTGCAAAAATGCAATGCAAAACCATATCGTTACATCTATACAACGGTACTTCCGCAAGAGAAGCACTGTTGTCTCCCACGATGTTATATTCCTGTGTGCACGACAAATTCAAACAGTTTATATGACGAGGGGGGGGGGGGGGGGATAAAAGCCAATTATTTGCAAAGTTTCCATATAGTCCAGCTGCAAGTGTGACAAATTGTGCCTTTTGAGAAAAATTTATGAAACTTTCAGGGTTTGTACACTAGAACAAGACGATCATTTTTTTGATATGGATGTCGGCTGGGTTCCGACCCGTTTGGCCGCCATCTTGAAAAATGGCGGAAAATATATTTTTGATCATAACTCCTGAACCGCTAGTCCAAATATAATGAAATTTGGTTTAAAATGATCGTAATTAATTTCTAAATCTTTTATGTACTGTGTTTAAGGGGGTTTTATACAGCCGTTAATTCGCTACGTGGCTACATTTCAGAAAATCATGTAATATTTAACGCGTTTACTTATTTATCTGGACACACATAAAACTTCGCTAATAACATGTATTTGCAAAGTTGTTGATCTTTTTATTGTTTAAAAAACAGTTTTTGTTTGATGCAATTCGTAGCAGTACTTCTTTAGATACGCATTATGTAACACGACGACTGATCGATAAGGCTGGCGTCATAATGATCGCAAAATACGTCGATGCTGTAAAAAATACACTGCCAACAAGTACAAACGTAAGCACGCTGACTAACCCATAGACCGACGACTTTTTGTCAGTACAATTAACACTATATTTCCAAATAAACACGTTAGCTGAATATTTTAAAGTTTACTTTTAGTGTAACTTAATTTATCTTTCACATAAATTGTTCAGGAATATGTCCTTCATCTGCCTTATATTTTGTTTGTTTAAATAAATGGTGTCAATCATCGTTAGTTGTTTAACAAAAATTCTTAGTTTCTTAATATGAAATTTTAGTTATTGCAGTCACAGGAGCAGAGTTCGGTGCATTTTAGTCTTAGGCGTTTGCATTTACACCACTCTTTGCAAGATTTTGGTTAGGTTAGGTTAGGTTTGAATTATCGTCGCACTAGAGCTACACGAAGGCTATTGGCGACGGGCGACGTATTTTAGAACCACAGTCTGGTGACGAGCCAACACCTGAATAGGCACCCAACGCAACCGTTAAGGGCGACATCGTACGCAGCGTTAGGACTTTGAAGGGTATTTAACGAGCACTCCTTTACACGGGATATTATTCGTCAGACATTTTTTGGCTTTACGGGCCGTTTATAGGTAGGCAGCTATTTTGGCGATGCCCGGACCCGAACCTGGGACCTTCCGCATGCTAAGCGAGTGCTTAACCGACTGGGCTCCCCAGCCCTGCAAGTTTTTGTGTAAGCACATTTAATCAGTTGCTCTTGACATTTCTTTGAAACGTCATAGCCTGATTCACATGTAATTGAAAAGAATCTAATGTTAGAGGAATATACTCCAAAGTACTGCCTTTGTTGGCAAAAAGTTTCCTGCGCGCTACATCTTCAGAGGTACACTTACTAGTTTTGTCATACGTCAATACCGTGTATCTACTATACCACATAATAGTACGAGAGCTAGCAACGTCGGAAAAACAAGCATTTCAGGTGGGCCAGTTTTAAGATATGCTATCTCTCTCACTCTACCGGACATCATAAGGGCTATCTGGCTGGCGGTAGTGGTTGCGTTCCTCAGTGCGCATCCTTCTAATACAAGTAAAAAATTGATTTTTCAAATCATTTTAGGACGTTTTATTTTTTTATTATTATTTTTAGTGAACTTTTTGCAACATAAATCTATTATTGCCAGACATTTTTATTGTTGTTTAAGCTGTGCCAGACGCTAATTTTGATTTTAAAAGCTCAAGTGTTGCCCAAATTATCAGCTCATTGCAAGTATTGCCACATGGTATTGCGCAATGAATGACGATGACGTAATTACAATGATCGGTGAATTCACACCTGAGCTGGTAATTTGGGCAACACTTGAGCTTTTAAAATCAAAATTAGCTTCTGGCCCAGCTTAAACAACAATAAAAATGTCTGGCAATAATAGATTTATGTTGCAAAAAGTTCGCTAAAAATAACAACAAAAAAGTGAAACGTCCTAAAATGATTTGAAAAATCAACTTTTTACTTGTATTAGTAGCATGCGCACTGATGAACGCAACCACTACCGCCAGCCAGATAGCCCGTATGATGTCCAGGAAAGTGAGAGAGATAGCATATCTTAAAACTGGCCCACCTGAAATTCTCTCTCAAAAACGTTGCTAGCTCTTAGACTATAACCAATCACCAGACACTTTGAAACTAGCCATTTCAATGTGCAAACCTCCTGAAAGAATCACGAAATTATCTTCACTATATCCTTGTGGCCACATATACTGTATTTGTTTAGGAATGGCATACAGGGGTTGAGCGAGAGTCAAAACTGGCACTTGCCCAGGATTTACGTGGGGTAAACGTTAATGGCGACATCGATGCAGTTTTGGGACTTTGGATCATATTTAACGTGCACTCCTTATGCATGGTCGTTATGACAGAAATTTGTTGACTGCATGGGCCGTTTATGGTTTGATAGTTATTATGGCGATGCCTGGACCCGAACCTGGGACCTTACACATGCAAGGCGAACGCCTTAATCGACTGTGCTCGCCAGCATCCAACACTTCAAGGGAAAAAAATATCTTTTACATGAAAACTAAAAAAACAGAGACAAATTTTATACATTTTTTAATAGAAAAAATTATACTTTATAACAAACAAACCCTCAAAAAACAAACTTAAAATAAATTCAATGATGTTTGATGACTCTATGGCAAAAAGGGGTCCATGACCAGGCTCGTAGCCAGCATTGGATAACTAATTACAATGCGGGAGTTTACTAGTCTAAAATTCCCACCTTGATTTCCGATTGGCTTGGTATGCCGTAGTTTCGTTTTTTTTTTTTTTAATTTACGCGTCATTTTTATAAAGGAAAATTGTAAAATATTTACTTAGCATTGTATTAGCATCTAAGACTCCGGTACTGACGGATAACTTTAAACAAAATGGTATTTTTTTATAAAAAAAACAAAACTTAAATTCGGAAATTAAAAAATATATATATCATTAATTGAACACGTCTTAGTTTTAACCGGTCATAAAAGTCCTCAATTTTCAAGCAAAAGTTGGTTTTAACTTTAAAAAAAACTGTATTTAAAAAAAATAGGGAAACTGAGTAAATATTTCTCAAGATTTCGAATTTAAATCTTAAATGGACTTGGGAGGTAATACAAAATAAAATACGCAAAAATTAAAAAATTCTTAAATAGTATGAATTTAGTATATAATACATTGTTATTTAACTTACGTCAAATAAAAACTTTATCTTCAACTTTTCCTGCAATATGTTATAAATTGGTAAAGTGTGTGATAAACATAATATCGGAAATTATTTCGATGTGTTTACCTACGTTAAAAACAGCATATCCACAAGACCATGTTCAAAATATATTATGCAGAAGATGACGCATCCAAGCGGCGCCAGCGCCATAAACACACAGCGGGTAGAAGCCGAAACGGTTCCACCGGCCTCACTGACGTATTATATATTTTGTATCTCAAGAACTACTGTTTCGAATTGCAACAAACAAAAAATGATCTTTTCACAATAAAACGGCCTACAAATTTGTAATTACATGTTATAAGCGAAAGTTTATGTGTTTCTAGATAAATACGTAAACGTGAGTTATATTGCATGATTTTCTGAAATAAACCCACGTAGCGGATTAATGACTGAATAAAACCCCCCTAAAACATATTGCAAAAAAGATTTAGAAAAAAAAATTGCGATTACTTTACACCAAATTTTATTATATTTGGACAAGCGGTTCAGGAGTTATGATCAAAAATAGATTTTCCGCCATTTTTCAAGATGGCGGCCAAACGGGTCGGAACCCAGTCGACGTCCGTCCATATCAAAAAATGATCGTCTTGTTCTAGTGTACAAACCCTGAAAGTTTCATAAATGTTTCTCAAAAGGCACAATTCTCAAAGAATATGTCGCCCTGCGACTGGACTAATATGCATTCACCAAAGGTAGATTAATTTACCTGTGGTGTCTCACCACTAACGTAACCTCAGCCAAACTAAATGGTGCTGATTTACTACTGCATTTCTACCAGTAATTTAGTTTACAACGAAAGCTATAGTATAAAAATACACTAATGATTGCAAGTCGGTCGTCCGATGTCTATTGAATTTTAGATTTTATTATTTTGAATTAGCTTCTATTTATTTTAAAATATATAAAAAAAGGTTTTTTTTTTCGATAATTGCGCAAAAATTTGAGGGTCAATGGTATATCTGATAAGACTCCTTTAACTTTGTTAATTCAATCATTATCGTATCTGATTTGAAGTAAAATTGTCTACATTGAAATTCCGTGTAACGCCTCATCATATCTGTAAACTGACACTTTAACGACGTTTAACATTTGCGGAGGACCAGGCAGCGAAGCTGCCTCCACCTCCAGTATGGCTGGGAAATTTGACGTGGCGAAATAAAAATGAGCTGGCGGCCGAGGCAGTGGCTGTGCTAAATTAATAGCAGTACGGCGACGTGCTGGTTGGCCTGAGCACGTGCCGTTGGGAGAAGATGGAGGATCCGTTTACATCTTTCTGATATTTATTTAAAGATTGGAAGTTTATATTTACAGGCAATAAAATATAAGAGTTACGTTGATTACAAGTACTAGTTTTACAGAAGACACGATATTGCATTTATTGAGTCCAGAGTCTAATGGCTCCTCGCGCAAAGCGCGAGAGCAGAGAGGCGGAGCCAATGTTGCTGGCTCGATGGTCGGAGATCGTCTGTGGTTCGAATGCTCTCGGCAAAGCTCCTTCTACACCAAGTTGGGACATAACGCGGGATGTCTATGGGAGAGAGTGGCTCAACTGGTATGGTGCATTTTCGGCCTTCAGCGTATCGCAGCGCCTCTAGCGGGAAAAAGTCAGTGAACATTAAAAACTGTCCCATAGACTTAACAAGGGAAGAGAAAAGGGAGGGGAGTTGTTAGACTTCCCCTAAAAAAAATCACCATTTCGGTACTTTTCACCAGACGATCCTTCCTGGGGATATTCTTGTGCCGTAACTTAAGATCCTCTTTATTATTATTTGCTTTAAAGAAGGAAAATCGACAGTTAATTTGTGAGATCGTCTGAAAATATTTATTTATTTCTAGCACGAACAATTAAAATATATTTTATATCGTTTGGCGAAAACGGTTGCCATGGAGACTATGTGTTTATTTTTCGAAGAATTGACATTCCATGAAAGAATTTTGTGTGAGAAGCTGCTTTTTATTTACTTTAAAAATATTTTATGCTTGGTGAACCTGTGGTTCAAGTGTTAAAATTAGTTTATAAAGCGACGTTGTATAAGTAGGCAGTAATAAAAGTTATTTTTGTTAAGTGAGGACTGAAATTCTATTGAGAACTCTTCACATCTGGCGTCCGTGACAGGACCTGGTAAGCTGAATCAAAATGTTTCAAGCAGTTAAAGGCTTTAAAAAAGAAGATTTATTGTACTTGTGCCAAGAGATTATCGGGTCCTTACCATCTAAAACTACGATTTTTGCACTGAAAGAAGAAATTTTGAACAGTGATGAATACAAAGCAGATCCGGATTTTATTACTTCTGTGTTCGAAACAGCTGTTGCTGAAAGACAGCAAAAAGAAGAGAAAAAACGCCAAGACGAGGAGGAGAAAAAGCGTCAAGACGAAGAAGATAGAAGGCTTCAAGACGAAGAACGTCAAAGGCAAGATGTAGAACGTCAAAGGCAACATGAATTAGAATTGGCCAGAATAAATGCCCGAAGAGCGTTGGATGCTCCCGAGGAAACTGCAGAGTTAACAGGTAACGTCAAAAAGAAATTCAATTTGCCTAAATTAGAATTAAGACAATTTTCTGGAGATTTAAAGGACTGGCTGCCATTTTGGAGTCAATTCGAGCATGTACATAATGATGTAGATATTGCACCAGAGAATAAGTTTCAATACTTGATACAGTGTACTGTTAGTAAGTCGCGAGCTCGGGAGGTGGTTGAAAGTTTTCCGCCGACCGGCGCCAACTACGAAAAAGCCATCGAATCTTTAAAATCTCGTTATGGTCGAAATGATTTACTAATTGAATTTTATGTTCGCGAACTGTTAAATCTGGTCATCCAAAATGCTGCGCGAAGCTCTCCCATTAATCTATGCGCACTTTACGATAATTTAGAATCCCAGATTCGTGCACTAGAGACTCTTGGCGTAACAACGGATAAAAGCGCTGCTCTTCTTCACCCATTAGTAGAGTCATGTTTGCCTGAAGATATACTTAGAGCATGGCAAAGACAAAGAGGCCCAGATTTCAACCACAATGGTGATCCACAAGAAAGGCTAAATGGTTTGCTGAAATTCCTAAAATCTGAAGTGGAATCCGAGGAAAGGATTTGTTTAGCGATGCAAGGTTTTGGCTTGAACCAGAAGAAAGAAAACAATTGCTTCAAAGGTAAAAAATTTGATCAGAGGGTAAAAAAGGATAACACGCCAACGGCTTCCGGACTTTTCACGACTTCTCATACTCAGGAAACGAAAAAGATGTGTGTTTTCTGTGATAAAGCTCATTCGAGTGCAGACTGTTTTTCCGCACAAAAGATGAGTTTATCGGAAAAACAAAGAATTCTAAGGGAAAAGAATTGTTGTTTTGCCTGCCTGGCACCTGGTCACCCTGTCCGAAGATGTCGTGCATTTCTGAGATGTTGTATTTGTGGGGAAAAACATGTACCCTTGATGTGTGAAACAAATGAAGCAAGAAAAATTGAAGAAAAGAAGACAGACGAAAATGAAGTCGTTGACGAAGTAAACATGGCAAACATAAGTACCGGTCCTAGAGTGTTCTTACAAACTCTGAAATGCAAGCTTATTTCAGATAAAAAGGAAGTTGTCGTGCGAATAGTTCTGGACACCGGCTCTCAAAATTCTTATATTGTGAAAAATCTTGCTGAGGACATGGGATACTCACCTCTAAAGAAAGAAACTCTAATACACTCTCTCTTTGGCGGAGTTAAAACCAAAGAATTTGCTCATACAGGATACAGGATCAGGTTGAGAAATATGAAGAACAACTTCACGTGCAACTTTGAAGCATTAGATCAAGCTACAATTTGCAATGATATCTCACCTGTGAATTCGGGTCCATGGATAAAAGAGCTTCATAATATGGATATATCTTTAAGCGATGTTGGAGAAAAGCCACAACCCGTCCAAGTTCTTATAGGGGCTGACATTTTTGGAAAGATTTTGACCGGCCAACGAAGAGTCTTGTCAAGCGGATTGGTAGCCATTGAGACTTTACTTGGTTGGACTCTCTTAGGAAAAGTTCCTGAAAATGCAGCAACCTCAAGCAATGCTATGCTGGTGACATCACTTTTCGTCAAAGAGTTTGACATTTCAGACTATTGGAAACTCGATTCCATTGGGATCCAGGATCCTATTGAAAAGCTGTCTAAGAGAGAGCAAGAAGATTTGACTAAAGAACAATTCCTTCAAACTGTTAGGTACAATGAAGATAATCGTTATGAAGTTCACTTGCCTTGGTTGGATAACAGTGTGCCATTAGCTGACAATCTTGAACAGGCTAAGAGAAGATTAGAAACTACGACAAAAAAGCTGTTTCAAGAAAATTTATATGACAGCTATGAGCAAATATTTTCTGATTGGCTTCAAAATGGGATTATCGAAGAAGTACCAGTTGAAGAAATGTCTTTGTCTGCTAATTATCTACCGCATAGACCTGTCATCAAGGCTAGTAAGACTACTCCTATACGACCGGTTTTTGATGCCTCTGCTCGAGTCAAGGGATATCCTTCACTAAATGACTCTTTACATAGTGGCCCAAACTTGATTGAGCTCATACCTGATATTTTATTACGGTTTAGAGAGAAAAATATTGGTGTGATTGCAGATATAAAGAAGGCTTTTCTGCAAATCAGTCTTAGTAGAGAAGACAGAGATTACTTGAGATTTCTATGGTGGACTGATAAATCTTGTGAAAATTATAAGTTTTTCCGCCATACCAGAGTAGTTTTTGGTGTCCGCAGCAGTCCGTTTCTATTAGGAGCTGTATTGAAATATCACATTGAACAAAATGTCGCGGTTGACCCTTTCGTTACTCAGTGTCTTTTGAAGAGCTTTTATGTGGATAATCTTGTAACTAGCGTCCATAATGAAGCAGAGCTGAAGCGATTGATAAATGTTTCTAATGATCTACTGAAGACAGGTGGTTTCATACTAAGAGATTGGGAGTATTCAACTGCAGAAACCAGAGCCTCTAATAAAACGGAATTGTTAGGTCTTCAATGGGATAAAACTGAAGACAGTTTATCGCTGAGCGTCAGCTGGTTGGAAAAAGTAAATGTTGATAACGTCACTAAACGCACTATGTTGTCAGTGGCTCACAAAGTGTTTGACCCATTCGGATTCGCTTCTCCAGTAATGCTCTGCCCCAAGCTCATGCTTCAAAAAGCCTGGAAATTATCCTTAGGATGGGACGACGAAATAACCGGAACCCTTCGAGAAGAATTTATACTTTGGTTTGAAGATCTTAAAGAATTGGAGAAAGTTATCATTCCCCGCTGGATAAACGTTACTTCGGAAGATCTCGGAAGCTTCTCCATTCATACCTTTTGCGACGCAAGCAAGGACGCTTATGCCGCCGTAGTTTATCTTGTACAAGAAGATTGCAAAAAAGTGCATTTTTTAACCTCGAGATCCCGTATATCCCCTTCAAAAGTCGCAACAATACCTAGATTGGAGCTTCTTGCGGCACTGATTGGAGCAAGGTTAACGAAATCTGTGTTAGATGCTTTTGGCTGGACCGACGTTAAATGTTTCTATTGGAGTGATTCTACAACTGTTCTTACCTGGATCACGAAGCAAGAAAATTGGTCAATTTTTGTGAATAATCGGGTTCAGGAGATTCGTAGGATCACTGTAGCTTCTTCATGGCGTCATATATCTGGAGTTGAAAACCCTGCAGACTTGCCCTCCCGAGGATGTAAAGCAAGTGCTTTAGTGAAAAGTAGATGGTGGGAGGGGCCAAGATGGTTAGGCTCTTATGAAGACAAAGAAGCGCACATTGATTTTGAGCTTGATGAAGAGGAAATACTAAAGGAAAAGAAGAAAAGCTGTGTTCCGGCCTTGGTTTCCATTAAGCAGAATTCGTCTACCGGATGGTTTTATGAGCGTTTCTCGAAATACCAATCGATTGTAAAATTAGTGGGTTGGATTTTGAGATTTGTTACAAACTGTCAACGCAATGTTCAGCACAGGAAGAAAGGATCTCTGGACACCGAAGAATATAGAGAAGCTGAGAAAAAAGTTATAAAATTGATCCAAGCGGAATCTCTTATCAACGAACATGACGAAAAGCTCAAATCGCTGAGTGCGTATAAGGATGCTGACGGCATAATACGACTGAAAACGAAAATTGTTCTGATGGAAGATACAGAGGAATTTAGAGAACCAGCTATTCTCCCATCCAATCACGAAGTTGTCAAGAGGTTAATACTTTCCCATCACATCGAAAATAGTCATGCCGGAACTCAAATTCTTCTGAATATCTTGAGAGAGCATTTTTGGATATTGAATGGAAGAAAAACAGTGAGATCAGCTCTCTCAGGATGTATTCCGTGCAAAAGATTTTCCTCTAAAGGTTGTGAAGCTGTATCTGCTCCGTTGCACGAAGATCGAGTACGTCAAGCCAATGCGTTCGAGATTTGTGGAACTGATTTAGCGGGCCCTCTATTTCTGAAGGACGGACAGAAGGCTTGGGTGTGTATCTTTACGTGCGCCGTGTATAGAGCAGTTCACTTAGAGCTTGTGACATCACTTTCAACCGAAAGCTTTATGTTAGCTCTAAGAAGATTTATAGCCCGGAGAGGCAGGTGTGAAACAATATATTGTGATAATGGCACTAATTTTGTCGGGGCTTCCAACTTGCTTAAAAATTTAGATTGGAACCGCATCTGCAGTGATAATGTTCTTCATCCAATCAAATGGAAGTTTAATCCCCCTTCTTCACCCTGGTGGGGAGGATGGTGGGAGCGGCTCATCAGTGTGCTTAAAGGTCTTCTGAGAAGAATACTAGGAAGAACAAGTCTAACACATGAAGAATTAATAACTGTTCTTTGTGATTGCGAATCTGTAATAAACTCTCGCCCCTTAACCTACATAGACGAATGTGACTCAGAACTTTTCCCTCTTACACCTGCCATGTTTCTTCAGGATATCAAGCTATCGGGGGTTCCTGACTGTGATACTGCTGATCATAAAAGTCTCAACAAGCGCGTCAAGTACAGAGTAGCTTTGCAGGAAAACCTTCGAAAAAGGTTTCGGTCTGAATATCTTGGATCATTGATACGCAGGTGTGAAAAAAGTAAAACCTCGAAGATAAATGTGGGGGACATTGTGCTTATAAAAAGTGACAACACCAATCGCATCGACTGGCCTCTGGGAAAAGTAACAGAAGTTCTACCTGGAAAAGATGGAGTTTGTCGGCTCTTCAAACTCAAAACGTCGCGTGGAGAGATTCTTCGTCCTATTCAGCGCGTCTTCAGTTTGGAAATTTCTTCGAGCGATTCATCATTTCCACTGGATGAAGAAGCGTTACGTACGAAAATAGTCTCTACCAAGAAAGCTGATCTGAAGTGCTCCAGCAAGGACAAGAAAAGTTGGACTGCAAAAATCCCTAAGAGACTAGATCTTTAGTGTGAAGTTGAGTCGTGGAACTTCCACTACTCAAGGTGGGAGGATGTGAGATCGTCTGAAAATATTTATTTATTTCTAGCACGAACAATTAAAATATCTTTTATATCGTTTGGCAAAAACGGTTGCCATGGAGACTATATGTTTATTTTTCGAAGAATTGACATTCCATGAAAGAATTTTGTGTGAGAAGCTGCTTTTTATTTACTTTAAAAATATTTTATGCTTGGTGAACCTGTGGTTCAAGTGTTAAAATTAGTAAAATTAGTTTATAAAGCGACGTTGTATAAGTAGGCAGTAATAAAAGTTATTTTTGTTAAGTGAGGACTGAAATTCTATTGAGAACTCTTCACATAATTTAAGTTTTATATCCAGTTTTGCAGCCCGGAACCTAACGCTTTTTCGTCATTTTCGGCCTTCAGCGTATCGCAGCGCCTCTAGCGGGAAAAACCTTGGCTCCGATTGAATGTATGGTGTGTCCTAACTTGGTGTAGAAGGAGCTTTGCTCTCGGCGGTGAAGGAAAAAGGAGAGAGCGTGTTGAGTTGTTCTGCTGCTTGCAGCCGTCGAGTAGAAGAGAAAGGTGTTTGGTTTGTTTGTTGCTGGCAGAAGGCGGCCGCTGCAGTACTCCCCCTCCAGATTTCTACTACTCTGGAAATCGAATATAAAGTTGCTCAGCTGTCGTTGTGGCCAGCAATGGCTGCTTGGGTGGTTGCTCAGTTGTCGTAGTGGCCAGGAATGGATGCTCAGCTGCCGTAGTGGCCAGGAATGGATGCTCGGATGCCTGCTCAGCTGTTGTTGAGGTGGCTGGACTGGTGCGGGCTCATCTGTTGAAGGGGCTTGACAAGGGCTCGACGCTCGGTGGGCGTCTTCCGGGGAAACACTGCCGGTGGCTTCTTGTCGGTTTCCGTCAAGCCAGTCGGAGTCGGTGTGAGCTAGTTCAGAGTTTCGGTGTGTGGAGATTCTTGGAAATCCTGTTGAGGTCGGGTTGCATCTCATGATGGGCGTGTTGACCTTGCAGAACAATGGGGGAATCTCTGTCCACCCCCCAGTCATAACGAGCTTTAAGGACAAAATCGAGCGTTCGGTGCCTGCGCTACATATGATGCGGCATGTGTTGTGGCAATTAGTGCGGCATGCGTTTTGGAGGTCTCTGCATGTTTGTTTTCGGAAAGGCATTATGCCCGAGTGTTGAAAAAAAGAGTGTGCTTGAATGCGCCTAAATGTTTGCTTTGCAGCCAAAGGTCATCGGTCCGAAGAGTACGGTGTGCCTAGAGTCGCTGTGCGTGTTTGCTACGTGCGCGAGTGGGTAGCGTGTGTTGCATTAGCAGCGGGTGTGCGCGTTGTGGCATCGCTGTGCGTTGTTACTATGTGTGAGTAACGTGTGTTGTATTAGCAGCGAGTGTGCGGCTGTGGTGCGCGTTGTGTTGTGGCAGGGGTCCTTAATGACCGTGGTGTGCCGGTGAGAAAGGCAGGAGTTGTTCGGAGTGAATGACCGTGGCGGCAAAAAGCAGTGTTTGGCAGTGCATGCGTGTTGAATGCAATGTGGGATGCGCTATTAAATGCTACGAACGATGATGCGTGAGAGACAATCGAAATGAAAAAGCAAATTATTAATGTGCAATAATTGGTTTTAATCAGAGAGACAAAATGCGTAGCCGAAAAGGAAAAATGAATTTCAATGTTCACAAATGTTTTTCCTACGATCGACGCGTTAGTGTCGAGATTATTAGAACATTTTAGAAAGATCCGCGAATGTAAACAGTGTTAAAAAAATGGATTTTGGCAGGAAAAATGTAAAAAAGGCATAAAGCAAATAAAGTACATTTAAACTTTTGAAAAACGTTGGCCGGTAGGCCAAACTTTGCGCGACGTGCGGAAAACGTGCCAATTAGAATGAAGCGTGGGCCGGTAGGCCTAACACTGGCGCGGCGAAAATAAACGTTTTGACTGAGAGTGTCGGACAAGGAGACATACCCGGATGCAGGATCGGAGTGGAGTGGCCGTAGTTTCATCAGGATGCGTAGTCGGGCTTCGGGCGACAATCGGCAGGGCCGCTGGTTCCGGGCAGCGATCGGGTCTCCAGAGTACCGACGGGAAGAGGCATCATCCGTCGGTGGCATGGGCTCTACGCATCGCTATAGCCTAACGACGCGGAGCTTGTTGTGGAAGGTTGCGTAGTTTCTTGAAGTCCGGGGCGCTAATACGGCGACGTGCTGGTTGGCCAGAGCACGTGCCGTTGGGAGAAGATGGAGGATCCGTTTACATCTTTCTGATATTTATTTAGAGATTAGAAGTTTATATTTACAGGCAATAAAATATAAGAGCTACGTTGATTACTAGTATTAGTTTTACAGAAGACACGATATTGCATTTATTGAGTCCAGAGTCTAATGGCTCCTCGCGCAGAGCGCGAGAGCAGAGAGGCGGAGCCAATGTTGCAGGCTCGATGGTCGGAGATCGTCTGCGGTTCGAATGCTCTCGGTGGCGTAGGAAAAAGGAGAGAGCGTGTTGAGTTGTTCTTCTGCTTGCAGCCGTCGAGAAGAAGAGAAAGGTGTTTGGTTTGTTTGTTGCTGGCAGAAGGCGGCCGCTGCAGCAGAATAGATGAAGGAGAGCTGACATCTTATCAGCTTTCTTAGTGTTTGCTGCGAGAAGAGCTGCTTTCTTGCGAAAAAGTTCGAGATCGCCGAAGACGTCACGAATTTCGTCACTCAGGACACGAAGAGAGTCTAATAGGGAGGCAGTTTCATCTTGAAACTTTTGGGAGTCCGATAGATGCTGCCCCCAATCAAAACTCAATCACCATCCAAATCACCAACCAAAACTCAATCACAAATGCGCAATGAATCGATGATGATGATCATCAATGGATGGATGATCGATCGGTATCGATCAACTGACACTTTTCATAATATTGGCATTTATATTATAAAAATGTACAAAAATCGTCATTCATACGAAAGCAGCGCCTTCTATCGATCGTTTCGTCTGCACTATTAAAAAAAATCCAAACAAGTTATTATTATTTTTTTTTACAAATCCTCCAGGCTAGCGATAGCTAGACAAATTCCATGAGTTTATATACACGTAAAAAGTCCAGAAAACACAAGGGTTCCTTAAGAAAATCGTCCCAGGAAAGATTAAGGCAGTCCAAAATGTGGTCAGGCGAGGCTATTTCCGTAGAACACTTCGCACAAATTGGGAAAAGTTTGCGTCCTTCAAGAAAAGTAAGGGTCTTCAGATGGCCACTCGCGAATCTTGATAAAGCCGTCTGGTCTCTGCGATCGCAAGTGAGGCGCCAAGGGAGCCCCCAGGTTTCCTTCTCTACCAATTACTTGCTGGGGGGGGGGGGTAGCCATTTCAATTTTGCCTTGTTCTTCCTGATGGTGTGGATCTCCGGGAAAGTCCAGACCGGGAGGGGTGCTGGGGCCTCGGAGCCTCCCTTTGCAAGGCCATCTGCCACCTCATTTCCGTATACATTGACGTGTGAGGGGATCCATTGCAGGTGGACATTTCGGTATCTGGAAATATGTTTTAGCATGTTTAGCACAGAGATACTGGTCCTGTCTCCCACAGTACTCCAGTCACTTAGATGTTGGATAGAGCTCTTACTGTCCGATAGTATCCAGATCTCCCTAGAGCTTCTTTCCTCCTGTATAGTCTTAAGTCCCTGATGGCAATCAGTTCGCTTCTGAAAACAGTACAATGGTCTGAATTTCTGATTGATATCTTTTGTTCTCCGTAAAGTTATTCTTGAATGAACTATATCCAGACGGTTTTACAATGTCTTTTTTTTTTCAATAACTGCTGAATGGAAAATATTGTTGATAAAAAAAACCGTTTATTGACTTTTATGAATTTACAAATCCCTTTTAAAAACACCAGTATTTTTCAATTATTAACTATTATATATATAAATTTTTTTTTAAGGAATGCGTGTATTGCGTTTAAGATATTTAAGATTAAAAATATTATTTTCATTTTTTAGAAAATGGAAATAATGGTATTAAAATTGAAGAATTGTAATGTTCTACTGCGAAGAGGGTTTTTATATGTTGATAGGAAGATCGTGCTAAGTGCCAAATAGGTTAAAATGAACTTAAAAGATTCATGTAAAACGCCCACCCCTTTACGACCCGAACTACACAATGCTGGGGTGTATAAAGGAGATTGTTCAAGATCTTCAAAAATATTCGGACTCCCGGATCGTGAGTCCTTGATTTTCGACCAGCCAGTTCGCCTGGTTCTATTGAACCCGTTTTTAAGTTATGCCCCCTGGGCCGATTTCGATGAATGTGAAAGGGCGCTTCGCGCCGATGCACAGATTGCTCGCTGTAGATTTCAGAAATATTGATACAGACGCAGGTGGCTTGTATCAGTCGTTTAGTTATGAAAAGTAACGTAGTTCTTTAGGAGTTGCTGGCATTGATGCTGTTTAAGGCAACTTTTTCGCTGAAATTCTTAAAATTTAGCCTCATAACTTGAATCAGCGCCATGTGAAGGAGCCGTAAAGGGCTACACGAAGTAGAAATGCCATTAAATTTAAAGAAGGCATAATGAGGCACCTGAAAATCTCATTGGAAAAAATAATAAGGGAACAATTTAGGGCAGGGGTTCCCATCAAAACCGGTGGTACGCGTACCACTGGTGGTATGGGGGAAAATTTCAAGTGGCACCCGTGAAAGTTTTATCGATCGTACATAAGATAGTTCCATGAAAGATTATTTTGAAAAGATCTTTTATTAACTTCTGGTTCGGTAAATCCGTAGACTTTTGAACTTCCGTCAAGCTGAGCTATTTTTGATGCCATTTGTTACGAGTTACTTATGTGAGACATAGAATAGAGTATAGGTGTAAGAATGGGATTTCTGTGCGCTTGAAAAATAAACATAGAAGCACAATCAGTACCATACTCCCAATGTTGATATTTTTGTCACAAGCAAACAGTAACAACAAAAAGTATAACAATAAAAGTATATTTTGTATAATGATTAATTTTTTGCTGAGTTTGTATGAAATTTTTATTTGTATATTTTAAGACATAAGGGTAATAAATGAAACAAAATTTTCAACGTATTAATCTTTATTTTTCCTTTATTATAAGCATGCTATAAATCAACAAATACCTGACCCTTAACATGAAGTTCTCTCTGGAATTTAATTCAATAAGCATATTAACACTTTTAAAATAGTAAATATTAAACGTTTATTCAAATATTAAGGTCTGGTGGGTTCGCCAAAAATTCTCAAAAAGTCAAGTGGTACTCGGGTGCAAAAAGGTTGGGAACCCCTGATCTAGAGGAACACCTCCTATGGTTTTAATAAGAGTGGGGAAAAAAACTGAGCATAATACACAGTGGACAAAGATTTCTGGTTTTTACCCGTTTCTATAAAACGTCCTACACTCTTTTTGCTGTAGAGGTCAAACCAGGATATGAGAGTTGGATTCCTAAATCGCTCATTGAATATTGTGTGGTTTTTGACCTCTTACTCAAGTGCAACCTCTTTGGAGTAAATGGTATTTTTTTCTATGGATAGTGCAAAAGAAAGTGTTCCAAATGATAGTGTAGAGTGGCGATAAATATAAAAATGAAAGTTGAATGTTCGATACAAAACCTGTCATGAAGTCAAACTCAAGATTAATCAAATATCCCTTTCCAACCGAGCTATCACGATTGTGCGGATATAAAAAGAGAAAGTTCAAGCTCTTCAAAAAAAATCGATATCGAAGCAGCTGACTTTACCTTTCGTAATTTTTACAAAAATGACTTTGTTTTTAATGAGTTGCTGGAATTGATGCTGTTTAACGCATTTTTTCGATAAAACTCCAAATTTAATCTCATAATTTTAAATCAGCGCCATCTGACCGCCAGTCCTTAAAGGATAAAGGAATATTCAGCTATAGCAGCGAATTTATTACTAATTGTGCGTTGTGGCCATGATCCCTCATTAATAGCAAAGATGCTGGTCAAGACATTCGAACTTATTCATAACCTTTATATTTTTTATCCATACACACGAAAACAACAATGTATTTCGTATTGAATCAACCAATAAATTTTCTTTAAGTCATAGCACTTTTGTAATTGTTTATATGGAAAAGTTCCTAATATTTTGGGAAAGTGGTTCATGAAGAACTACCTATATTGGCAAATATTTTGAATGTCGCTTAATGTAGAACATTACAAGAACATTATTCGCAGATATAAATTAATGAATGTGATGATGCAGATGGATCTCCGGGAAAGTCCAGACCGGGGCCTCGGAGCCTCCCTTTGCAAGGCCATCTGCCACCTCATTTCCGTATACATTGACGTGTGAGGGGATCCATTGCAGGTGGACATTTCGGTATCTGGAAATCTGTTTTAGCATGTTTGGCACATAGATACTGGTCCTGTCTCCCACAGTACTCCAGTCACTTAGATGTTGGATAGAGCTCTTACTGTCCGATAGTATCCAGATCTCACTAGAGCTTCTTTCCTCCTGTATAGTCTTAAGTCCCTGATGGCAATCAGTTCGCTTCTGAAAACAGTACAATGGTCTGAATTTCTGATTGATATCTTTTGTTCTCCGTAAAGTTATTCTTGAATGAACTATATCCAGACGGTTTTTCAAAGTCTTTTTTTTCCAATAACTGCTGAATGGAAAATATTGTTGATAAAAAAAACCGTTTATTGACTTTTATGAATTTACAAATCCCTTTTAAAAACACCAGTATTTTTCAATTATTAACTATTATATATATAAAAAATTTTTTTTAAGGAATGTGTCTTGCGTTGAAGATTTTCTGCAGATTAAAAATATTATTTTCATTTTTTAGAAAATGGAAATAATGGTATTTAAATTGAAGAATTATAATGTTCTACTGCGAAGAGGGTTTTTATATGTTGATAGGAAGATCGTGCTAAGTGCCAAATAGGTTAAAATGAACTTAAAAGATTCATGTAAAACACCCACCCCTTTACGACCCGAGCTACACAATGCTGGGGTGTATAAAGGAGATTGTTCAAGATCTTCAAAAATATTCGGACTCCCGGATCGTGAGTCCTTGATTTTAGACCAGCCAGTTCGCCTGGTTCTATTGAACCCGTTTTTAAGTTATGCCCCCTGGGCCGATTTCGATGAATGTGAAAGGGCGCTTCGCGCCGATGCACAGATTGTTCGCTGTAGATTTCAGAAATATTGATACAGACGCAGGTGGCTTGTATCAGTCGTTTAGTTATGAAAAGTAACGTAGTTCTTTAGGAGTTGCTGGCATTGATGCTGTTTAAGGCAACTTTTTCGCTGAAATTCTTAAAATTTAGCCTCATAACTTGAATCAGCGCCATGTGAAGGAGCCGTAAAGGGCTACACGAAGTAGAAATGCCATTAAATTTAAAGAAGGCATAATGAGGCACCTGAAAATCTCATTGGAAAAAATAATAAGGGAACAATTTAGGGCAGGGGTTCCCATCAAAACCGGTGGTACGCGTACCACTGGTGGTATGGGGGAAAATTTCAAGTGGCACCCGTGAAAGTTTTATCGATCGTACATAAGATAGTTCCATGAAAGATTATTTTGAAACGATCTTTTATTAACTTCTGGTTCGGTAAATCCGTAGACTTTTGAACTTCCGTCAAGCTGAGCTATTTTTGATGCCATTTGTTACGAGTTACTTATGTGAGACATAGAATAGAGTATAGGTGTAAGAATGGGATTTCTGTGCGCTTGAAAAATAAACATAGAAGCACAATCAGTACCATACTCCCAATGTTGATATTTTTGTCACAAGCAAACAATAACAACAAAAAGTATAACAATAAAAGTATATTTTGTATAATGATTAATTTTTTGCTGAGTTTGTATGCATTGCAACAAACAAAAAATGATCTTTTCACAATAAAACGGCCTACAAATTTGTAATTACATGTTATAAGCGAAAGTTTATGTGTTTCTAGATAAATACGTAAACGTGAGTTATATTGCATGATTTTCTGAAATAAACCCACGTAGCGGATTAATGACTGAATAAAACCCCCCTAAAACATATTGCAAAAAAGATTTAGAAAAAAAAATTGCGATTACTTTACACCAAATTTTATTATATTTGGACAAGCGGTTCAGGAGTTATGATCAAAAATAGATTTTCCGCCATTTTTCAAGATGGCGGCCAAACGGGTGGGAACCCAGTCGACGTCCGTCCATATCAAAAAATGATCGTCTTGTTCTAGTGTACAAACCCTGAAAGTTTCATAAATGTTTCTCAAAAGGCACAATTCTCAAAGAATATGTCGCCCTGCGACTGGACTAATATGCATTCACCAAAGGTAGATTAATTTACCTGTGGTGTCTCACCACTAACGTAACCTCAGCCAAACTAAATGGTGCTGATTTACTACTGCATTTCTACCAGTAATTTAGTTTACAACGAAAGCTATAGTATAAAAATACACTAATGATTGCAAGTCGGTCGTCCGATGTCTATTGAATTTTAGATTTTATTATTTTGAATTAGCTTCTATTTATTTTAAAATATATAAAAAAAGGTTTTTTTTTCGATAATTGCGCAACAATTTGAGGGTCAATGGTATATCTGATAAGACTCCTTTAACTTTGTTAATTCAATCATTATCGTATCTGATTTGAAGTAAAATTGTCTACATTGAAATTCCGTGTAACGCCTCATCATATCTGTAAACTGACACTTTAACGACGTTTAACATTTGCGGAGGACCAGGCAGCGAAGCTGCCTCCACCTCCAGTATGGCTGGGAAATTTGACGTGGCGAAATAAAAATGAGCTGGCGGCCGAGGCAGTGGCTGTGCTAAATTAATAGCAGTACGGCGACGTGCTGGTTGGCCTGAGCACGTGCCGTTGGGAGAAGATGGAGGATCCGTTTACATCTTTCTGATATTTATTTAAAGATTGGAAGTTTATATTTACAGGCAATAAAATATAAGAGTTACGTTGATTACAAGTACTAGTTTTACAGAAGACACGATATTGCATTTATTGAGTCCAGAGTCTAATGGCTCCTCGCGCAAAGCGCGAGAGCAGAGAGGCGGAGCCAATGTTGCTGGCTCGATGGTCGGAGATCGTCTGTGGTTCGAATGCTCTCGGCAAAGCTCCTTCTACACCAAGTTGGGACATAACGCGGGATGTCTATGGGAGAGAGTGGCTCAACTGGTATGGTGCATTTTCGGCCTTCAGCGTATCGCAGCGCCTCTAGCGGGAAAAAGTCAGTGAACATTAAAAACTGTCCCATAGACTTAACAAGGGAAGAGAAAAGGGAGGGGAGTTGTTAGACTTCCCCTAAAAAAAATCACCATTTCGGTACTTTTCACCAGACGATCCTTCCTGGGGATATTCTTGTGCCGTAACTTAAGATCCTCTTTATTATTATTTGCTTTAAAGAAGGAAAATCGACAGTTAATTTGTGAGATCGTCTGAAAATATTTATTTATTTCTAGCACGAACAATTAAAATATATTTTATATCGTTTGGCGAAAACGGTTGCCATGGAGACTATGTGTTTATTTTTCGAAGAATTGACATTCCATGAAAGAATTTTGTGTGAGAAGCTGCTTTTTATTTACTTTAAAAATATTTTATGCTTGGTGAACCTGTGGTTCAAGTGTTAAAATTAGTTTATAAAGCGACGTTGTATAAGTAGGCAGTAATAAAAGTTATTTTTGTTAAGTGAGGACTGAAATTCTATTGAGAACTCTTCACATCTGGCGTCCGTGACAGGACCTGGTAAGCTGAATCAAAATGTTTCAAGCAGTTAAAGGCTTTAAAAAAGAAGATTTATTGTACTTGTGCCAAGAGATTATCGGGTCCTTACCATCTAAAACTACGATTTTTGCACTGAAAGAAGAAATTTTGAACAGTGATGAATACAAAGCAGATCCGGATTTTATTACTTCTGTGTTCGAAACAGCTGTTGCTGAAAGACAGCAAAAAGAAGAGAAAAAACGCCAAGACGAGGAGGAGAAAAAGCGTCAAGACGAAGAAGATAGAAGGCTTCAAGACGAAGAACGTCAAAGGCAAGATGTAGAACGTCAAAGGCAACATGAATTAGAATTGGCCAGAATAAATGCCCGAAGAGCGTTGGATGCTCCCGAGGAAACTGCAGAGTTAACAGGTAACGTCAAAAAGAAATTCAATTTGCCTAAATTAGAATTAAGACAATTTTCTGGAGATTTAAAGGACTGGCTGCCATTTTGGAGTCAATTCGAGCATGTACATAATGATGTAGATATTGCACCAGAGAATAAGTTTCAATACTTGATACAGTGTACTGTTAGTAAGTCGCGAGCTCGGGAGGTGGTTGAAAGTTTTCCGCCGACCGGCGCCAACTACGAAAAAGCCATCGAATCTTTAAAATCTCGTTATGGTCGAAATGATTTACTAATTGAATTTTATGTTCGCGAACTGTTAAATCTGGTCATCCAAAATGCTGCGCGAAGCTCTCCCATTAATCTATGCGCACTTTACGATAATTTAGAATCCCAGATTCGTGCACTAGAGACTCTTGGCGTAACAACGGATAAAAGCGCTGCTCTTCTTCACCCATTAGTAGAGTCATGTTTGCCTGAAGATATACTTAGAGCATGGCAAAGACAAAGAGGCCCAGATTTCAACCACAATGGTGATCCACAAGAAAGGCTAAATGGTTTGCTGAAATTCCTAAAATCTGAAGTGGAATCCGAGGAAAGGATTTGTTTAGCGATGCAAGGTTTTGGCTTGAACCAGAAGAAAGAAAACAATTGCTTCAAAGGTAAAAAATTTGATCAGAGGGTAAAAAAGGATAACACGCCAACGGCTTCCGGACTTTTCACGACTTCTCATACTCAGGAAACGAAAAAGATGTGTGTTTTCTGTGATAAAGCTCATTCGAGTGCAGACTGTTTTTCCGCACAAAAGATGAGTTTATCGGAAAAACAAAGAATTCTAAGGGAAAAGAATTGTTGTTTTGCCTGCCTGGCACCTGGTCACCCTGTCCGAAGATGTCGTGCATTTCTGAGATGTTGTATTTGTGGGGAAAAACATGTACCCTTGATGTGTGAAACAAATGAAGCAAGAAAAATTGAAGAAAAGAAGACAGACGAAAATGAAGTCGTTGACGAAGTAAACATGGCAAACATAAGTACCGGTCCTAGAGTGTTCTTACAAACTCTGAAATGCAAGCTTATTTCAGATAAAAAGGAAGTTGTCGTGCGAATAGTTCTGGACACCGGCTCTCAAAATTCTTATATTGTGAAAAATCTTGCTGAGGACATGGGATACTCACCTCTAAAGAAAGAAACTCTAATACACTCTCTCTTTGGCGGAGTTAAAACCAAAGAATTTGCTCATACAGGATACAGGATCAGGTTGAGAAATATGAAGAACAACTTCACGTGCAACTTTGAAGCATTAGATCAAGCTACAATTTGCAATGATATCTCACCTGTGAATTCGGGTCCATGGATAAAAGAGCTTCATAATATGGATATATCTTTAAGCGATGTTGGAGAAAAGCCACAACCCGTCCAAGTTCTTATAGGGGCTGACATTTTTGGAAAGATTTTGACCGGCCAACGAAGAGTCTTGTCAAGCGGATTGGTAGCCATTGAGACTTTACTTGGTTGGACTCTCTTAGGAAAAGTTCCTGAAAATGCAGCAACCTCAAGCAATGCTATGCTGGTGACATCACTTTTCGTCAAAGAGTTTGACATTTCAGACTATTGGAAACTCGATTCCATTGGGATCCAGGATCCTATTGAAAAGCTGTCTAAGAGAGAGCAAGAAGATTTGACTAAAGAACAATTCCTTCAAACTGTTAGGTACAATGAAGATAATCGTTATGAAGTTCACTTGCCTTGGTTGGATAACAGTGTGCCATTAGCTGACAATCTTGAACAGGCTAAGAGAAGATTAGAAACTACGACCAAAAAGCTGTTTCAAGAAAATTTATATGACAGCTATGAGCAAATATTTTCTGATTGGCTTCAAAATGGGATTATCGAAGAAGTACCAGTTGAAGAAATGTCTTTGTCTGCTAATTATCTACCGCATAGACCTGTCATCAAGGCTAGTAAGACTACTCCTATACGACCGGTTTTTGATGCCTCTGCTCGAGTCAAGGGATATCCTTCACTAAATGACTCTTTACATAGTGGCCCAAACTTGATTGAGCTCATACCTGATATTTTATTACGGTTTAGAGAGAAAAATATTGGTGTGATTGCAGATATAAAGAAGGCTTTTCTGCAAATCAGTCTTAGTAGAGAAGACAGAGATTACTTGAGATTTCTATGGTGGACTGATAAATCTTGTGAAAATTATAAGTTTTTCCGCCATACCAGAGTAGTTTTTGGTGTCCGCAGCAGTCCGTTTCTATTAGGAGCTGTATTGAAATATCACATTGAACAAAATGTCGCGGTTGACCCTTTCGTTACTCAGTGTCTTTTGAAGAGCTTTTATGTGGATAATCTTGTAACTAGCGTCCATAATGAAGCAGAGCTGAAGCGATTGATAAATGTTTCTAATGATCTACTGAAGACAGGTGGTTTCATACTAAGAGATTGGGAGTATTCAACTGCAGAAACCAGAGCCTCTAATAAAACGGAATTGTTAGGTCTTCAATGGGATAAAACTGAAGACAGTTTATCGCTGAGCGTCAGCTGGTTGGAAAAAGTAAATGTTGATAACGTCACTAAACGCACTATGTTGTCAGTGGCTCACAAAGTGTTTGACCCATTCGGATTCGCTTCTCCAGTAATGCTCTGCCCCAAGCTCATGCTTCAAAAAGCCTGGAAATTATCCTTAGGATGGGACGACGAAATAACCGGAACCCTTCGAGAAGAATTTATACTTTGGTTTGAAGATCTTAAAGAATTGGAGAAAGTTATCAATCCCCGCTGGATAAACGTTACTTCGGAAGATCTCGGAAGCTTCTCCATTCATACCTTTTGCGACGCAAGCAAGGACGCTTATGCCGCCGTAGTTTATCTTGTACAAGAAGATTGCAAAAAAGTGCATTTTTTAACCTCGAGATCCCGTATATCCCCTTCAAAAGTCGCAACAATACCTAGATTGGAGCTTCTTGCGGCACTGATTGGAGCAAGGTTAACGAAATCTGTGTTAGATGCTTTTGGCTGGACCGACGTTAAATGTTTCTATTGGAGTGATTCTACAACTGTTCTTACCTGGATCACGAAGCAAGAAAATTGGTCAATTTTTGTGAATAATCGGGTTCAGGAGATTCGTAGGATCACTGTAGCTTCTTCATGGCGTCATATATCTGGAGTTGAAAACCCTGCAGACTTGCCCTCCCGAGGATGTAAAGCAAGTGCTTTAGTGAAAAGTAGATGGTGGGAGGGGCCAAGATGGTTAGGCTCTTATGAAGACAAAGAAGCGCACATTGATTTTGAGCTTGATGAAGAGGAAATACTAAAGGAAAAGAAGAAAAGCTGTGTTCCGGCCTTGGTTTCCATTAAGCAGAATTCGTCTACCGGATGGTTTTATGAGCGTTTCTCGAAATACCAATCGATTGTAAAATTAGTGGGTTGGATTTTGAGATTTGTTACAAACTGTCAACGCAATGTTCAGCACAGGAAGAAAGGATCTCTGGACACCGAAGAATATAGAGAAGCTGAGAAAAAAGTTATAAAATTGATCCAAGCGGAATCTCTTATCAACGAACATGACGAAAAGCTCAAATCGCTGAGTGCGTATAAGGATGCTGACGGCATAATACGACTGAAAACGAAAATTGTTCTGATGGAAGATACAGAGGAATTTAGAGAACCAGCTATTCTCCCATCCAATCACGAAGTTGTCAAGAGGTTAATACTTTCCCATCACATCGAAAATAGTCATGCCGGAACTCAAATTCTTCTGAATATCTTGAGAGAGCATTTTTGGATATTGAATGGAAGAAAAACAGTGAGATCAGCTCTCTCAGGATGTATTCCGTGCAAAAGATTTTCCTCTAAAGGTTGTGAAGCTGTATCTGCTCCGTTGCACGAAGATCGAGTACGTCAAGCCAATGCGTTCGAGATTTGTGGAACTGATTTAGCGGGCCCTCTATTTCTGAAGGACGGACAGAAGGCTTGGGTGTGTATCTTTACGTGCGCCGTGTATAGAGCAGTTCACTTAGAGCTTGTGACATCACTTTCAACCGAAAGCTTTATGTTAGCTCTAAGAAGATTTATAGCCCGGAGAGGCAGGTGTGAAACAATATATTGTGATAATGGCACTAATTTTGTCGGGGCTTCCAACTTGCTTAAAAATTTAGATTGGAACCGCATCTGCAGTGATAATGTTCTTCATCCAATCAAATGGAAGTTTAATCCCCCTTCTTCACCCTGGTGGGGAGGATGGTGGGAGCGGCTCATCAGTGTGCTTAAAGGTCTTCTGAGAAGAATACTAGGAAGAACAAGTCTAACACATGAAGAATTAATAACTGTTCTTTGTGATTGCGAATCTGTAATAAACTCTCGCCCCTTAACCTACATAGACGAATGTGACTCAGAACTTGTCCCTCTTACACCTGCCATGTTTCTTCAGGATATCAAGCTATCGGGGGTTCCTGACTGTGATACTGCTGATCATAAAAGTCTCAACAAGCGCGTCAAGTACAGAGTAGCTTTGCAGGAAAACCTTCGAAAAAGGTTTCGGTCTGAATATCTTGGATCATTGATACGCAGGTGTGAAAAAAGTAAAACCTCGAAGATAAATGTGGGGGACATTGTGCTTATAAAAAGTGACAACACCAATCGCATCGACTGGCCTCTGGGAAAAGTAACAGAAGTTCTACCTGGAAAAGATGGAGTTTGTCGGCTCTTCAAACTCAAAACGTCGCGTGGAGAGATTCTTCGTCCTATTCAGCGCGTCTTCAGTTTGGAAATTTCTTCGAGCGATTCATCATTTCCACTGGATGAAGAAGCGTTACGTACGAAAATAGTCTCTACCAAGAAAGCTGATCTGAAGTGCTCCAGCAAGGACAAGAAAAGTTGGACTGCAAAAATCCCTAAGAGACTAGATCTTTAGTGTGAAGTTGAGTCGTGGAACTTCCACTACTCAAGGTGGGAGGATGTGAGATCGTCTGAAAATATTTATTTATTTCTAGCACGAACAATTAAAATATATTTTATATCGTTTGGCAAAAACGGTTGCCATGGAGACTATATGTTTATTTTTCGAAGAATTGACATTCCATGAAAGAATTTTGTGTGAGAAGCTGCTTTTTATTTACTTTAAAAATATTTTATGCTTGGTGAACCTGTGGTTCAAGTGTTAAAATTAGTAAAATTAGTTTATAAAGCGACGTTGTATAAGTAGGCAGTAATAAAAGTTATTTTTGTTAAGTGAGGACTGAAATTCTATTGAGAACTCTTCACATAATTTAAGTTTTATATCCAGTTTTGCAGCCCGGAACCTAACGCTTTTTCGTCATTTTCGGCCTTCAGCGTATCGCAGCGCCTCTAGCGGGAAAAACCTTGGCTCCGATTGAATGTATGGTGTGTCCTAACTTGGTGTAGAAGGAGCTTTGCTCTCGGCGGTGAAGGAAAAAGGAGAGAGCGTGTTGAGTTGTTCTGCTGCTTGCAGCCGTCGAGTAGAAGAGAAAGGTGTTTGGTTTGTTTGTTGCTGGCAGAAGGCGGCCGCTGCAGTACTCCCCCTCCAGATTTCTACTACTCTGGAAATCGAATATAAAGTTGCTCAGCTGTCGTTGTGGCCAGCAATGGCTGCTTGGGTGGTTGCTCAGTTGTCGTAGTGGCCAGGAATGGATGCTCAGCTGCCGTAGTGGCCAGGAATGGATGCTCGGATGCCTGCTCAGCTGTTGTTGAGGTGGCTGGACTGGTGCGGGCTCATCTGTTGAAGGGGCTTGACAAGGGCTCGACGCTCGGTGGGCGTCTTCCGGGGAAACACTGCCGGTGGCTTCTTGTCGGTTTCCGTCAAGCCAGTCGGAGTCGGTGTGAGCTAGTTCAGAGTTTCGGTGTGTGGAGATTCTTGGAAATCCTGTTGAGGTCGGGTTGCATCTCATGATGGGCGTGTTGACCTTGCAGAACAATGGGGGAATCTCTGTCCACCCCCCAGTCATAACGAGCTTTAAGGACAAAATCGAGCGTTCGGTGCCTGCGCTACATATGATGCGGCATGTGTTGTGGCAATTAGTGCGGCATGCGTTTTGGAGGTCTCTGCATGTTTGTTTTCGGAAAGGCATTATGCCCGAGTGTTGAAAAAAAGAGTGTGCTTGAATGCGCCTAAATGTTTGCTTTGCAGCCAAAGGTCATCGGTCCGAAGAGTACGGTGTGCCTAGAGTCGCTGTGCGTGTTTGCTACGTGCGCGAGTGGGTAGCGTGTGTTGCATTAGCAGCGGGTGTGCGCGTTGTGGCATCGCTGTGCGTTGTTACTATGTGTGAGTAACGTGTGTTGTATTAGCAGCGAGTGTGCGGCTGTGGTGCGCGTTGTGTTGTGGCAGGGGTCCTTAATGACCGTGGTGTGCCGGTGAGAAAGGCAGGAGTTGTTCGGAGTGAATGACCGTGGCGGCAAAAAGCAGTGTTTGGCAGTGCATGCGTGTTGAATGCAATGTGGGATGCGCTATTAAATGCTACGAACGATGATGCGTGAGAGACAATCGAAATGAAAAAGCAAATTATTAATGTGCAATAATTGGTTTTAATCAGAGAGACAAAATGCGTAGCCGAAAAGGAAAAATGAATTTCAATGTTCACAAATGTTTTTCCTACGATCGACGCGTTAGTGTCGAGATTATTAGAACATTTTAGAAAGATCCGCGTATGTAAACAGTGTTAAAAAAATGGATTTTGGCAGGAAAAATGTAAAAAAGGCATAAAGCAAATAAAGATCATTTAAACTTTTGAAAAACGTTGGCCGGTAGGCCAAACTTTGCGCGACGTGCGGAAAACGTGCCAATTAGAATGAAGCGTGGGCCGGTAGGCCTAACACTGGCGCGGCGAAAATAAACGTTTTGACTGAGAGTGTCGGACAAGGAGACATACCCGGATGCAGGATCGGAGTGGAGTGGCCGTAGTTTCATCAGGATGCGTAGTCGGGCTTCGGGCGACAATCGGCAGGGCCGCTGGTTCCGGGCAGCGATCGGGTCTCCAGAGTACCGACGGGAAGAGGCATCATCCGTCGGTGGCATGGGCTCTACGCATCGCTATAGCCTAACGACGCGGAGCTTGTTGTGGAAGGTTGCGTAGTTTCTTGAAGTCCGGGGCGCTAATACGGCGACGTGCTGGTTGGCCAGAGCACGTGCCGTTGGGAGAAGATGGAGGATCCGTTTACATCTTTCTGATATTTATTTAGAGATTAGAAGTTTATATTTACAGGCAATAAAATATAAGAGTTACGTTGATTACTAGTATTAGTTTTACAGAAGACACGATATTGCATTTATTGAGTCCAGAGTCTAATGGCTCCTCGCGCAGAGCGCGAGAGCAGAGAGGCGGAGCCAATGTTGCAGGCTCGATGGTCGGAGATCGTCTGCGGTTCGAATGCTCTCGGTGGCGTAGGAAAAAGGAGAGAGCGTGTTGAGTTGTTCTTCTGCTTGCAGCCGTCGAGAAGAAGAGAAAGGTGTTTGGTTTGTTTGTTGCTGGCAGAAGGCGGCCGCTGCAGCAGAATAGATGAAGGAGAGCTGACATCTTATCAGCTTTCTTAGTGTTTGCTGCGAGAAGAGCTGCTTTCTTGCGAAAAAGTTCGAGATCGCCGAAGACGTCACAAATTTCGTCACTCAGGACACGAAGAGAGTCTAATAGGGAGGCAGTTTCATCTTGAAACTTTTGGGAGTCCGATAGATGCTGCCCCCAATCAAAACTCAATCACCATCCAAATCACCAACCAAAACTCAATCACAAATGCGCAATGAATCGATGATGATGATCATCAATGGATGGATGATCGATCGGTATCGATCAACTGACACTTTTCATAATATTGGCATTTATATTATAAAAATGTACAAAAATCGTCATTGATACGAAAGCAGCGCCTTCTATCGATCGTTTCGTCTGCACTATTAAAAAAAATCCAAACAAGTTATTATTATTTTTTTTTACAAATCCTCCAGGCTAGCGATAGCTAGACAAATTCCATGAGTTTATATACACGTAAAAAGTCCAGAAAACACAAGGGTTCCTTAAGAAAATCGTCCCAGGAAAGATTAAGGCAGTCCAAAATGTGGTCAGGCGAGGCTATTTCCGTAGAACACTTCGCACAAATTGGGAAAAGTTTGCGTCCTTCAAGAAAAGTAAGGGTCTTCAGATGGCCACTCGCGAATCTTGATAAAGCCGTCTGGTCTCTGCGATCGCAAGTGAGGCGCCAAGGGAGCCCCCAGGTTTCCTTCTCTACCAATTACTTGCTGGGGGGGGGGGGGGGGTAGCCATTTCAATTTTGCCTTGTACTTCCTGATGGTGTGGATCTCCGGGAAAGTCCAGACCGGGAGGGGTGCTGGGGCCTCGGAGCCTCCCTTTGCAAGGCCATCTGCCACCTCATTTCCGTATACATTGACGTGTGAGGGGATCCATTGCAGGTGGACATTTCGGTATCTGGAAATATGTTTTAGCATGTTTAGCACAGAGATACTGGTCCTGTCTCCCACAGTACTCCAGTCACTTAGATGTTGAGTAGAGCTCTTACTGTCCGATAGTATCCAGATCTCCCTAGAGCTTCTTTCCTCCTGTATAGTCTTAAGTCCCGCTTCGATGGCAATCAGTTCGCTTCTGAAAACAGAACAATGGTCTGAATTTCTGATTGATATCTTTTGTTCTCCGTAAAGTTATTCTTGAATGAACTATATCCAGACGGTTTTTCAATGTCTTTTTTTTTTCAATAACTGCTGAATGGAAAATATTGTTGATAAAAAAAACCGTTTATTGACTTTTATGAATTTACAAATCCCTTTTAAAAACACCAGTATTTTTCAATTATTAACTATTATATATATAAATTTTTTTTTTATGGATGTGTGTCTTGCGTTGAAGATTTTCTTAAGATTAAAAATATTATTTTCATTTTTTAGAAAATGGAAATAATGGTATTAAAATTGAGGAATTATAATGTTCTACTGCGAAGAGGTTTTTTATATGTTGATAGGAAGATCGTGCTAAGTGCCAAATAGGTTAAAATGATCTTAAAAGATTCATGTAAAACGCCCACCCCTTTACGACCCGAGCTACACAATGCTGGGGTGTATAAAGGAGATTGTTCAAGATCTTCAAAAATATTCGGACTCCCGGATCGTGAGTCCTTGATTTTAGACCAGCCAGTTCGCCTGGTTCTATTGAACCCGTTTTTAAGTTATGCCCCCTGGGCCGATTTCGATGAATGTGAAAGGGCGCTTCGCGCCGATGCACAGATTGTTCGCTGTAGATTTCAGAAATATTGATACAGACGCAGGTGGCTTGTATCAGTCGTTTAGTTATGAAAAGTAACGTAGTTCTTTAGGAGTTGCTGGCATTGATGCTGTTTAAGGCAACTTTTTCGCTGAAATTCTTAAAATTTAGCCTCATAACTTGAATCAGCGCCATGTGAAGGAGCCGTAAAGGGCTACACGAAGTAGAAATGCCATTAAATTTAAAGAAGGCATAATGAGGCACCTGAAAATCTCATTGGAAAAAATAATAAGGGAACAATTTAGGGCAGGGGTTCCCATCAAAACCGGTGGTACGCGTACCACTGGTGGTATGGGGGAAAATTTCAAGTGGCACCCGTGAAAGTTTTATCGATCGTACATAAGATAGTTCCATGAAAGATTATTTTGAAACGATCTTTTATTAACTTCTGGTTCGGTAAATCCGTAGACTTTTGAACTTCCGTCAAGCTGAGCTATTTTTGATGCCATTTGTTACGAGTTACTTATGTGAGACATAGAATAGAGTATAGGTGTAAGAATGGGATTTCTGTGCGCTTGAAAAATAAACATAGAAGCACAATCAGTACCATACTCCCAATGTTGATATTTTTGTCACAAGCAAACAATAACAACAAAAAGTATAACAATAAAAGTATATTTTGTATAATGATTAATTTTTTGCTGAGTTTGTATGAATTTTTTATTTGTATATTTTAAGACATAAGGGTAATAAATGAAACAAAATTTTCAACGTATTAATCTTTATTTTTCCTTTATTATAAGCATGTTATAAATCAACAAATACCTGACCCTTAACATGAAGTTCTCTCTGGAATTTAATTCAATAAGCATATTAACACTTTTAAAATAGTAAATATTAAACGTTTATTCAAATATTAAGGTCTGGTGGGTTCGCCAAAATTTCTCAAAAAGTCAAGTGGTACTCGGGTGCAAAAAGGTTGGGAACCCCTGATCTAGAGGAACACCTCCATTGGTTTTAATAAGAGTGGGGAAAAAAACTGAGCATAATACACAGTGGACAAAGATTTCTGGTTTTTACCCGTTTCTATAAAACGTCCTACACTCTTTTTGCTGTAGAGGTCAAACCAGGATATGAGAGTTGGATTCCTAAATCGCTCATTGAATATTGTGTGGTTTTTGACCTCTTACTCAAGTGCAACCTCTTTGGAGTAAATGGTATTTTTTTCTATGGATAGTGCAAAAGAAAGTGTTCCAAATGATAGTGTAGAGTGGCGATAAATATAAAAATGAAAGTTGAATGTTCGATACAAAACCTGTCATGAAGTCAAACTCAAGATCAATCAAATATCCCTTTCCAACCGAGCTATCACGATTGTGCGGATATAAAAAGAGAAAGTTCAAGCTCTTCAAAAAAAATCGATATCGAAGCAGATGACTTTACCTTTCGTAATTTTTACAAAAATGACTTTGTTTTTAATGAGTTGCTGGAATTGATTCTGTTTAACGCATTTTTTCGACAAAACTCCAAATTTAATCTCATAATTTTAAATCAGCGCCATCTGACCGCCAGTCCTTAAAGGATAAAGGAATATTCAGCTATAGCAGCGAATTTATTACTAATTGTGCGTTGTGGCCATGATCCCTCATTAATAGCAAAGATGCTGGTCAAGACATTCGAACTTATTCATAACCTTTATATTTTTTATCCATACACACGAAAACAACAATGTATTTCATATTGAATCAACCAATAAATTTTCTTTAAGTCATAGCACTTTTGTAATTGTTTATATGGAAAAGTTCCTAATATTTTGGGAAAGTGGTTCATGAAGAACTACCTATATTGGCAAATATTTTGAATGTCGCTTAATGTAGAACATTACAAGAACATTATTCGCAGATATAAATTAATGAATGTGATGATGCAGATGGATCTCCGGGAAAGTCCAGACCGGGGCCTCGGAGCCTCCCTTTGCAAGGCCATCTGCCACCTCAATTCCGTATACATTGACGTGTGAGGGGATCCATTGCAGGTGGACATTTCGGTATCTGGAAATCTGTTTTAGCATGTTTGGCACATAGATACTGGTCCTGTCTCCCACAGTACTCCAGTCACTTAGATGTTGGATAGAGCTCTTACTGTCCGATAGTATCCAGATCTCACTAGAGCTTCTTTCCTCCTGTATAGTCTTAAGTCCCTGATGGCAATCAGTTCGCTTCTGAAAACAGTACAATGGTCTGAATTTCTGATTGATATCTTTTGTTCTCCGTAAAGTTATTCTTGAATGAACTATATCCAGACGGTTTTTCAAAGTCTTTTTTTTTTCCAATAACTGCTGAATGGAAAATATTGTTGATAAAAAAAACCGTTTATTGACTTTTATGAATTTACAAATCCCTTTTAAAAACACCAGTATTTTTCAATTATTAACTATTATATATATAAAAAATTTTTTTTAAGGAATGTGTCTTGCGTTGAAGATTTTCTGCAGATTAAAAATATTATTTTCATTTTTTAGAAAATGGAAATAATGGTATTTAAATTGAAGAATTATAATGTTCTACTGCGAAGAGGGTTTTTATATGTTGATAGGAAGATCGTGCTAAGTGCCAAATAGGTTAAAATGAACTTAAAAGATTCATGTAAAACACCCACCCCTTTACGACCCGAGCTACACAATGCTGGGGTGTATAAAGGAGATTGTTCAAGATCTTCAAAAATATTCGGACTCCCGGATCGTGAGTCCTTGATTTTAGACCAGCCAGTTCGCCTGGTTCTATTGAACCCGTTTTTAAGTTATGCCCCCTGGGCCGATTTCGATGAATGTGAAAGGGCGCTTCGCGCCGATGCACAGATTGTTCGCTGTAGATTTCAGAAATATTGATACAGACGCAGGTGGCTTGTATCAGTCGTTTAGTTATGAAAAGTAACGTAGTTCTTTAGGAGTTGCTGGCATTGATGCTGTTTAAGGCAACTTTTTCGCTGAAATTCTTAAAATTTAGCCTCATAACTTGAATCAGCGCCATGTGAAGGAGCCGTAAAGGGCTACACGAAGTAGAAATGCCATTAAATTTAAAGAAGGCATAATGAGGCACCTGAAAATCTCATTGGAAAAAATAATAAGGGAACAATTTAGGGCAGGGGTTCCCATCAAAACCGGTGGTACGCGTACCACTGGTGGTATGGGGGAAAATTTCAAGTGGCACCCGTGAAAGTTTTATCGATCGTACATAAGATAGTTCCATGAAAGATTATTTTGAAACGATCTTTTATTAACTTCTGGTTCGGTAAATCCGTAGACTTTTGAACTTCCGTCAAGCTGAGCTATTTTTGATGCCATTTGTTACGAGTTACTTATGTGAGACATAGAATAGAGTATAGGTGTAAGAATGGGATTTCTGTGCGCTTGAAAAATAAACATAGAAGCACAATCAGTACCATACTCCCAATGTTGATATTTTTGTCACAAGCAAACAATAACAACAAAAAGTATAACAATAAAAGTATATTTTGTATAATGATTAATTTTTTGCTGAGTTTGTATGCATTGCAACAAACAAAAAATGATCTTTTCACAATAAAACGGCCTACAAATTTGTAATTACATGTTATAAGCGAAAGTTTATGTGTTTCTAGATAAATACGTAAACGTGAGTTATATTGCATGATTTTCTGAAATAAACCCACGTAGCGGATTAATGACTGAATAAAACCCCCCTAAAACATATTGCAAAAAAGATTTAGAAAAAAAAATTGCGATTACTTTACACCAAATTTTATTATATTTGGACAAGCGGTTCAGGAGTTATGATCAAAAATAGATTTTCCGCCATTTTTCAAGATGGCGGCCAAACGGGTGGGAACCCAGTCGACGTCCGTCCATATCAAAAAATGATCGTCTTGTTCTAGTGTACAAACCCTGAAAGTTTCATAAATGTTTCTCAAAAGGCACAATTCTCAAAGAATATGTCGCCCTGCGACTGGACTAATATGCATTCACCAAAGGTAGATTAATTTACCTGTGGTGTCTCACCACTAACGTAACCTCAGCCAAACTAAATGGTGCTGATTTACTACTGCATTTCTACCAGTAATTTAGTTTACAACGAAAGCTATAGTATAAAAATACACTAATGATTGCAAGTCGGTCGTCCGATGTCTATTGAATTTTAGATTTTATTATTTTGAATTAGCTTCTATTTATTTTAAAATATATAAAAAAAGGTTTTTTTTTTCGATAATTGCGCAACAATTTGAGGGTCAATGGTATATCTGATAAGACTCCTTTAACTTTGTTAATTCAATCATTATCGTATCTGATTTGAAGTAAAATTGTCTACATTGAAATTCCGTGTAACGCCTCATCATATCTGTAAACTGACACTTTAACGACGTTTAACATTTGCGGAGGACCAGGCAGCGAAGCTGCCTCCACCTCCAGTATGGCTGGGAAATTTGACGTGGCGAAATAAAAATGAGCTGGCGGCCGAGGCAGTGGCTGTGCTAAATTAATAGCAGTACGGCGACGTGCTGGTTGGCCTGAGCACGTGCCGTTGGGAGAAGATGGAGGATCCGTTTACATCTTTCTGATATTTATTTAAAGATTGGAAGTTTATATTTACAGGCAATAAAATATAAGAGTTACGTTGATTACAAGTACTAGTTTTACAGAAGACACGATATTGCATTTATTGAGTCCAGAGTCTAATGGCTCCTCGCGCAAAGCGCGAGAGCAGAGAGGCGGAGCCAATGTTGCTGGCTCGATGGTCGGAGATCGTCTGTGGTTCGAATGCTCTCGGCAAAGCTCCTTCTACACCAAGTTGGGACATAACGCGGGATGTCTATGGGAGAGAGTGGCTCAACTGGTATGGTGCATTTTCGGCCTTCAGCGTATCGCAGCGCCTCTAGCGGGAAAAAGTCAGTGAACATTAAAAACTGTCCCATAGACTTAACAAGGGAAGAGAAAAGGGAGGGGAGTTGTTAGACTTCCCCTAAAAAAAATCACCATTTCGGTACTTTTCACCAGACGATCCTTCCTGGGGATATTCTTGTGCCGTAACTTAAGATCCTCTTTATTATTATTTGCTTTAAAGAAGGAAAATCGACAGTTAATTTGTGAGATCGTCTGAAAATATTTATTTATTTCTAGCACGAACAATTAAAATATATTTTATATCGTTTGGCGAAAACGGTTGCCATGGAGACTATGTGTTTATTTTTCGAAGAATTGACATTCCATGAAAGAATTTTGTGTGAGAAGCTGCTTTTTATTTACTTTAAAAATATTTTATGCTTGGTGAACCTGTGGTTCAAGTGTTAAAATTAGTTTATAAAGCGACGTTGTATAAGTAGGCAGTAATAAAAGTTATTTTTGTTAAGTGAGGACTGAAATTCTATTGAGAACTCTTCACATCTGGCGTCCGTGACAGGACCTGGTAAGCTGAATCAAAATGTTTCAAGCAGTTAAAGGCTTTAAAAAAGAAGATTTATTGTACTTGTGCCAAGAGATTATCGGGTCCTTACCATCTAAAACTACGATTTTTGCACTGAAAGAAGAAATTTTGAACAGTGATGAATACAAAGCAGATCCGGATTTTATTACTTCTGTGTTCGAAACAGCTGTTGCTGAAAGACAGCAAAAAGAAGAGAAAAAACGCCAAGACGAGGAGGAGAAAAAGCGTCAAGACGAAGAAGATAGAAGGCTTCAAGACGAAGAACGTCAAAGGCAAGATGTAGAACGTCAAAGGCAACATGAATTAGAATTGGCCAGAATAAATGCCCGAAGAGCGTTGGATGCTCCCGAGGAAACTGCAGAGTTAACAGGTAACGTCAAAAAGAAATTCAATTTGCCTAAATTAGAATTAAGACAATTTTCTGGAGATTTAAAGGACTGGCTGCCATTTTGGAGTCAATTCGAGCATGTACATAATGATGTAGATATTGCACCAGAGAATAAGTTTCAATACTTGATACAGTGTACTGTTAGTAAGTCGCGAGCTCGGGAGGTGGTTGAAAGTTTTCCGCCGACCGGCGCCAACTACGAAAAAGCCATCGAATCTTTAAAATCTCGTTATGGTCGAAATGATTTACTAATTGAATTTTATGTTCGCGAACTGTTAAATCTGGTCATCCAAAATGCTGCGCGAAGCTCTCCCATTAATCTATGCGCACTTTACGATAATTTAGAATCCCAGATTCGTGCACTAGAGACTCTTGGCGTAACAACGGATAAAAGCGCTGCTCTTCTTCACCCATTAGTAGAGTCATGTTTGCCTGAAGATATACTTAGAGCATGGCAAAGACAAAGAGGCCCAGATTTCAACCACAATGGTGATCCACAAGAAAGGCTAAATGGTTTGCTGAAATTCCTAAAATCTGAAGTGGAATCCGAGGAAAGGATTTGTTTAGCGATGCAAGGTTTTGGCTTGAACCAGAAGAAAGAAAACAATTGCTTCAAAGGTAAAAAATTTGATCAGAGGGTAAAAAAGGATAACACGCCAACGGCTTCCGGACTTTTCACGACTTCTCATACTCAGGAAACGAAAAAGATGTGTGTTTTCTGTGATAAAGCTCATTCGAGTGCAGACTGTTTTTCCGCACAAAAGATGAGTTTATCGGAAAAACAAAGAATTCTAAGGGAAAAGAATTGTTGTTTTGCCTGCCTGGCACCTGGTCACCCTGTCCGAAGATGTCGTGCATTTCTGAGATGTTGTATTTGTGGGGAAAAACATGTACCCTTGATGTGTGAAACAAATGAAGCAAGAAAAATTGAAGAAAAGAAGACAGACGAAAATGAAGTCGTTGACGAAGTAAACATGGCAAACATAAGTACCGGTCCTAGAGTGTTCTTACAAACTCTGAAATGCAAGCTTATTTCAGATAAAAAGGAAGTTGTCGTGCGAATAGTTCTGGACACCGGCTCTCAAAATTCTTATATTGTGAAAAATCTTGCTGAGGACATGGGATACTCACCTCTAAAGAAAGAAACTCTAATACACTCTCTCTTTGGCGGAGTTAAAACCAAAGAATTTGCTCATACAGGATACAGGATCAGGTTGAGAAATATGAAGAACAACTTCACGTGCAACTTTGAAGCATTAGATCAAGCTACAATTTGCAATGATATCTCACCTGTGAATTCGGGTCCATGGATAAAAGAGCTTCATAATATGGATATATCTTTAAGCGATGTTGGAGAAAAGCCACAACCCGTCCAAGTTCTTATAGGGGCTGACATTTTTGGAAAGATTTTGACCGGCCAACGAAGAGTCTTGTCAAGCGGATTGGTAGCCATTGAGACTTTACTTGGTTGGACTCTCTTAGGAAAAGTTCCTGAAAATGCAGCAACCTCAAGCAATGCTATGCTGGTGACATCACTTTTCGTCAAAGAGTTTGACATTTCAGACTATTGGAAACTCGATTCCATTGGGATCCAGGATCCTATTGAAAAGCTGTCTAAGAGAGAGCAAGAAGATTTGACTAAAGAACAATTCCTTCAAACTGTTAGGTACAATGAAGATAATCGTTATGAAGTTCACTTGCCTTGGTTGGATAACAGTGTGCCATTAGCTGACAATCTTGAACAGGCTAAGAGAAGATTAGAAACTACGACCAAAAAGCTGTTTCAAGAAAATTTATATGACAGCTATGAGCAAATATTTTCTGATTGGCTTCAAAATGGGATTATCGAAGAAGTACCAGTTGAAGAAATGTCTTTGTCTGCTAATTATCTACCGCATAGACCTGTCATCAAGGCTAGTAAGACTACTCCTATACGACCGGTTTTTGATGCCTCTGCTCGAGTCAAGGGATATCCTTCACTAAATGACTCTTTACATAGTGGCCCAAACTTGATTGAGCTCATACCTGATATTTTATTACGGTTTAGAGAGAAAAATATTGGTGTGATTGCAGATATAAAGAAGGCTTTTCTGCAAATCAGTCTTAGTAGAGAAGACAGAGATTACTTGAGATTTCTATGGTGGACTGATAAATCTTGTGAAAATTATAAGTTTTTCCGCCATACCAGAGTAGTTTTTGGTGTCCGCAGCAGTCCGTTTCTATTAGGAGCTGTATTGAAATATCACATTGAACAAAATGTCGCGGTTGACCCTTTCGTTACTCAGTGTCTTTTGAAGAGCTTTTATGTGGATAATCTTGTAACTAGCGTCCATAATGAAGCAGAGCTGAAGCGATTGATAAATGTTTCTAATGATCTACTGAAGACAGGTGGTTTCATACTAAGAGATTGGGAGTATTCAACTGCAGAAACCAGAGCCTCTAATAAAACGGAATTGTTAGGTCTTCAATGGGATAAAACTGAAGACAGTTTATCGCTGAGCGTCAGCTGGTTGGAAAAAGTAAATGTTGATAACGTCACTAAACGCACTATGTTGTCAGTGGCTCACAAAGTGTTTGACCCATTCGGATTCGCTTCTCCAGTAATGCTCTGCCCCAAGCTCATGCTTCAAAAAGCCTGGAAATTATCCTTAGGATGGGACGACGAAATAACCGGAACCCTTCGAGAAGAATTTATACTTTGGTTTGAAGATCTTAAAGAATTGGAGAAAGTTATCATTCCCCGCTGGATAAACGTTACTTCGGAAGATCTCGGAAGCTTCTCCATTCATACCTTTTGCGACGCAAGCAAGGACGCTTATGCCGCCGTAGTTTATCTTGTACAAGAAGATTGCAAAAAAGTGCATTTTTTAACCTCGAGATCCCGTATATCCCCTTCAAAAGTCGCAACAATACCTAGATTGGAGCTTCTTGCGGCACTGATTGGAGCAAGGTTAACGAAATCTGTGTTAGATGCTTTTGGCTGAACCGACGTTAAATGTTTCTATTGGAGTGATTCTACAACTGTTCTTACCTGGATCACGAAGCAAGAAAATTGGTCAATTTTTGTGAATAATCGGGTTCAGGAGATTCGTAGGATCACTGTAGCTTCTTCATGGCGTCATATATCTGGAGTTGAAAACCCTGCAGACTTGCCCTCCCGAGGATGTAAAGCAAGTGCTTTAGTGAAAAGTAGATGGTGGGAGGGGCCAAGATGGTTAGGCTCTTATGAAGACAAAGAAGCGCACATTGATTTTGAGCTTGATGAAGAGGAAATACTAAAGGAAAAGAAGAAAAGCTGTGTTCCGGCCTTGGTTTCCATTAAGCAGAATTCGTCTACCGGATGGTTTTATGAGCGTTTCTCGAAATACCAATCGATTGTAAAATTAGTGGGTTGGATTTTGAGATTTGTTACAAACTGTCAACGCAATGTTCAGCACAGGAAGAAAGGATCTCTGGACACCGAAGAATATAGAGAAGCTGAGAAAAAAGTTATAAAATTGATCCAAGCGGAATCTCTTATCAACGAACATGACGAAAAGCTCAAATCGCTGAGTGCGTATAAGGATGCTGACGGCATAATACGACTGAAAACGAAAATTGTTCTGATGGAAGATACAGAGGAATTTAGAGAACCAGCTATTCTCCCATCCAATCACGAAGTTGTCAAGAGGTTAATACTTTCCCATCACATCGAAAATAGTCATGCCGGAACTCAAATTCTTCTGAATATCTTGAGAGAGCATTTTTGGATATTGAATGGAAGAAAAACAGTGAGATCAGCTCTCTCAGGATGTATTCCGTGCAAAAGATTTTCCTCTAAAGGTTGTGAAGCTGTATCTGCTCCGTTGCACGAAGATCGAGTACGTCAAGCCAATGCGTTCGAGATTTGTGGAACTGATTTAGCGGGCCCTCTATTTCTGAAGGACGGACAGAAGGCTTGGGTGTGTATCTTTACGTGCGCCGTGTATAGAGCAGTTCACTTAGAGCTTGTGACATCACTTTCAACCGAAAGCTTTATGTTAGCTCTAAGAAGATTTATAGCCCGGAGAGGCAGGTGTGAAACAATATATTGTGATAATGGCACTAATTTTGTCGGGGCTTCCAACTTGCTTAAAAATTTAGATTGGAACCGCATCTGCAGTGATAATGTTCTTCATCCAATCAAATGGAAGTTTAATCCCCCTTCTTCACCCTGGTGGGGAGGATGGTGGGAGCGGCTCATCAGTGTGCTTAAAGGTCTTCTGAGAAGAATACTAGGAAGAACAAGTCTAACACATGAAGAATTAATAACTGTTCTTTGTGATTGCGAATCTGTAATAAACTCTCGCCCCTTAACCTACATAGACGAATGTGACTCAGAACTTGTCCCTCTTACACCTGCCATGTTTCTTCAGGATATCAAGCTATCGGGGGTTCCTGACTGTGATACTGCTGATCATAAAAGTCTCAACAAGCGCGTCAAGTACAGAGTAGCTTTGCAGGAAAACCTTCGAAAAAGGTTTCGGTCTGAATATCTTGGATCATTGATACGCAGGTGTGAAAAAAGTAAAACCTCGAAGATAAATGTGGGGGACATTGTGCTTATAAAAAGTGACAACACCAATCGCATCGACTGGCCTCTGGGAAAAGTAACAGAAGTTCTACCTGGAAAAGATGGAGTTTGTCGGCTCTTCAAACTCAAAACGTCGCGTGGAGAGATTCTTCGTCCTATTCAGCGCGTCTTCAGTTTGGAAATTTCTTCGAGCGATTCATCATTTCCACTGGATGAAGAAGCGTTACGTACGAAAATAGTCTCTACCAAGAAAGCTGATCTGAAGTGCTCCAGCAAGGACAAGAAAAGTTGGACTGCAAAAATCCCTAAGAGACTAGATCTTTAGTGTGAAGTTGAGTCGTGGAACTTCCACTACTCAAGGTGGGAGGATGTGAGATCGTCTGAAAATATTTATTTATTTCTAGCACGAACAATTAAAATATATTTTATATCGTTTGGCAAAAACGGTTGCCATGGAGACTATATGTTTATTTTTCGAAGAATTGACATTCCATGAAAGAATTTTGTGTGAGAAGCTGCTTTTTATTTACTTTAAAAATATTTTATGCTTGGTGAACCTGTGGTTCAAGTGTTAAAATTAGTAAAATTAGTTTATAAAGCGACGTTGTATAAGTAGGCAGTAATAAAAGTTATTTTTGTTAAGTGAGGACTGAAATTCTATTGAGAACTCTTCACATAATTTAAGTTTTATATCCAGTTTTGCAGCCCGGAACCTAACGCTTTTTCGTCATTTTCGGCCTTCAGCGTATCGCAGCGCCTCTAGCGGGAAAAACCTTGGCTCCGATTGAATGTATGGTGTGTCCTAACTTGGTGTAGAAGGAGCTTTGCTCTCGGCGGTGAAGGAAAAAGGAGAGAGCGTGTTGAGTTGTTCTGCTGCTTGCAGCCGTCGAGTAGAAGAGAAAGGTGTTTGGTTTGTTTGTTGCTGGCAGAAGGCGGCCGCTGCAGTACTCCCCCTCCAGATTTCTACTACTCTGGAAATCGAATATAAAGTTGCTCAGCTGTCGTTGTGGCCAGCAATGGCTGCTTGGGTGGTTGCTCAGTTGTCGTAGTGGCCAGGAATGGATGCTCAGCTGCCGTAGTGGCCAGGAATGGATGCTCGGATGCCTGCTCAGCTGTTGTTGAGGTGGCTGGACTGGTGCGGGCTCATCTGTTGAAGGGGCTTGACAAGGGCTCGACGCTCGGTGGGCGTCTTCCGGGGAAACACTGCCGGTGGCTTCTTGTCGGTTTCCGTCAAGCCAGTCGGAGTCGGTGTGAGCTAGTTCAGAGTTTCGGTGTGTGGAGATTCTTGGAAATCCTGTTGAGGTCGGGTTGCATCTCATGATGGGCGTGTTGACCTTGCAGAACAATGGGGGAATCTCTGTCCACCCCCCAGTCATAACGAGCTTTAAGGACAAAATCGAGCGTTCGGTGCCTGCGCTACATATGATGCGGCATGTGTTGTGGCAATTAGTGCGGCATGCGTTTTGGAGGTCTCTGCATGTTTGTTTTCGGAAAGGCATTATGCCCGAGTGTTGAAAAAAAGAGTGTGCTTGAATGCGCCTAAATGTTTGCTTTGCAGCCAAAGGTCATCGGTCCGAAGAGTACGGTGTGCCTAGAGTCGCTGTGCGTGTTTGCTACGTGCGCGAGTGGGTAGCGTGTGTTGCATTAGCAGCGGGTGTGCGCGTTGTGGCATCGCTGTGCGTTGTTACTATGTGTGAGTAACGTGTGTTGTATTAGCAGCGAGTGTGCGGCTGTGGTGCGCGTTGTGTTGTGGCAGGGGTCCTTAATGACCGTGGTGTGCCGGTGAGAAAGGCAGGAGTTGTTCGGAGTGAATGACCGTGGCGGCAAAAAGCAGTGTTTGGCAGTGCATGCGTGTTGAATGCAATGTGGGATGCGCTATTAAATGCTACGAACGATGATGCGTGAGAGACAATCGAAATGAAAAAGCAAATTATTAATGTGCAATAATTGGTTTTAATCAGAGAGACAAAATGCGTAGCCGAAAAGGAAAAATGAATTTCAATGTTCACAAATGTTTTTCCTACGATCGACGCGTTAGTGTCGAGATTATTAGAACATTTTAGAAAGATCCGCGTATGTAAACAGTGTTAAAAAAATGGATTTTGGCAGGAAAAATGTAAAAAAGGCATAAAGCAAATAAAGATCATTTAAACTTTTGAAAAACGTTGGCCGGTAGGCCAAACTTTGCGCGACGTGCGGAAAACGTGCCAATTAGAATGAAGCGTGGGCCGGTAGGCCTAACACTGGCGCGGCGAAAATAAACGTTTTGACTGAGAGTGTCGGACAAGGAGACATACCCGGATGCAGGATCGGAGTGGAGTGGCCGTAGTTTCATCAGGATGCGTAGTCGGGCTTCGGGCGACAATCGGCAGGGCCGCTGGTTCCGGGCAGCGATCGGGTCTCCAGAGTACCGACGGGAAGAGGCATCATCCGTCGGTGGCATGGGCTCTACGCATCGCTATAGCCTAACGACGCGGAGCTTGTTGTGGAAGGTTGCGTAGTTTCTTGAAGTCCGGGGCGCTAATACGGCGACGTGCTGGTTGGCCAGAGCACGTGCCGTTGGGAGAAGATGGAGGATCCGTTTACATCTTTCTGATATTTATTTAGAGATTAGAAGTTTATATTTACAGGCAATAAAATATAAGAGTTACGTTGATTACTAGTATTAGTTTTACAGAAGACACGATATTGCATTTATTGAGTCCAGAGTCTAATGGCTCCTCGCGCAGAGCGCGAGAGCAGAGAGGCGGAGCCAATGTTGCAGGCTCGATGGTCGGAGATCGTCTGCGGTTCGAATGCTCTCGGTGGCGTAGGAAAAAGGAGAGAGCGTGTTGAGTTGTTCTTCTGCTTGCAGCCGTCGAGAAGAAGAGAAAGGTGTTTGGTTTGTTTGTTGCTGGCAGAAGGCGGCCGCTGCAGCAGAATAGATGAAGGAGAGCTGACATCTTATCAGCTTTCTTAGTGTTTGCTGCGAGAAGAGCTGCTTTCTTGCGAAAAAGTTCGAGATCGCCGAAGACGTCACGAATTTCGTCACTCAGGACACGAAGAGAGTCTAATAGGGAGGCAGTTTCATCTTGAAACTTTTGGGAGTCCGATAGATGCTGCCCCCAATCAAAACTCAATCACCATCCAAATCACCAACCAAAACTCAATCACAAATGCGCAATGAATCGATGATGATGATCATCAATGGATGGATGATCGATCGGTATCGATCAACTGACACTTTTCATAATATTGGCATTTATATTATAAAAATGTACAAAAATCGTCATTCATACGAAAGCAGCGCCTTCTATCGATCGTTTCGTCTGCACTATTAAAAAAAATCCAAACAAGTTATTATTATTTTTTTTTACAAATCCTCCAGGCTAGCGATAGCTAGACAAATTCCATGAGTTTATATACACGTAAAAAGTCCAGAAAACACAAGGGTTCCTTAAGAAAATCGTCCCAGGAAAGATTAAGGCAGTCCAAAATGTGGTCAGGCGAGGCTATTTCCGTAGAACACTTCGCACAAATTGGGAAAAGTTTGCGTCCTTCAAGAAAAGTAAGGGTCTTCAGATGGCCACTCGCGAATCTTGATAAAGCCGTCTGGTCTCTGCGATCGCAAGTGAGGCGCCAAGGGAGCCCCCAGGTTTCCTTCTCTACCAATTACTTGCTGGGGGGGGGGGGGGGGGTAGCCATTTCAATTTTGCCTTGTACTTCCTGATGGTGTGGATCTCCGGGAAAGTCCAGACCGGGAGGGGTGCTGGGGCCTCGGAGCCTCCCTTTGCAAGGCCATCTGCCACCTCATTTCCGTATACATTGACGTGTGAGGGGATCCATTGCAGGTGGACATTTCGGTATCTGGAAATATGTTTTAGCATGTTTAGCACAGAGATACTGGTCCTGTCTCCCACAGTACTCCAGTCACTTAGATGTTGAGTAGAGCTCTTACTGTCCGATAGTATCCAGATCTCCCTAGAGCTTCTTTCCTCCTGTATAGTCTTAAGTCCCGCTTCGATGGCAATCAGTTCGCTTCTGAAAACAGAACAATGGTCTGAATTTCAGATTGATATCTTTTGTTCTCCGTAAAGTTATTCTTGAATGAACTATATCCAGACGGTTTTTCAATGTCTTTTTTTTTTCAATAACTGCTGAATGGAAAATATTGTTGATAAAAAAAACCGTTTATTGACTTTTATGAATTTACAAATCCCTTTTAAAAACACCAGTATTTTTCAATTATTAACTATTATATATATAAATTTTTTTTTTATGGATGTGTGTCTTGCGTTGAAGATTTTCTTAAGATTAAAAATATTATTTTCATTTTTTAGAAAATGGAAATAATGGTATTAAAATTAAAGAATTATAATGTTCTACTGCGAAGAGGTTTTTTATATGTTGATAGGAAGATCGTGCTAAGTGCCAAATAGGTTAAAATGATCTTAAAAGATTCATGTAAAACGCCCACCCCTTTACGACCCGAGCTACACAATGCTGGGGTGTATAAAGGAGATTGTTCAAGATCTTCAAAAATATTCGGACTCCCGGATCGTGAGTCCTTGATTTTAGACCAGCCAGTTCGCCTGGTTCTATTGAACCCGTTTTTAAGTTATGCCCCCTGGGCCGATTTCGATGAATGTGAAAGGGCGCTTCGCGCCGATGCACAGATTGTTCGCTGTAGATTTCAGAAATATTGATACAGACGCAGGTGGCTTGTATCAGTCGTTTAGTTATGAAAAGTAACGTAGTTCTTTAGGAGTTGCTGGCATTGATGCTGTTTAAGGCAACTTTTTCGCTGAAATTCTTAAAATTTAGCCTCATAACTTGAATCAGCGCCATGTGAAGGAGCCGTAAAGGGCTACACGAAGTAGAAATGCCATTAAATTTAAAGAAGGCATAATGAGGCACCTGAAAATCTCATTGGAAGAAATACTAAGGGAACAATTTAGTTCAGGGGTTCCCATCAAAACCGGTGGTACGCGTACCACTGGTGGTATGGGGGAAAATTTCAAGTGGCACCCGTGAAAGTTTTATCGATCGTACATAAGATAGTTCCATGAAAGATTATTTTGAAACGATCTTTTATTAACTTCTGGTTCGGTAAATCCGTAGACTTTTGAACTTCCGTCAAGCTGAGCTATTTTTGATGCCATTTGTTACGAGTTACTTATGTGAGACATAGAATAGAGTATAGGTGTAAGAATGGGATTTCTGTGCGCTTGAAAAATAAACATAGAAGCACAATCAGTACCATACTCCCAATGTTGATATTTTTGTCACAAGCAAACAATAACAACAAAAAGTATAACAATAAAAGTATATTTTGTATAATGATTAATTTTTTGCTGAGTTTGTATGAATTTTTTATTTGTATATTTTAAGACATAAGGGTAATAAATGAAACAAAATTTTCAACGTATTAATCTTTATTTTTCCTTTATTATAAGCATGTTATAAATCAACAAATACCTGACCCTTAACATGAAGTTCTCTCTGGAATTTAATTCAATAAGCATATTAACACTTTTAAAATAGTAAATATTAAACGTTTATTCAAATATTAAGGTCTGGTGGGTTCGCCAAAATTTCTCAAAAAGTCAAGTGGTACTCGGGTGCAAAAAGGTTGGGAACCCCTGATCTAGAGGAACACCTCCATTGGTTTTAATAAGAGTGGGGAAAAAAACTGAGCATAATACACAGTGGACAAAGATTTCTGGTTTTTACCCGTTTCTATAAAACGTCCTACACTCTTTTTGCTGTAGAGGTCAAACCAGGATATGAGAGTTGGATTCCTAAATCGCTCATTGAATATTGTGTGGTTTTTGACCTCTTACTCAAGTGCAACCTCTTTGGAGTAAATGGTATTTTTTTCTATGGATAGTGCAAAAGAAAGTGTTCCAAATGATAGTGTAGAGTGGCGATAAATATAAAAATGAAAGTTGAATGTTCGATACAAAACCTGTCATGAAGTCAAACTCAAGATCAATCAAATATCCCTTTCCAACCGAGCTATCACGATTGTGCGGATATAAAAAGAGAAAGTTCAAGCTCTTCAAAAAAAATCGATATCGAAGCAGCTGACTTTACCTTTCGTAATTTTTACAAAAATGACTTTGTTTTTAATGAGTTGCTGGAATTGATTCTGTTTAACGCATTTTTTCGACAAAACTCCAAATTTAATCTCATAATTTTAAATCAGCGCCATCTGACCGCCAGTCCTTAAAGGATAAAGGAATATTCAGCTATAGCAGCGAATTTATTACTAATTGTGCGTTGTGGCCATGATCCCTCATTAATAGCAAAGATGCTGGTCAAGACATTCGAACTTATTCATAACCTTTATATTTTTTATCCATACACACGAAAACAACAATGTATTTCATATTGAATCAACCAATAAATTTTCTTTAAGTCATAGCACTTTTGTAATTGTTTATATGGAAAAGTTCCTAATATTTTGGGAAAGTGGTTCATGAAGAACTACCTATATTGGCAAATATTTTGAATGTCGCTTAATGTAGAACATTACAAGAACATTATTCGCAGATATAAATTAATGAATGTGATGATGCAGATGGATCTCCGGGAAAGTCCAGACCGGGGCCTCGGAGCCTCCCTTTGCAAGGCCATCTGCCACCTCAATTCCGTATACATTGACGTGTGAGGGGATCCATTGCAGGTGGACATTTCGGTATCTGGAAATCTGTTTTAGCATGTTTGGCACAGAGATACTGGTCCTGTCTCCCACAGTACTCCAGTCACTTAGATGTTGGATAGAGCTCTTACTGTCCGATAGTATCCAGATCTCACTAGAGCTTCTTTCCTCCTGTATAGTCTTAAGTCCCTGATGGCAATCAGTTCGCTTCTGAAAACAGTACAATGGTCTGAATTTCTGATTGATATCTTTTGTTCTCCGTAAAGTTATTCTTGAATGAACTATATCCAGACGGTTTTACAATGTCTTTTTTTTTTCAATAACTGCTGAATGGAAAATATTGTTGATAAAAAAAACCGTTTATTGACTTTTATGAATTTACAAATCCCTTTTAAAAACACCAGTATTTTTCAATTATTAACTATTATATATATAAATTTTTTTTAAGGAATGCGTGTATTGCGTTTAAGATATTTAAGATTAAAAATATTATTTTCATTTTTTAGAAAATGGAAATAATGGTATTAAAATTGAAGAATTGTAATGTTCTACTGCGAAGAGCGTTTTTATATGTTGATAGGAAGATCGTGCTAAGTGCCAAATAGGTTAAAATGAACTTAAAAGATTCATGTAAAACGCCCACCCCTTTACGACCCGAACTACACAATGCTGGGGTGTATAAAGGAGATTGTTCAAGATCTTCAAAAATATTCGGACTGCCGGATCGTGAGTCCTTGATTTTCGACCAGCCAGTTCGCCTGGTTCTATTGAACCCGTTTTTAAGTTATGCCCCCTGGGCCGATTTCGATGAATGTGAAAGGGCGCTTCGCGCCGATGCACAGATTGCTCGCTGTAGATTTCAGAAATATTGATACAGACGCAGGTGGCTTGTATCAGTCGTTTAGTTATGAAAAGTAACGTAGTTCTTTAGGAGTTGCTGGCATTGATGCTGTTTAAGGCAACTTTTTCGCTGAAATTCTTAAAATTTAGCCTCATAACTTGAATCAGCGCCATGTGAAGGAGCCGTAAAGGGCTACACGAAGTAGAAATGCCATTAAATTTAAAGAAGGCATAATGAGGCACCTGAAAATCTCATTGGAAAAAATAATAAGGGAACAATTTAGGGCAGGGGTTCCCATCAAAACCGGTGGTATGCGTACCACTGGTGGTATGGGGGAAAATTTCAAGTGGCACCCGTGAAAGTTTTATCGATCGTACATAAGATAGTTCCATGAAAGATTATTTTGAAAAGATCTTTTATTAACTTCTGGTTCGGTAAATCCGTAGACTTTTGAACTTCCGTCAAGCTGAGCTATTTTTGATGCCATTTGTTACGAGTTACTTATGTGAGACATAGAATAGAGTATAGGTGTAAGAATGGGATTTCTGTGCGCTTGAAAAATAAACATAGAAGCACAATCAGTACCATACTCCCAATGTTGATATTTTTGTCACAAGCAAACAATAACAACAAAAAGTATAACAATAAAAGTATATTTTGTATAATGATTAATTTTTTGCTGAGTTTGTATGAAATTTTTATTTGTATATTTTAAGACATAAGGGTAATAAATGAAACAAAATTTTCAACGTATTAATCTTTATTTTTCCTTTATTATAAGCATGCTATAAATCAACAAATACCTGACCCTTAACATGAAGTTCTCTCTGGAATTTAATTCAATAAGCATATTAACACTTTTAAAATAGTAAATATTAAACGTTTATTCAAATATTAAGGTCTGGTGGGTTCGCCAAAAATTCTCAAAAAGTCAAGTGGTACTCGGGTGCAAAAAGGTTGGGAACCCCTGATCTAGAGGAACACCTCCATTGGTTTTAATAAGAGTGGGGAAAAAAACTGAGCATAATACACAGTGGACAAAGATTTCTGGTTTTTACCCGTTTCTATAAAACGTCCTACACTCTTTTTGCTGTAGAGGTCAAACCAGGATATGAGAGTTGGATTCCTAAATCGCTCATTGAATATTGTGTGGTTTTTGACCTCTTACTCAAGTGCAACCTCTTTGGAGTAAATGGTATTTTTTTCTATGGATAGTGCAAAAGAAAGTGTTCCAAATGATAGTGTAGAGTGGCGATAAATATAAAAATGAAAGTTGAATGTTCGATACAAAACCTGTCATGAAGTCAAACTCAAGATTAATCAAATATCCCTTTCCAACCGAGCTATCACGATTGTGCGGATATAAAAAGAGAAAGTTCAAGCTCTTCAAAAAAAATCGATATCGAAGCAGCTGACTTTACCTTTCGTAATTTTTACAAAAATGACTTTGTTTTTAATGAGTTGCTGGAATTGATGCTGTTTAACGCATTTTTTCGATAAAACTCCAAATTTAATCTCATAATTTTAAATCAGCGCCATCTGACCGCCAGTCCTTAAAGGATAAAGGAATATTCAGCTATAGCAGCGAATTTATTACTAATTGTGCGTTGTGGCCATGATCCCTCATTAATAGCAAAGATGCTGGTCAAGACATTCGAACTTATTCATAACCTTTATATTTTTTATCCATACACACGAAAACAACAATGTATTTCGTATTGAATCAACCAATAAATTTTCTTTAAGTCATAGCACTTTTGTAATTGTTTATATGGAAAAGTTCCTAATATTTTTGGAAAGTGGTTCATGAAGAACTACCTATATTGGCAAATATTTTGAATGTCGCTTAATGTAGAACATTACAAGAACATTATTCGCAGATATAAATTAATGAATGTGATGATGCAGATGGATCTCCGGGAAAGTCCAGACCGGGGCCTCGGAGCCTCCCTTTGCAAGGCCATCTGCCACCTCATTTCCGTATACATTGACGTGTGAGGGGATCCATTGCAGGTGGACATTTCGGTATCTGGAAATCTGTTTTAGCATGTTTGGCACATAGATACTGGTCCTGTCTCCCACAGTACTCCAGTCACTTAGATGTTGGATAGAGCTCTTACTGTCCGATAGTATCCAGATCTCACTAGAGCTTCTTTCCTCCTGTATAGTCTTAAGTCCCTGATGGCAATCAGTTCGCTTCTGAAAACAGTACAATGGTCTGAATTTCTGATTGATATCTTTTGTTCTCCGTAAAGTTATTCTTGAATGAACTATATCCAGACGGTTTTTCAAAATCTTTTTTTTTTCCAATAACTGCTGAATGGAAAATATTGTTGATAAAAAAAACCGTTTATTGACTTTTATGAATTTACAAATCCCTTTTAAAAACACCAGTATTTTTCAATTATTAACTATTATATATATAAAAAATTTTTTTTAAGGAATGTGTCTTGCGTTGAAGATTTTCTGCAGATTAAAAATATTATTTTCATTTTTTAGAAAATGGAAATAATGGTATTTAAATTGAAGAATTATAATGTTCTACTGCGAAGAGGGTTTTTATATGTTGATAGGAAGATCGTGCTAAGTGCCAAATAGGTTAAAATGAACTTAAAAGATTCATGTAAAACACCCACCCCTTTACGACCCGAGCTACACAATGCTGGGGTGTATAAAGGAGATTGTTCAAGATCTTCAAAAATATTCGGACTCCCGGATCGTGAGTCCTTGATTTTAGACCAGCCAGTTCGCCTGGTTCTATTGAACCCGTTTTTAAGTTATGCCCCCTGGGCCGATTTCGATGAATGTGAAAGGGCGCTTCGCGCCGATGCACAGATTGTTCGCTGTAGATTTCAGAAATATTGATACAGACGCAGGTGGCTTGTATCAGTCGTTTAGTTATGAAAAGTAACGTAGTTCTTTAGGAGTTGCTGGCATTGATGCTGTTTAAGGCAACTTTTTCGCTGAAATTCTTAAAATTTAGCCTCATAACTTGAATCAGCGCCATGTGAAGGAGCCGTAAAGGGCTACACGAAGTAGAAATGCCATTAAATTTAAAGACGGCATAATGAGGCACCTGAAAATCTCATTGGAAAAAATAATAAGGGAACAATTTAGGGCAGGGGTTCCCATCAAAACCGGTGGTACGCGTACCACTGGTGGTATGGGGGAAAATTTCAAGTGGCACCCGTGAAAGTTTTATCGATCGTACATAAGATAGTTCCATGAAAGATTATTTTGAAACGATCTTTTATTAACTTCTGGTTCGGTAAATCCGTAGACTTTTGAACTTCCGTCAAGCTGAGCTATTTTTGATGCCATTTGTTACGAGTTACTTATGTGAGACATAGAATAGAGTATAGGTGTAAGAATGGGATTTCTGTGCGCTTGAAAAATAAACATAGAAGCACAATCAGTACCATACTCCCAATGTTGATATTTTTGTCACAAGCAAACAATAACAACAAAAAGTATAACAATAAAAGTATATTTTGTATAATGATTAATTTTTTGCTGAGTTTGTATGAATTTTTTATTTGTATATTTTAAGACATAAGGGTAATAAATGAAACAAAATTTTCAACGTATTAATCTTTATTTTTTATTTATTATAAGCATGTTATAAATCAACAAATACCTGACCCTTAACATGAAGTTCTCTCTGGAATTTAATTCAATAAGCATATTAACACTTTTAAAATAGTAAATATTAAACGTTTATTCAAATATTAAGGTCTGGTGGGTTCGCCAAAAATTCTCAAAAAGTCAAGTGGTACTCGGGTGCAAAAAGGTTGGGAACCCCTGATCTAGAGGAACACCTCCATTGGTTTTAATAAGAGTGGGGAAAAAAACTGAGCATAATACACAGTGGACAAAGATTTCTGGTTTTTACCCGTTTCTATAAAACGTCCTACACTCTTTTTGCTGTAGAGGTCAAACCAGGATATGAGAGTTGGATTCCTAAATCGCTCATTGAATATTGTGTGGTTTTTGACCTCTTACTCAAGTGCAACCTCTTTGGAGTAAATGGTATTTTTTTCTATGGATAGTGCAAAAGAAAGTGTTCCAAATGATAGTGTAGAGTGGCGATAAATATAAAAATGAAAGTTGAATGTTCGATACAAAACCTGTCATGAAGTCAAACTCAAGATTAATCAAATATCCCTTTCCAACCGAGCTATCACGATTGTGCGGATATAAAAAGAGAAAGTTCAAGCTCTTCAAAAAAAATCGATATCGAAGCAGCTGACTTTACCTTTCGTAATTTTTACAAAAATGACTTTGTTTTTAATGAGTTGCTGGAATTGATGCTGTTTAACGCATTTTTTCGATAAAACTCCAAATTTAATCTCATAATTTTAAATCAGCGCCATCTGACCGCCAGTCCTTAAAGGATAAAGGAATATTCAGCTATAGCAGCGAATTTATTACTAATTGTGCGTTGTGGCCATGATCCCTCATTAATAGCAAAGATGCTGGTCAAGACATTCGAACTTATTCATAACCTTTATATTTTTTATCCATACACACGAAAACAACAATGTATTTCGTATTGAATCAACCAATAAATTTTCTTTAAGTCATAGCACTTTTGTAATTGTTTATATGGAAAAGTTCCTAATATTTTTGGAAAGTGGTTCATGAAGAACTACCTATATTGGCAAATATTTTGAATGTCGCTTAATGTAGAACATTACAAGAACATTATTCGCAGATATAAATTAATGAATGTGATGATGCAGATGGATCTCCGGGAAAGTCCAGACCGGGGCCTCGGAGCCTCCCTTTGCAAGGCCATCTGCCACCTCATTTCCGTATACATTGACGTGTGAGGGGATCCATTGCAGGTGGACATTTCGGTATCTGGAAATCTGTTTTAGCATGTTTGGCACATAGATACTGGTCCTGTCTCCCACAGTACTCCAGTCACTTAGATGTTGGATAGAGCTCTTACTGTCCGATAGTATCCAGATCTCACTAGAGCTTCTTTCCTCCTGTATAGTCTTAAGTCCCTGATGGCAATCAGTTCGCTTCTGAAAACAGTACAATGGTCTGAATTTCTGATTGATATCTTTTGTTCTCCGTAAAGTTATTCTTGAATGAACTATATCCAGACGGTTTTTCAAAGTCTTTTTTTTTCCAATAACTGCTGAATGGAAAATATTGTTGATAAAAAAAACCGTTTATTGACTTTTATGAATTTACAAATCCCTTTTAAAAACACCAGTATTTTTCAATTATTAACTATTATATATATAAAAAAATTTTTTTAAGGAATGTGTCTTGCGTTGAAGATTTTCTGCAGATTAAAAATATTATTTTCATTTTTTAGAAAATGGAAATAATGGTATTTAAATTGAAGAATTATAATGTTCTACTGCGAAGAGGGTTTTTATATGTTGATAGGAAGATCGTGCTAAGTGCCAAATAGGTTAAAATGAACTTAAAAGATTCATGTAAAACACCCACCCCTTTACGACCCGAGCTACACAATGCTGGGGTGTATAAAGGAGATTGTTCAAGATCTTCAAAAATATTCGGACTCCCGGATCGTGAGTCCTTGATTTTAGACCAGCCAGTTCGCCTGGTTCTATTGAACCCGTTTTTAAGTTATGCCCCCTGGGCCGATTTCGATGAATGTGAAAGGGCGCTTCGCGCCGATGCACAGATTGTTCGCTGTAGATTTCAGAAATATTGATACAGACGCAGGTGGCTTGTATCAGTCGTTTAGTTATGAAAAGTAACGTAGTTCTTTAGGAGTTGCTGGCATTGATGCTGTTTAAGGCAACTTTTTCGCTGAAATTCTTAAAATTTAGCCTCATAACTTGAATCAGCGCCATGTGAAGGAGCCGTAAAGGGCTACACGAAGTAGAAATGCCATTAAATTTAAAGAAGGCATAATGAGGCACCTGAAAATCTCATTGGAAAAAATAATAAGGGAACAATTTAGGGCAGGGGTTCCCATCAAAACCGGTGGTACGCGTACCACTGGTGGTATGGGGGAAAATTTCAAGTGGCACCCGTGAAAGTTTTATCGATCGTACATAAGATAGTTCCATGAAAGATTATTTTGAAACGATCTTTTATTAACTTCTGGTTCGGTAAATCCGTAGACTTTTGAACTTCCGTCAAGCTGAGCTATTTTTGATGCCATTTGTTACGAGTTACTTATGTGAGACATAGAATAGAGTATAGGTGTAAGAATGGGATTTCTGTGCGCTTGAAAAATAAACATAGAAGCACAATCAGTACCATACTCCCAATGTTGATATTTTTGTCACAAGCAAACAATAACAACAAAAAGTATAACAATAAAAGTATATTTTGTATAATGATTAATTTTTTGCTGAGTTTGTATGAATTTTTTATTTGTATATTTTAAGACATAAGGGTAATAAATGAAACAAAATTTTCAACGTATTAATCTTTATTTTTCCTTTATTATAAGCATGTTATAAATCAACAAATACCTGACCCTTAACATGAAGTTCTCTCTGGAATTTAATTCAATAAGCATATTAACACTTTTAAAATAGTAAATATTAAACGTTTATTCAAATCTTAAGGTCTGGTGGGTTCGCCAAAAATTCTCAAAAAGTCAAGTGGTACTCGGGTGCAAAAAGGTTGGGAACCCCTGATCTAGAGGAACACCTCCATTGGTTTTAATAAGAGTGGGGAAAAAAACTGAGCATAATACACAGTGGACAAAGATTTCTGGTTTTTACCCGTTTCTATAAAACGTCCTACACTCTTTTTGCTGTAGAGGTCAAACCAGGATATGAGAGTTGGATTCCTAAATCGCTCATTGAATATTGTGTGGTTTTTGACCTCTTACTCAAGTGCAACCTCTTTGGAGTAAATGGTATTTTTTTCTATGGATAGTGCAAAAGAAAGTGTTCCAAATGATAGTGTAGAGTGGCGATAAATATAAAAATGAAAGTTGAATGTTCGATACAAAACCTGTCATGAAGTCAAACTCAAGATTAATCAAATATCCCTTTCCAACCGAGCTATCACGATTGTGCGGATATAAAAAGAGAAAGTTCAAGCTCTTCAAAAAAAATCGATATCGAAGCAGCTGACTTTACCTTTCGTAATTTTTACAAAAATGACTTTGTTTTTAATGAGTTGCTGGAATTGATGCTGTTTAACGCATTTTTTCGATAAAACTCCAAATTTAATCTCATAATTTTAAATCAGCGCCATCTGACCGCCAGTCCTTAAAGGATAAAGGAATATTCAGCTATAGCAGCGAATTTATTACTAATTGTGCGTTGTGGCCATGATCCCTCATTAATAGCAAAGATGCTGGTCAAGACATTCGAACTTATTCATAACCTTTATATTTTTTATCCATACACACGAAAACAACAATGTATTTCGTATTGAATCAACCAATAAATTTTCTTTAAGTCATAGCACTTTTGTAATTGTTTATATGGAAAAGTTCCTAATATTTTTGGAAAGTGGTTCATGAAGAACTACCTATATTGGCAAATATTTTGAATGTCGCTTAATGTAGAACATTACAAGAACATTATTCGCAGATATAAATTAATGAATGTGATGATGCAGATGGATCTCCGGGAAAGTCCAGACCGGGGCCTCGGAGCCTCCCTTTGCAAGGCCATCTGCCACCTCATTTCCGTATACATTGACGTGTGAGGGGATCCATTGCAGGTGGACATTTCGGTATCTGGAAATCTGTTTTAGCATGTTTGGCACATAGATACTGGTCCTGTCTCCCACAGTACTCCAGTCACTTAGATGTTGGATAGAGCTCTTACTGTCCGATAGTATCCAGATCTCACTAGAGCTTCTTTCCTCCTGTATAGTCTTAAGTCCCTGATGGCAATCAGTTCGCTTCTGAAAACAGTACAATGGTCTGAATTTCTGATTGATATCTTTTGTTCTCCGTAAAGTTATTCTTGAATGAACTATATCCAGACGGTTTTTCAAAGTCTTTTTTTTTTTCCAATAACTGCTGAATGGAAAATATTGTTGATAAAAAAAACCGTTTATTGACTTTTATGAATTTACAAATCCCTTTTAAAAACACCAGTATTTTTCAATTATTAACTATTATATATATAAAAAAAATTTTTTAAGGAATGTGTCTTGCGTTGAAGATTTTCTGCAGATTAAAAATATTATTTTCATTTTTTAGAAAATGGAAATAATGGTATTTAAATTGAAGAATTATAATGTTCTACTGCGAAGAGGGTTTTTATATGTTGATAGGAAGATCGTGCTAAGTGCCAAATAGGTTAAAATGAACTTAAAAGATTCATGTAAAACACCCACCCCTTTACGACCCGAGCTACACAATGCTGGGGTGTATAAAGGAGATTGTTCAAGATCTTCAAAAATATTCGGACTCCCGGATCGTGAGTCCTTGATTTTAGACCAGCCAGTTCGCCTGGTTCTATTGAACCCGTTTTTAAGTTATGCCCCCTGGGCCGATTTCGATGAATGTGAAAGGGCGCTTCGCGCCGATGCACAGATTGTTCGCTGTAGATTTCAGAAATATTGATACAGACGCAGGTGGCTTGTATCAGTCGTTTAGTTATGAAAAGTAACGTAGTTCTTTAGGAGTTGCTGGCATTGATGCTGTTTAAGGCAACTTTTTCGCTGAAATTCTTAAAATTTAGCCTCATAACTTGAATCAGCGCCATGTGAAGGAGCCGTAAAGGGCTACACGAAGTAGAAATGCCATTAAATTTAAAGAAGGCATAATGAGGCACCTGAAAATCTCATTGGAAAAAATAATAAGGGAACAATTTAGGGCAGGGGTTCCCATCAAAACCGGTGGTACGCGTACCACTGGTGGTATGGGGGAAAATTTCAAGTGGCACCCGTGAAAGTTTTATCGATCGTACATAAGATAGTTCCATGAAAGATTATTTTGAAACGATCTTTTATTAACTTCTGGTTCGGTAAATCCGTAGACTTTTGAACTTCCGTCAAGCTGAGCTATTTTTGATGCCATTTGTTACGAGTTACTTATGTGAGACATAGAATAGAGTATAGGTGTAAGAATGGGATTTCTGTGCGCTTGAAAAATAAACATAGAAGCACAATCAGTACCATACTCCCAATGTTGATATTTTTGACACAAGCAAACAATAACAACAAAAAGTATAACAATAAAAGTATATTTTGTATAATGATTAATTTTTTGCTGAGTTTGTATGAATTTTTTATTTGTATATTTTAAGACATAAGGGTAATAAATGAAACAAAATTTTCAACGTATTAATCTTTATTTTTCCTTTATTATAAGCATGTTATAAATCAACAAATACCTGACCCTTAACATGAAGTTCTCTCTGGAATTTAATTCAATAAGCATATTAACACTTTTAAAATAGTAAATATTAAACGTTTATTCAAATCTTAAGGTCTGGTGGGTTCGCCAAAAATTCTCAAAAAGTCAAGTGGTACTCGGGTGCAAAAAGGTTGGGAACCCCTGATCTAGAGGAACACCTCCATTGGTTTTAATAAGAGTGGGGAAAAAAACTGAGCATAATACACAGTGGACAAAGATTTCTGGTTTTTACCCGTTTCTATAAAACGTCCTACACTCTTTTTGCTGTAGAGGTCAAACCAGGATATGAGAGTTGGATTCCTAAATCGCTCATTGAATATTGTGTGGTTTTTGACCTCTTACTCAAGTGCAACCTCTTTGGAGTAAATGGTATTTTTTTCTATGGATAGTGCAAAAGAAAGTGTTCCAAATGATAGTGTAGAGTGGCGATAAATATAAAAATGAAAGTTGAATGTTCGATACAAAACCTGTCATGAAGTCAAACTCAAGATTAATCAAATATCCCTTTCCAACCGAGCTATCACGATTGTGCGGATATAAAAAGAGAAAGTTCAAGCTCTTCAAAAAAAATCGATATCGAAGCAGCTGACTTTACCTTTCGTAATTTTTACAAAAATGACTTTGTTTTTAATGAGTTGCTGGAATTGATGCTGTTTAACGCATTTTTTCGATAAAACTCCAAATTTAATCTCATAATTTTAAATCAGCGCCATCTGACCGCCAGTCCTTAAAGGATAAAGGAATATTCAGCTATAGCAGCGAATTTATTACTAATTGTGCGTTGTGGCCATGATCCCTCATTAATAGCAAAGATGCTGGTCAAGACATTCGAACTTATTCATAACCTTTATATTTTTTATCCATACACACGAAAACAACAATGTATTTCGTATTGAATCAACCAATAAATTTTCTTTAAGTCATAGCACTTTTGTAATTGTTTATATGGAAAAGTTCCTAATATTTTTGGAAAGTGGTTCATGAAGAACTACCTATATTGGCAAATATTTTGAATGTCGCTTAATGTAGAACATTACAAGAACATTATTCGCAGATATAAATTAATGAATGTGATGATGCAGATGGATCTCCGGGAAAGTCCAGACCGGGGCCTCGGAGCCTCCCTTTGCAAGGCCATCTGCCACCTCATTTCCGTATACATTGACGTGTGAGGGGATCCATTGCAGGTGGACATTTCGGTATCTGGAAATCTGTTTTAGCATGTTTGGCACATAGATACTGGTCCTGTCTCCCACAGTACTCCAGTCACTTAGATGTTGGATAGAGCTCTTACTGTCCGATAGTATCCAGATCTCACTAGAGCTTCTTTCCTCCTGTATAGTCTTAAGTCCCTGATGGCAATCAGTTCGCTTCTGAAAACAGTACAATGGTCTGAATTTCTGATTGATATCTTTTGTTCTCCGTAAAGTTATTCTTGAATGAACTATATCCAGACGGTTTTTCAAAGTCTTTTTTTTTCCAATAACTGCTGAATGGAAAATATTGTTGATAAAAAAAACCGTTTATTGACTTTTATGAATTTACAAATCCCTTTTAAAAACACCAGTATTTTTCAATTATTAACTATTATATATATAAAAAAATTTTTTTAAGGAATGTGTCTTGCGTTGAAGATTCTCTGCAGATTAAAAATATTATTTTCATTTTTTAGAAAATGGAAATAATGGTATTTAAATTGAAGAATTATAATGTTCTACTGCGAAGAGGGTTTTTATATGTTGATAGGAAGATCGTGCTAAGTGCCAAATAGGTTAAAATGAACTTAAAAGATTCATGTAAAACACCCACCCCTTTACGACCCGAGCTACACAATGCTGGGGTGTATAAAGGAGATTGTTCAAGATCTTCAAAAATATTCGGACTCCCGGATCGTGAGTCCTTGATTTTAGACCAGCCAGTTCGCCTGGTTCTATTGAACCCGTTTTTAAGTTATGCCCCCTGGGCCGATTTCGATGAATGTGAAAGGGCGCTTCGCGCCGATGCACAGATTGTTCGCTGTAGATTTCAGAAATATTGATACAGACGCAGGTGGCTTGTATCAGTCGTTTAGTTATGAAAAGTAACGTAGTTCTTTAGGAGTTGCTGGCATTGATGCTGTTTAAGGCAACTTTTTCGCTGAAATTCTTAAAATTTAGCCTCATAACTTGAATCAGCGCCATGTGAAGGAGCCGTAAAGGGCTACACGAAGTAGAAATGCCATTAAATTTAAAGAAGGCATAATGAGGCACCTGAAAATCTCATTGGAAAAAATAATAAGGGAACAATTTAGGGCAGGGGTTCCCATCAAAACCGGTGGTACGCGTACCACTGGTGGTATGGGGGAAAATTTCAAGTGGCACCCGTGAAAGTTTTATCGATCGTACATAAGATAGTTCCATGAAAGATTATTTTGAAACGATCTTTTATTAACTTCTGGTTCGGTAAATCCGTAGACTTTTGAACTTCCGTCAAGCTGAGCTATTTTTGATGCCATTTGTTACGAGTTACTTATGTGAGACATAGAATAGAGTATAGGTGTAAGAATGGGATTTCTGTGCGCTTGAAAAATAAACATAGAAGCACAATCAGTACCATACTCCCAATGTTGATATTTTTGTCACAAGCAAACAATAACAACAAAAAGTATAACAATAAAAGTATATTTTGTATAATGATTAATTTTTTGCTGAGTTTGTATGAATTTTTTATTTGTATATTTTAAGACATAAGGGTAATAAATGAAACAAAATTTTCAACGTATTAATCTTTATTTTTCCTTTATTATAAGCATGTTATAAATCAACAAATACCTGACCCTTAACATGAAGTTCTCTCTGGAATTTAATTCAATAAGCATATTAACACTTTTAAAATAGTAAATATTAAACGTTTATTCAAATATTAAGGTCTGGTGGGTTCGCCAAAAATTCTCAAAAAGTCAAGTGGTACTCGGGTGCAAAAAGGTTGGGAACCCCTGATCTAGAGGAACACCTCCATTGGTTTTAATAAGAGTGGGGAAAAAAACTGAGCATAATACACAGTGGACAAAGATTTCTGGTTTTTACCCGTTTCTATAAAACGTCCTACACTCTTTTTGCTGTAGAGGTCAAACCAGGATATGAGAGTTGGATTCCTAAATCGCTCATTGAATATTGTGTGGTTTTTGACCTCTTACTCAAGTGCAACCTCTTTGGAGTAAATGGTATTTTTTTCTATGGATAGTGCAAAAGAAAGTGTTCCAAATGATAGTGTAGAGTGGCGATAAATATAAAAATGAAAGTTGAATGTTCGATACAAAACCTGTCATGAAGTCAAACTCAAGATTAATCAAATATCCCTTTCCAACCGAGCTATCACGATTGTGCGGATATAAAAAGAGAAAGTTCAAGCTCTTCAAAAAAAATCGATATCGAAGCAGCTGACTTTACCTTTCGTAATTTTTACAAAAATGACTTTGTTTTTAATGAGTTGCTGGAATTGATGCTGTTTAACGCATTTTTTCGATAAAACTCCAAATTTAATCTCATAATTTTAAATCAGCGCCATCTGACCGCCAGTCCTTAAAGGATAAAGGAATATTCAGCTATAGCAGCGAATTTATTACTAATTGTGCGTTGTGGCCATGATCCCTCATTAATAGCAAAGATGCTGGTCAAGACATTCGAACTTATTCATAACCTTTATATTTTTTATCCATACACACGAAAACAACAATGTATTTCGTATTGAATCAACCAATAAATTTTCTTTAAGTCATAGCACTTTTGTAATTGTTTATATGGAAAAGTTCCTAATATTTTTGGAAAGTGGTTCATGAAGAACTACCTATATTGGCAAATATTTTGAATGTCGCTTAATGTAGAACATTACAAGAACATTATTCGCAGATATAAATTAATGAATGTGATGATGCAGATGGATCTCCGGGAAAGTCCAGACCGGGGCCTCGGAGCCTCCCTTTGCAAGGCCATCTGCCACCTCATTTCCGTATACATTGACGTGTGAGGGGATCCATTGCAGGTGGACATTTCGGTATCTGGAAATCTGTTTTAGCATGTTTGGCACATAGATACTGGTCCTGTCTCCCACAGTACTCCAGTCACTTAGATGTTGGATAGAGCTCTTACTGTCCGATAGTATCCAGATCTCACTAGAGCTTCTTTCCTCCTGTATAGTCTTAAGTCCCTGATGGCAATCAGTTCGCTTCTGAAAACAGTACAATGGTCTGAATTTCTGATTGATATCTTTTGTTCTCCGTAAAGTTATTCTTGAATGAACTATATCCAGACGGTTTTTCAAAGTCTTTTTTTTTTCCAATAACTGCTGAATGGAAAATATTGTTGATAAAAAAAACCGTTTATTGACTTTTATGAATTTACAAATCCCTTTTAAAAACACCAGTATTTTTCAATTATTAACTATTATATATATAAAAAATTTTTTTTTAAGGAATGTGTCTTGCGTTGAAGATTTTCTGCAGATTAAAAATATTATTTTCATTTTTTAGAAAATGGAAATAATGGTATTTAAATTGAAGAATTATAATGTTCTACTGCGAAGAGGGTTTTTATATGTTGATAGGAAGATCGCGCTAAGTGCCAAATAGGTTAAAATGAGCTTATAAAAGATTTATGTAAAACGCCTACCCCTTTACGACCCGAGCTACACAATGCTGGGGTGTATAAAAGAGATTTTTCAAGATCTTCAAAAATATTCGGACTCCCGGATCGTGAGTCCTTGATCTTAGACCAGGCAGTTCGCCTGGTTCTATTGAACCAGTTTTTAAGTTATGCCCCCTGGGCCTATTTCGATGAATGTGAAAGGGCGCTTCGCGCCAATGCACAGATTGTTTGCTGTAGATTTCAGAAATATTGATACAGACGCAGGTGGCTTGTATCAGTCGTTTAGTTATAAAAAGTAACGTAGTTACTTTTTATAACTAAACGGAACTAAACTTTAGGAGTTGTTTATAACTAAACTTTAGGAGTTGCTGGCATTGATGCTGCTTAAGGCAACTTTTTCGCTGAAATTCTTAAAATTTAGCCTCATAACTTGAATCAGCGCCATCTGAAGGAGCCGTAAAGGGCTACACGAAGTAGAAATGCCCTTAAATTTAAAGAAGGCATAATGAGGCACCTGAAAATCTCATTGGAAAAAATAATAAGGGAACAATTTAGGGCAGGGGTTCCCATCAAAACCGGTGGTACGCGTACCACTGGTGGTATGGGGGAAAATTTCAAGTGGCACCCGTGAAAGTTTTATCGATCGTACATAAGATAGTTCCATGAAAGATTATTTTGAAAAGATCTTTTATTAACTTCTGGTTCGGTAAATCCGTAGACTTTTGAACTTCCGTCAAGCTGAGCTATTTTTGATGCCATTTGTTACGAGTACTTATGTGAGACATAGAATAAAGTATAGGTGTAAGAATGGGTTTTCTGTGCGCTTGAAAAATAAACATAGAAGCACAATCAGTACCATACTCCCAATGTTGATATTTTTGTCACAAGCAAACAATAACAACAAAAAGTATAACAATAAAAGTATATTTTGTATAATGATTAATTTTTTGCTGAGTTTGTATGAATTTTTTATTTGTATATTTTAAGACATAAGGGTAATAAATGAAACAAAATTTTCAACGTATTAATCTTTATTTTTCCTTTATTATAAGCATGCTATAAATCAACAAATACCTGACCCTTAAACATGAAGCTCTCTCTGGAATTTAATTCAATAAGCATATTAACACTTTTAAAATAGTAAATATTAAACGTTTATTCAAATATTAAGGTCTGGTGGGTTCGCCAAAATTTCTCAAAAAGTCAAGTGGTACTCGGGTGCAAAAAGGTTGGGAACCCCTGATCTAGAGGAACACCTCCATTGATTTTAATAAGAGTGGGGGAAAAAACTGAGCATAATACACAGTGGACAAAGATTTCTGGTTTTCACCCGTTTCTAAAACGTCCTACACTCTTTTTTGCTGTAGACGTCAAACCAGGATATGAAAGTTGGATTCCTAAATCGCTCATTGAATATTGTGTGGTTTTTGACCTCTTACTCAAGTGCAACCTCTTTGGAGTAAATGGTATTTTTTTCTATGGATAGTGCAAAATAAAGTGTTGCAAATGATAGTGTAGAGTGGCGATAAATATAAAAATGAAAGTTGAATGTTCAATACAAAACCTGTCATGGAGTCAAACTCAAGATCAATCAAATATATCCCTTTCCAACCGAGCTATCACGATTGTGCGGATATAAAAGAGAAAGTTCAAGCTCTTCAAAAAAATCGATATCGAAGCAGCTGACTTTACCTTTCGTAATTTTTATAAAAATGACTTTGTTTTTAATGAGTTGCTGGAATTGATGCTGTTTAACGCATTTTTTCGATAAAACTCCAAATTTAATCTCATAATTTTAAATCAGCTCCATCTGACCGCCAGTCCTTAAAGGATAAAGGAATATTCAGCTATAGCAGCGAATTTATTACTAATTGTGCGTTGTGGCCATGATCCCTCATTAATAGCAAAGATGCTGGTCAAGACATTCGAACTTATTCATAACGTTTATATTTTTTATCCATACACACGAAAACAACAATGTATTTCGTATTGAATCAACCAATAAATTTTCTTTAAGTCATCACTTTTGTAATTGTTTATAGGGAAAAGTTCCTAATATTTTGTGAAAGTGGTTCATGAAGAACTACCTATATTGGCAAATATTTTGAATGTCGCTTAATGTAGAACATTATTCGCAGATATAAATTAATAAATGTGATGATGCAGATGTGAATTGATAATAATCCCTATTTCAACAGCATAAACATCAAAGCAAAATTTTCTGATTCAAAACTTCGGAAAAATTGAATGAATATAAAATTTCAGACTTTTTTTTTCTTCCGAAGTTTGACAAAAGATAATTAGCATTAGATCTTACTAGCTGCTGGGACTGCTGTTTCATATGTGCATTGTCAGAACTCGAAAGGTCGAGTTGTCACAAAAATACATGAAATATTACATAAATTATATATAATAAAACATATTTTCATTGATACGTGAGACAATTCACTCAATGCTATTAAATTTCACCTCTTGAACAAACTTAACTTCCTTATCTATACGTTCAACCTTTAGACCGACGGTCAGATAGCGCTAATTTAAAATAATGAGACTAAATTTGGAGTTCTATCGAAAAATTGCTTTAAGGTAGGCGAATACCCAAAATTTACCAAAATTCTAAAATTTTTACTATTACTTTAATCTTTTCAAAAGTTTTCAAAGTGATTTCAAATATAATGAACAATGCTTTTTTTGCAACTTTTTGATTTAAATATTATTGATTTATTAGCAGTGTTTTTCTACTAAAAAAAGAGGTTTACGCTAACAAGTCTACCACATTGAATTTTCATCCTATAAACATTAATTATGTGTTAAATTCTTCGTTTTGAGCTGATGCATGCAATGACCCTCTAGAGTTACATACAAATCACAAAAAAAAAAGAAGTTATTAAGAAAAATGCTATAAATTAACCACAAAAATAAAAGTTTTTTTTTACCGATTAACTTGCACTTGAAATTTAAAAAAAAAAAAAAAAACTTGTATATTTACACCAGATGTTAGAGGTTCATGGCACAGATATATATTGAAATAGCGTCTGTAAAAAATTTCAGGTAAATTAACGTTAAACTTTTTATGCTAGAAGTGTTGGCGTAAACCCCTTTTTTTCATTGAAAAACACCGTTTAAAATAAATCAATAATATTTAAATAAAAAAATTGCCTAAAAAGCATTGTTCATTATATTTGAAATCACTATGCCAAATTTGGAATAGATTAAAGTAATAGTAAAAATTTTAGAATTTTGAGAACTCGCCTATCTTAAACAGCATTAATACCAGCAACTCTTAAACCCTCTAATGCAAGTTTTTTTTTTTCGTCCCGAAAAAATTATATTTGTATCTCTTATGCTCATACATTACGGGAAAAAAAATTAAATACATCGGAATTTAAACAATTTCCATTTTTTTAAAAAAATTGTTACCAAACGGTAACACCATGCATTAAGCACTGAATTGATGCTTAAAGTTCGGAGTACTAATATTTATTTTTATTAAAATTATTTAAGAAGTTGCAGAGGCACACTGACACATAGTTTTAGGTATGAAATCTTTAAACGAAAACATGTATAACAAACAAAAAAGAGTATTAATATTTAGTACAATTAGATTTTGTTAAACAAGAAAAAATAGTTAAAAAAATAATTATGAATAGTAGTAACTTTTGAAACAAAATTAATGTACAAATAGTAGGTATTTATGAATAAAAATATACAAAAAATCATTTTTAAACATATTTTTTTAAATGGCAGAATGATACGACATAAAACAGTTATTTTTACTCTTAAAATAAAGCGGTACCAAACATTTTAAACACTGAACTCTTGTGAATCCTTTACAGAGATACACATAAGCAAACAAAAGTTGTGCTTAATGCATGATGTTACCAAACGGTAACATGTAAAAACCAACTACAAACTACCAATTTTGATAAGAATGATTAGAAAACTACTAAATATAGTTTAAAATAACCCTCTTGAACTATATTTTTTTCAAAGCAATTTATTTGTATTTAGTACTAATATTATTTCTGTGAATACTACCAAATACGTAAATTCACAACAGTTAGAAACCTCACTTTTTAATTTTGAATACACTTTTACTTCTGTCATTTATGAGGGTTATTATTAACTAAAACTTCGAAATGGAATGTAATAGTTGAAAAAAAAACACAAATTTGTAGAGAGGGAGGTCTACTTTAATAGAATAAAGTGGATTATGTAACTTGTTATTGCATGCATTTTCGAGGGTTTTAAAAAAAGTCATTTTTTCATACAAATAAACGATCCGCACGATCGTAGCTCGGTCAGAAAGGGATACTAGAATAAAATGGATTATGTTATTTGTTGCCATATGAATACCATATAATATGTTGCCATATGTTATATGTTGCAACAGTAAGCGATGTACGATAAAAAAAAATACAAAATAATAATAATAATACAATAAAAATTTTATACAAAAAACGTGCGACACTGAATCCTATGAGCCAATTCGCCAGCATAAAGATCACCCAACTTTACTATGACTAATTCGCACCAGTTTTTTAAATAAAAAATATTAAATTTATATAAATTTTTTTACTAGCCGAAAACGATTACATTAATATGTACAGAATGGAAAAGCAGAATTTTTTGCTCCAAAAAATTCTGCGTATTTAAATGTTGTCAGCCCGGCCCGTACAATTATTTTCGGTATATTTCCACTCTATGAGTGCACGCACAGACAATAATCTAAACAGACTGCGCATTTACGTAGGTGAATGAGGCGAAAAGTCTCCACCCCCCTGGCGTAGTAACGAATTAATCTGGTAGGGGCGCTACAAGTATAGTCGTTTTTTGGCTGCCTGTTTTTAGCTCTTTAGGAGCTTTAACGTAGCTAATAACGCCTCGTAATTTAAAACCCCAGTCCAGTGAGGAAATTTGTTACTTTTTTGCCTAGTTTGGAACGTTTCTAACTGCTTATTTTTTACCTATAAAAGTGGATTTTAACACAGCTATAAACGTTTTGTAAATCGTGTAATTTTCGCTTTTCTTAATAAACTGCGGCACTAGACCAAGGTTTTAAATTACGAGGCGTTATTGACTGTGTAAAAGCTCAGAATGGAGGCTAGAAATAGGCAGTCAGAAACCATTATATTAATGGGCTTGTTTTTGGGATCTGGCAAAAGCTCCGCGGTCTAGTTTGCACTTTTCTCGAATTACTTTTGGTTTTTTTTTTCGAAATTGAGTTTTCTAAGAATAATTTAATTTAGTTGTTATATTTTAAAATTACAACTTCTTGCTGTGCTGTCGGTTGTCTTAATAATTTAACAAGGGAAACTTGCATCAAAAGAAGTTGGAATAATTGGTTTAAATATATAACAACTATAATATTCTTAGATAATTCTATTTGGAATACCAAAGCAAATATAGAATGCAAAAGTAATTCGAGAAAAATGAAAACAAGACTGTGGAGCTGTTGCTAGTTCCCACGTGAAACAAGCCTTGTTATTTAATTTAAAAAGTTAATATATTATTTATATATTTACTGAAATATATGATAACTACTGTTATAATATTTTTATGTATGATAAAAAAAACTATAAAATTTAAGTAAATATGCAAACAGAAATTACCACAAAACAATGAAAAAGAATTTTAAACCTTTAATTTACAATTCCAAATTTTACATTTGTTAAAGGTTTTTTTGTATTAAAAATTATAAATATCAATTTCAGGCATATATATAGATATTAATCATTTCAATTTAACTTTTCCAAATATTATTAGAATATGTTTTTCAGCAGAAAGGAATTAGTAATAATGAGACCGCATCTCAAAATAATATGTAGATAAATTTGCGATTAATTATCAAGTTTTAAAGTTAATAAAGCATTTACAAGTTTTGAATTCGGTGTTTACAAGTTTTGAAATGGTAAATATAGTAGTTTTTCCTTCAATGGGGGCTTTTCCTTGTTACAAAAACATTAATATTTCCTTTGCTTATTATTCTATAACACAGCCAATTATAGTTTGTATATCAGAACATACAAGAAGCTAGAAATAATGTTATTACAAATAAAGTGTCTGATTATAAAATGTTTTTTTTTCTCAAATAAATTAGAGTTTGCTTCTAGAGCAAGTAAAAATAACTCCATTTCTCTAAATAATCTAATGTTTAAGGGGGGGGGAATATGAATAATTTACAGCCTACAAGTTCTTTATGGAAAAGAGCATAATTTCTGATAAATGTATCAAAACATTGTTTAATCATTAGTAAATGTATTGTGGCACTTTTGTAATCACAAACTTATACAATGTAAGAAAACAAATGCAAAATATTTATTTTTTAAAATAAAGTTAAGTGAGATATATTTTAAAAAATAATAACCAAATAAAAAAAATAACTACCCATCCAAAAAAAAAAGTCAACTAAAAAAACATATGTTAACAACATCTCAATTCTAGAAGAACATCATAAAACCAAAATATCTTTTAAGTATTTTTATATTCAGCTTAGTAATATAAAGCAAAATTTTATTCGTTGGTACCTACACTGTATGTTAAATTTTTGACTCAGAGTAATATATTTAAAAATAAACTTATATATAGGGAGAGTCATGCAAGTAATTTTGTACAATTCAAGGAATAATTGGTGAATTAGGTGCACTTGAGAAGGTGTTCCAACAAATCAGGTGTTAATTGGCCCTTTGGAGATGGAGGTTATGGAATGAGTCTTCACACAAATAAGCTCAACTATTTCTTCATCCTATGAAGAAAAAGCTTTTTTAAACACAACACATCAAAATTATGAATAAAAATCCACAAAATTTTTAAAATGCTCTAAAGCGAAGCAATTAATTTACAATATGTATTGTTAGACCTTAAATTTTAATAGCCAATATATCAGGAGGAGGAATATTTCATATTTAGTGAAATGAAATAGTAAGTTTTGAATCAAAAAGTGCTTATTATATGGAAATATCAGCTCTAACTATACAGCTAAACAAGATTTAAAAAAAAAAATTAAAGAATAATTAGGTACTAAAAACAGGTAACATTTGACATAAATTAAAAAGTAAACAATTAAATGAAATGTATCTAATGATTTTTATCTAATGATTTTTGGAAACTGTAAAATTATCCTGCCTAAAAAATTTATTATTTTGGGAGTAAAAATTCCTACAAATCTGGTGGTAACTGGTTCATTCATATATATTTAGAAGGGATCATTAGGGAGCACCTGATTAGGCACCCAACACAACCATATTGCATGCATCTATCATATTTAATGTGCACTCCCTCTACACCGTTACATTCAATGAACATTTTAAGCTGCACGGGCCGTTTATAGGTCATCAGTTAGGTTATTTGCTTAAAACATAGTTTTAAAAACTAACAACAATAATATTTTAACTCTACATATATCTTAACTTATTTAATAAAGTTACACGAAAAAAAGTGCAACTCATTTAATAGTTAATAATGTTTAATTATTTTAAATAAAAAATAATTACCGAAGACTAAAAAAAACAGATGCTTTAGGTATGTTAAGCTACATATATCAATAATTTTCAATACAAAAATGACCAATCCTTCTTAAGTGATCGAGCATTTAGCGCTGATGAAAGAAAACTTACAAGAATATTTGAATAAATAAAATATTTAACACACTTACCTATCAATATCCTTGGGAACATAAAATAATTTCATTAAATAAATAAAAAATATGTGTTTCGACGAGAAAAGAACGCAACAAAAATATTTTTCTCCAGGTCTCTCTCGAGTCGCAATTTTCTTCTTCTCCGCAATCCATTTCAAAAGTAGCGCGCAAGCGCTCATTCATTTATCCAAGTTTGAGCATAATTAGTACAAGTTGCGCGCGCACCTTGGAGTCGCGCGCAGTTTTAACCAGTGACGTGTTCATTAGTTCGAAATTAATCCGCTGGATGGCTGGTGACGTCACTCTCTCAAAAAAAATTCCGATTGGACTGTCTGTTTACGATTATTGTCTGTGAGTGCACGTATGGTGCGATCTTATTGAAAATTTAAGTCAAAAATGAATTTACATCAATATTTTAATTGGTAAAAATCAATTGCACCTAGTCCACAATTACCGTAGAAGAGGGTAACTTTGGCCCAGGCGTCTGAAAAAGATTGGTTTCTCCATTTCTCATCATTAAGTGACCCATCTCATCTTCAATTGTTTTACATTTTTGTAAAGCATTGCCTTTCATTTCATAAAGCAAATTAAAATATTCTAATTTTGGCAACATCAATTTTTGTTATTTATAGTGTAATGTTATTCTACGATGCACTATTGCACTGTGATGTAAATGATTAGCTACGAACAATTTTTAATAACTTCGTAACCGATAACTTTGTCATATTTTTTGTTTATAAATTGTATTGTTACTTTTTAATTTTGTAACACAGCCCTTATGTAAGAATGTTAAAAGGTATGCTTCTTATGTATTTCTTACATGGTCCAAAGTTACCCTCCTGGATTCTAACCGTGTCCTAATTTTTTTTTTAACTAATCAACAAAAAATTAAAAACTGCATGGCTTTTTTAATGTGTTAAAAACAGTTTTTGATGCCTAATTTTTTCTTCCCTTGTAAAAAAACCCTAGGAATTTGGACCAGCACATAATTGCATATTCATTTTTGTAATGGCAATTGCCATGAAATCCCCAAATTATTTACTTTCTAAAAATTCTCATAAAGAAATGCCAAATTAAAGAAAATAAATTTTATATTTTTTTCCTCGCGAAATTTGACAAAAGCTAGATAGCATGAGCTCTAGCTGGGGGTTAAGACTGCCAAGTGTTTGGTATGTAAATTGCCGAACAATTTCAATTGAATTCGACAATTGCGATGAATTGACGTTTGATGTCATGTTTGGTGGTTTTTGTATTAATTGTTGAAGTAGGTTAACTGTTGTAATGTGTCAACAGTTGTTATAGGGCTTATTCCACAGAACGGGTTGTGCCTGTGGAAGTCTTAAACCCTTCGCCTTCGCTCGACTGCTAACCAGCCAAGTAATCCTCGTAATTTAATAGTTTTATATAGAACTTTAAAATCATAACATCAAAAAATTGGTAAACTTAAAGTTTAGTTTTGAACAAATTAAGATGGGACGCTTTTTTTTAAAAAAGTAAATATAGTTGACTTAAGTGATTTTGAAAAAAGAATCGAATGATGTGTTATAAGGTATTTAAATCTGAATAAACAAGGTAAAAAATGTATTTGTCATTTTTCCTTCATTTGCCAAACAAAAGACAACGGACAAAGGATCTTTTACAGAGAAAAAATAAATTTTGAATTTTAAAGAAAAATATTTATTAATACTGAACCTTGTGTAATCAACACCCTGTACAGAACAGTCTGTTTCAATAGTAATGTTACTTTTAGGGTCGTTACGGGATTCAGTAGCATAATTATAAAATGTGGACGTGGACATGCACCAGCACCACTTTTCAACAATGAAATCAATATAAGGGTTTTAAAAACGTCAGATTTTTTAAAAATTATTTTTATGTTCTGTGGGATCGATTTTTTTTTACTTTTAAAAATTACGTCGGGGGAAAAAATAGGACATTTTCTTCTACTATTTCCCACATTAGGAGACACGTACTTTTTATCTTACTATATTTCTCCGTAAAATAAAAGTTATTGTTACTGCAAATACTAAAGGGACGGCAAATGAGGCAAAAAGCTGATTAGCAGGAGCTCCAGCACAGGAGTGGAGTACCCCTTTTATCGTATAAACCGTTTAAAGACTGCCCGGTGTCTGTCACGAGGAGGCGTTCTTTTTAGCTTCTCTATTTCCATGCAAAATAAAAGTTATTACTGCAAATACTAATTATGTATAGAGGAATTATAATCAATAGAGAAACAACAAATGAGACAAAAAGCTGATTAGCAGGAGCTCCAGCACACGGGTACCCCTTCCTCAAACCGTTAAGACTGCCAGGTGTTTGGTTGGACAAGCGTATTGCCGGACAGAACAAGTCAAATCCGGCAACCCACAGTTATGTCATCCTGTGAGTAACAACCGCTGGTTGTTATACGAGCAGCAAATTGGTTCAGTTTAGGAGCAGAGTTTAGAGTTTCTGTTTGGAGTTTTTTTTGTGACCTTTGCGATTCGCCATGACGCGGAACCGCTTGTCCAAAGTCACACGATTGCCGGCTTAATCGGACTTCCCACCCGTATGCCTTTGCTCAACCACTAACCAGCCGAATCTATTAATAACATACTAATATTTTATAGGAAATTAAAGCCACAACAACTTAATAGTGGTATAAACATTTCAGAAAGCATTAAAAGTTTTATGGTCGTGTAATATATGCATAAAAAATATTGCAACACTCAGCTAAAAAAGAATAGCAAGCAAAAATCAATTAAATAAAGGACAAATTTCAAAATAAAAGTTTAAGGATTTTATACTTTTATTTGCTTCACCCAAACAATCTCTTCAATCCAATACAAATCTTTCAGTGAATTTTTAAATGATTTTTATTATGCTGGTTGGTTGTTCGAAAATCGTCACGTAAGAGCTGTATAACATGCCGTTTGTAATGCTCCATTTTCTCGCCACATGTGCGATTACTATAATGTGACAGTACAATAATGTGTGACGATCGATATAGAGCACCACATTATTGTACAAAAACACGTCTAATGAGTGAAATGTTTTATAATAAAACATTACATTTTGCTCATATTGACGCGCTTTTGCACAATAATTCTAAAGAAATCAATTATATTGATTTTTATGCTGGTTGAAAAACTTACCTGCGTTATACAACTGTACATATAGCTAGCCAAATTATTATAAATAACGTGTTAAATATGTTATTTTTTTTTAGAAAAAATCATTGCTTGATTATTCATGTTCGTAACTCATCGCCCAATTGAGATAACATATGACTTTGGAACTATCTTAATTTTTGCGTCAAATATTTGACCAAGTCCACCAAAATTTCAACAAAACCACGGAGAATGAGTAAAATAATTGTTTGAAAGTCATTGCGTAGCGTAGAGCTGTAGTTTGGCCATTTGTGACGACTTTACTCTTTTTTTTTTTTTTTTTGCCAAATATGACACCAACATTTTGAGTTGATCTTGGTTAACATTAACGCTAAACTATTTTTAAAACTGCCAAAAATAGAAATTATTTCTAAGGTTTTATATGCTCGTATATTTGAAGTCATTAAGAAAGCTGTAAAATGGGTAACTGGGTTCTATATTTCTCATTGTAATTTGTGTCAAAGTATTTTTTTACAATTTTTTTTTATTTGCACTGAAAGTTACCTTCATTTTACACTTTCTTAATCTTATTCATTATTCATCCATTTGTACCATTATCCACTTTGCCATAGTCCAGTTTTCTGTTTTATCACTTGAGGTGCTTGAGGTTGTTTCACGCCATGGATAGCAACAGCTTCAACAGTTTGTTAAAAAAAAAATTTGCATGGAATTACTTATGTATTGGTAATCGAAAATAATTTTCTAAGAATATTCTTCTCCTTAAATTTTTAGAATGCCAATTTCTTACTGTGCTGTTAGTTGTTCAAAACATTTGTTAAAGAAAGCCCGAATAGAAAGAAAAGTTTCTACAAGGTGTCCCAAAATTGACTACTGTTTTGTGTTTTTAAAAAATACTAGAAAAAGAAATGGAAAGAGAATTAACGCAATTCTTGCAGAAAACGAATGAGTCATGCCAGGAATTTGATATGGAGCACTTTATTACGTTAGGTATGTTTGTTACGCTATTACGTTATTTCGCTTTATTATGTTCCATTTAACCAACAGATGGCGCAGAAATACCGTGTGCTGGCTGTATGAAAGAACTACGCATCAATATACACCAAAAAGAAGGGTCCGTGGTTCGAAATGTTCAGTGGCTTTCAGTTCAGGGAAGGCAGCAATAGTTATTGTGTGGAATCCTTAAGATCCTTGCTTGGAATCCTTAATCCGCAAGACCGCAACACTACCAGTTCGCTTGGATTTCCCCCATAACTGCTTTATTGCCTTCGGGTTCGGATCTTTCTTGACATTAATTTTTTTCTCTAAGATCCATCGCGCTGCTGTTAATCTGGCACTCAATCGGTGGTATTCTAACACGATAAAGATTCTTTACTTCAACGAATACGCCATCTTAACCTTTTCTGACCGGGCACGCACGATCGTGCGGGTATTATAAAGAAAATGTTCAAGCTCATCAAAAACATCGATACCGAAGCAGCTGACTTGTACCATTCGTTATTTGTATAAAAAAAACTTTGTTTTTAAGGAGCTGCTGGCATTCATGCTGTTTAGCTCATTTTTTTTCGATAAAGTCCAAATTTAGTCCCATAATTTTAAATCAGCGCTACCTGACCGCTAGTTGAAAAGGGATATGGATTCCACGCAAAAGTATTGCTGCTTTCCCTGAACTGAAAGCTACTGAACATTTTTGAACATGTATTTTTAAAAACAGGTAGTCCTATTTGGGAGACCCTGTATGTTTTTATTCATCTATATCGGTCATTTTGATAGTGAAACGAAGCAACTAACGAAATCGCTGTACATAGAAAACTGAAAACAAGACCGTTACATCATCTGAAGCATTCCTAGAGTGGCCCAAGTCCCCTATGTCGATCCAAACCAAACAAAGCCATAAAGGTATTTAATATTAAAAAGTTTAGATGGCGCTACCGGGCAACAGGGTGATCTAAATGGTGAATGCTCCTTCACATCTTCGCAAAACCATGACGTCAGAAAGGCATAAGCGAATTGCAAAAATCGTGGCGACATCTATCTTATCGATACTTAAGCAGAGACCGATTTGAAAATGTTCGATTTAAATGAAATATATATTAGGGTGGTTCGAAAAAACAAAATTTTCGAGTACCAACTTCAAACCGGTCGCAAAAGTTGCGTATCGTCATGCTGATTAACGGAAAAATAATTAAAAAATTCTGAAGTTATAAACATAATAGGCCCCGTGTGTTTGAAGTTTCGAAAAAAAGGTAAAAAACGACTAACTTCGAAATATCTGCCAAAATTTGCAGATAAATTATTTAGCTTCCAAACTGCATTTTTTAGGTTATAAATACTTCAGTTATTAGGAAAAAAATTGCTTTGAACGTATTTGTTTGTAATATTAAGTCTCACAAAAAATTGAAAAAGTACAAATTTGAAGAAAATTTGAGATTTTCCTTGCTCTCAAAACCTTAGCTATTTTGGAGTAAACATCATGAAAAAACATTTTACTACGTTAAATAAAAGATTTTTAAAATATAAAGTCGATTTGATCAGAAAATTTGCCTTATATCCCTAGAAAGTCAGGACCGTCGCCTGGTGTGGGGCCCGTTACCCCTTATTATGATGGACCCAAATAACAGGGAACAAAAATGAAAATCAGCATTGAATATGGGATATAACATTTAAATTAATCTATATTTACCTATTCAAATTTTTAAAAAAAAGAATTCACGTAATTGCTGCGCTTTGCCCAATTTATTTATTAGTTTATGAAATGACCAACAACTCAACACGGTAAGGTGATTGCAATTCGAGTTCATACTGTGCGGCTGCACTCAACCAACCATGTTTTTTTTGTCTTGAAGTTTAATACACAGATATGGGATTCTATAAATGTGAATAAATATTTATTCTTTAGTGTTTTTTTTCCAAGTAAATGCATTTAAAGAGATTTTTATGAAATTTCTGCATATGGCTTCTAAACAAAAGAATATACCTATGAAGCCATCTCGATGACCACATATTTTAGTTGAGACTTGTATTACAAGCTTAACGCGTCTCTCGACTGATTGAGTGTAGTAGAAAACTGATTACTTTTAATCATAGGCTCATATAACATTTTAATAAGTGATAACAATTCAATGTTACTAACGTTCCTCAGAAGTGGTGGATATAATTTACACATGCATCTCAATTTATTTATTTCGATATAATCTGTAGCATTAGTTATTTTAAGAATTTTAAAATGCGAGTGTTTTTATCCTTCGATATTACTTTCCTTGCTTTTATTATTTTATTGTAGCCCATCTCTAGAATATCTTTGCGAGCTTTGATAATACAGTGGTGGAAATTGATTTATGAACTAGCAGTTTTTTAACAGTATTTCTTCATTAAATGCGTTTTTATCGATTTAAATTTCATACACTATACAGGCTTTGTATTATAAGTTATACCCGTAAATAAAATTTTATATAATTTCGTAAAAAATTAGTTTTGTTGATATTTTAGTTTTAGCATAGGGAAATTGATTTATGAACTTTTACATTCAATCCCAATTAATAATTACCAAAACTATTTTTTTTTCGTTGTTGCTTCCTTGATTTGTATTTTCATAGACAACACGAAACTTTGGGTCAAGGTTTGGTCAAACAATTTCCAGTTTTTAATGATTAAGTCCTTCTATTCCATAACTGATACACACTCCATTGACACCATTCTCCATTTGAGTAAATTATTCATACCAATTGATCTCAGACATTATTCTTTGGGTTTAAGTCATGGCTATTGGCAGTTTGATCTAAAAGAACAACATTTTGTACATTAAACCAGTCTTCCATTTCGTTTGAAATGTGGATACTTGCATTATCATACATAAAAATATAATCAAAAGTATACTTTTGCCCCGCAAAAAGGAATCAAAGAATTTTTTTAGAACTAATCTGCAATAAATTGATGTTTGTCAGCCCTTCAGAAACAAAACCTTGGTTCTTCAATCATAAGATATCGTTGCCCAAACATCAAACTTCCACCACTAACATTTCCGCCGAAGACAAATCTTGGTTATCTTCGAAGATCCTTTCAATAACAGTTTAAGCCATCACTTCCATCCAAATTGAACTTTTTTTCATCAGCAAATATCACTTTTTTCCCATTTCTCTCAATGCACCCCCACCCAATCCATTTTCATGTAGTTATGACCATATTTTAATAGCCTGTTTTGTGGTGAAGAGTCAGCTTTGGACCAGCCTTCATTTTGGAACATTTCAAGTTCAACTACGATGTCAATATTTGTCCTACTCTTCTGGGAGTCACAGGAAGTGATAGTTCATAAAAAATTCGTCCTGTAATGCACAAATGCTGCCACAAATGGTAAATTTTTGGGAAGCAAGTCCAATAATCGTGCTTTTGTGCCTCGTCCCACGAGGGTTACAACTTTTTTGTTGATGGTTTTTGCCGCAGTCAGAATGATTATTCAAATATTTATGAATTATATTTATTGATCGTTTCATTAATATGCTGATTTCTCTTACAGATTTGCTGCAATATTATATAAGGGTCATTTTTTACCTTTTTGGCTTCGGGCAGTACCGCAAGCTTTCCTATTTAGTAAAATGGGAATAAAACATATAAATTTCAACAAAGTTTGCCTTAATCTTATTTATAAGCAATGATAGTAAGCTCCCCTGAAGTTCAAATTAAGAACTAGTTAAAATATTTGGTACCTGGGTTCAAAATAAGTTTGAGTTCATAAATCAATTTCCACCATTTGACATGCTTAAAAACTAAAAATCGATATAATTTTTTTTAATATCATTTCTTGAAAAAAAATTATGTGTGAAAATCCTTTATTATACTCTGAATATACAACACACAAAATTCGAATTGTGAGCACTTAATACAAAGCGATATTTGGTGAAAAGAATGTTAGTTCATAAATCAATTTCCACCACTGTAGCACATTTTCAAAATGTACAAAATGGGTATTTTTTTCGTTTTTAGGATCGATACATTTGCCCAAGTTTTCTGGCAAGTAACTTGAAGTTTCGATAGCCTACAACACATGTTTTAGGCCCTCAGTAAAATATTTTCTTTTTACCATTTGCAATTTACCACTGCAAGGCTAGTACAATTATTGGCATTTTTGCCACATCCACAGGAAAATATATTTTACATTTCCATGCTGCAATATCAAAAATTTGAGCTTCATTAACGAATTCATTCACTTTAGCATGATAACTTGCTCCTTTATTGAAATGTTTGTAATTTTTTTTTCAATTTGCAATACTTGTCGTTAAACAGTTTTATCATGGGTACAATACGAATGTGCAACACAACTGGAGTGAAAGCCTTGTGATAATTTTTTTCAACCTGAGTTAAGCAACATTTTCTGCTATTTTTAAATATTCTACTTTTTCATTTGGATATGAGCTTTCTTCTAAGCAATAAAATACAAAATCTTTATATGCTGGTAACATACTTAGGAAACCCGAAAATTTTACAGTGATTTTTCTGTCTGGTACCAAACTTCTTTTACTGAGATGACATTTCACTACAATTCCTACTGAACCCAATTCATATCAATCCTTACAACCGAATTCTCGTCACTTTTTCGTTATGATATGAGCTATAGCTATTGGAGCATAACTTCATGCGTTCTCAAGTGGCCAGACAGATTTATGCGTTACATCTGTTTTCAAGTGCCGAACAGGAAAGTTGTATAAATGGTTAATAACTCCCATTCTCCCTCTTCTATCGGTACCAGCAATGGAATCTTTATTTTATTAAAACTTCATTACTTCATCGGACTTTAATTTGTAATACAGCAAGTAAAAAAAATTATTGAATTTTGAGTGTAAGAATTAATTTAACTGTCAATTCTAGTTTTAAAATTGCCATGACTGGCTAAAACATAAAATTTTTAAATTATACTGCCCCTTTCACAAAGTTATTCAAGGTTGATAACCGGTAATTGATATTTGTCAAATGAGGCATTGGCGTTGAAATAAGTATCATCTCGGCTGTCATACCAACCTTTGTCCAAGTAACGGGCATTGATTATTTTTTTACTATACCTGTATCGCAGCCAGCCGTTGCATTAACAGAATTGTTTTAGACAAATATATATATTAATTTAAATTTTATCATCCATATTCAAAGCAGATTTCCGTTTTTGTTCACTGTTATTTGGATCCATCATAATAAGGGGTAACGGGCCCCGCACCACGCGACGGTCCTGACTTTCTAGGAATATAAGGCCGATTTCCTGCTCAAATCGACTTTATATTTCATAAATATTTTATTTTAATGTAGTAAAATGTTTTTTATGGTGTTGACTCCAAAATAGCTAAGGTTTTGAGAGCAAGGAAAATCTCAAAAATTCATCAAATTTGTACATTTTCAAATTTTTGTGAGACTTAATATTACTAACAAATACGTTTAAAGCAATTTTTTTCCTTATAACTGAAGTATTTCTAACCTAAAAAATGCAGTTTGGAAGCTAAATAATTTATCTGCAAATTTTGGCAGATATTTCGAAGTTAGACGTTTTTTACCTTTTTTTCGAAACTTCAAACACACGGGGCCTATTATGTTTATAACTTCAGAATTTTTTAATTATTTTTCCGTTAATCAGCAGGGCGATACGCAACTTTTGCGACCGGTTTGAAGTTGATACTCGAAAATTTTGTTTTTTCGAACCACCCTAATATATATCCCTTTATTAACACCTACTCTCTAGTATTGGTTAATTTAAGAAAAATTTAACTGTGCAAATATTTTTTAAGTAAAATATTTCTAAACTAAGTATTATATAAAATACTGGAATTTGTTTTATGTAATGAAGGATTTTACTTAAAAGTACATTAAAAGCAGGGCCGGATTTAAAGATTTGCAGCCTCTAGGCTACGATCAATTTGCCGCCAGATAGTTTTCTTAACTATTTTTTTTTCTTTCTACATATTAGAATCAACTATGTACACTCTAAATATCGAAGGCGGTCTTTATAATAATTTTTTATGCCCAATGCCGCTTTAATTGTTCGTAAAATTTGCCGGCCCAAAACATTTGCCGCTCTGGGCTACAGCCTACTTAGCCTATTTAGAAATCTGGCCCTGATTAAAAGTAATTTGAAGCACTTTACAAATTTCTCTTTGAAATCGATATTTTGTTTAATTCTTCCATTTATTTGGAATAAAATGAATAAAACAGTTTGCATATACAAAAAATAATTTGTTTTAGTTATTTAATTTCTTTTTTAAAAATAAGAAAATGGAAATTGTACTAAAAAAATGAAGTTATTAAAGATTCATTAAATTTGAGTAGCATTGTGCCCGCATAGTGTAATACATTTTATTTCCTACAGCTAAATAAATTATTAAATGATTGAAAAGCCAGATAATTTTCAAGCAAAAAAGGTACACAAAACTTTAATTTAAAACAAATTTTATATTTTTTTACAATGAAAATATTTTCATGATCTTCATGAAAAAATATTAACTGATCATGAAAAATACATATATTTCAGTAGATTCGTTAGTACAATAATAATATAAAATAATTATTAGTCCAGGCAACGAAGAGTTCTAGAGGGAAAGTTTTGGAACACAATTTTTGACTTCATAACTTTGTTTAGACTAGTTAGGAGGTAAACATATCAAAAGTCCCCGCCCCTAGCCCCTGTGCTGAAGGGGGGAGGGGGGGTTGAATGTCCCATTTTTCGGTTTTTCGCTTATATCTCGAAAACTATGAGTTCTAGCTATATAATTGTATTACACAAAATGGAAGCTGATTAAATTTGCTACAAGCTGCACCCCTCAAGTGTTTTAATATCCTGTATAGTTTTCGAGATATCCGCTCTTGAAAATCAGTAATTTTGGAGAAAACACTTCTCCCCCCACATTTTCCCTCTTTTTTGACCGGATAACTCTTCAATAATGCACCGAAACACTAAATTTTGGCCCTAGATTGGTAGAGAATTTAATTATTTTCAATAATATACTTTATTTTACTATTTTATCTATTTTCCTTCAAATTTTAAAGCGGTTTCAGTGTTGAGTGAAGATTGTACTGAAAGTCCCATAGAGCTAATGCATAAGTTTTGAAATCGCAACTTTTGGAAAACAATTTATTTGCCATGTTATTCCATTTTCACAAGGTATTAGAATCATCATAACATCAATTTAACACAAAATTGAAAAGAAAATAACATCCGGTTATATAATTAATAATTAATAAAGTTTTAAAATAGTGGCGCCATCTGCTGTATATGTTTGAAATTTTAAAACTTCAAAAATATATAATTAAATAACTAGATAATATTTTTGTTTCAAATTTGTTTCATTTCGATGTTATGTTGATTCCCGTACCTGGATAAAAAGGGCTAACATGGCAAAGCAATACATCTGTGGAAGTTGTTATTCCAAAACAATGCATTAGCTCTATCGGACTGACAACCCCTCGTATGTACACTTATTCTATACTGAACGTCTAAATAACACTGATACTCTTTTTGTAGGCACGTTGTTACTTTAATATTTTATCTATTTTATTTCATTTCTCGAACTCCAGTGGGAAAACGGTCAAATGATCTTCCTATTCTTCTTCATCTTCGGAGTCAACTTGAGAGACCCTTTTGAGGCTAGTCCCCTGGGAATGTTGGCATTCTGAGGAACATTTGAGACTTGATTTTTTACAGCTACAGTTTGAGCTGGCACAGACTTTCATGTTTCTGCAGAAAATTATTTTCATAATATTGTCAGGTGCTGCTGCTAACTCACTGTGCACTTTGACCATCAGGCAGTTATTCTCAATCTTCCAATCATACACAAGAGGAGGCAGGTCATTTCCCAGCCACAGCTCATCTTGGTGTAATATTCAGAGGAAATGCTGTTTTACTGCTTCCTCGGTGGGAAGAAGACGATATATCAGGCTTGATGGCGGCTCCGGATTTCAAGAGGGAATTATACCTGTGGCATTGGGGAAGGCCTCTTTCGTTGGAGCCCCATAACACCTCAAGATGCAGGTATTGTCTGCCTTTTGTACCTGATATGTGGTTAAGGAAGGGTATGAAAAGACCGCTGCTGCTTTCTGGACTTCTGACGACTTCGTACACAACTTCACAAATGCGATCCCGCTTTTTCGAAGTGTGAAAGATGTAGCGTCGCATCCAGCTATTGTGTTTGCAAAAATAGCACGTCCTAAACCCAGTTGCTGTAACTCTTGGGATGAGAATAAAAAATCCTTTGTCTTCCCACGTCCAGGCTTTATGAAACCGATGTCCTTATGCACATCAGCTGTAGCCATCAAGAGGACTGTAAGGTCGACACAAAATATTAAAGTATAACAACGTGCCAGCAAAATAAGTATCTGTGTCATTTCCGACATTATCACAGCTGTATGCCGTATCCACTATCAGAACGTCCACATCCTTTTCTGCATTCAATTATCTTCAAGCTACACCTTAAGTATGTTGATGAGACCATTTTATTTAAATTGTTCGACAGAAAATCATCTTGTTTGACGTTTATCTTGGTGTCTTCAGTAAAAAGGATATCAACCGACTGCGACTTCTTGAGTCGATAGCTCTTCTGCTGGTCCCAGTGCACAGTGAGTTAACAGCAGCACCTGACGATGTTCTGAAAATTATGTTCGGATGATGTAAGAAAGACTGTGCCAGCTCAAGTGTAGCAGCAAAAATAGCAAGCCTCAAAGGTCCTAGAGCATGCCAAACTTACCATTGGAACAGCATCAATGGGATAACTCAAATTGACTCCGAAGATGAAGAACATGAATAGCATCTGACAGTTTTCCCACTGGTGTTTGACGAATGAAATAAAATAGATAAAATATAAAAGTAACAACGTGCCTACAAAATGAGTATCAGTGTTATTTAGAAGTTCAGTATAGAATAAGTGTACATAAGAGGGGTTGTCAGTCCGATAGAGCTAATGCATTAGTTTTGGAATAACAACTTCCACAGATGTATTGCTTTGCCATGTTAGCCCCTTTTGTCCAGGTATGGGAATCAACATAACATCGAAATGAAATAAATTTGAAACAAAAATATTGTCTAGTTATTTAATTATATATTTTTGAAGTTTTAAAATTTCAAACATATACAGCAGATGGCGCCACTATTTTAAAACTTTATTAATTAATAATTAAATAACCTGATGTTATTTTCTTTTCAATTTTGTGTTAAATTGATGTTATGATGATTCTAATACCTTGTAAAAATGGAATAACATGGCAAATAAATTGTTTTCCAAAAGTTGCGATTTCAAAACTTATGCATTAGCTCTATGGGACTTTCAGTACAATCTTCACTCAACATTGAAACCGCTTTAAAATTTGAAGGAAAATAGATAAAATAGTGAAATACGATATATTATTGAAAAGAATTAAATTCTCTACCAATCTAGGGTCAAAATTTAGTGTTTCGGTACATTATTGAAGAGTTATCCGGTCAAAAAAGAGGGAAAATGTGGGGGGAGAAGTGTTTTCTCCAAAATTACTGACTTTCAAGAGCGGATATCTCAAAAACTATACAAGATATTAAAACACTTGAGGGGTGCAGCTTGTAGCAAATTTAATCAGCTTTCATTTTGTACATTACAATTATATAGCTAGAACTCATAGTTTTCGAGATATAAGCGAAAAACCGAAAAATGGGACATTCAACCCCCCCTCCCCCCTTTAGCACGGGGGCTAGGGGCGGGGACTTTTGATATGTTTATCTCCTAGCTAGTCTAAACAAAGTTATGAAGTCAAAAATTGTGTTCCAAAACTTTCCCTCTAGACCCTTTTTTCAGCCTTCGTTGCCTGGACTATATATGCACAATATGAAGATACAAAGAAAATTTCTTTAAAAAAGGACGGAATAACATTAAATTGATGGCCTTGTAACAATTAAAATGAAATTTAATAATCCAAAAAATTTCAATGAGGCTAAAATTTTAGTTTTTTTAACTGGATATATAGATATAGCTTGAAGTTGGTGGGGAAAAAATATAAAATGTTACTATTTATGTATAGATTATGTGGAAGATTTCTTTATTTGCTTTAGATATATTGTAAATAGTTGTATGTATTTCTTTAATTGTACTTTAAAGGGTCGTTAATTGTGCAGAATGATCTGTTTTTATATAAATATAGAAGACTATTGTATACGTTTAGTTGTCTTATAGTTTAAATAGGGTTATCAAAATTTTCTGGATCGCAATTTAACATTCGAATCAATCTGGATTGAGTATTTATTAAAGGTCTGATATTATTTATGTAGTCACCACTCCATGAGGTTATGCCGTATTGTATTATTGATTGAATAAACGCAAAGTATAATTGTTTTTAAAATATTTTACTGAGATTATTTTTTAAATAATAAAATGCATAAATACCAAAATGTAGCTTATAATTTTCCTTTTTTACATGTAATTTCCATTTAAATACTTGATCGACATATGTTCAAGATATTTTATATTTTCTACTCGGTTTATAAGAGGGCATTCACAAATTGAAACAATTAAACTTCTGAAATTGTGACAATTTGAAACAATTAAATCTGCGAAACACGGTTAAATAAAATAGTTATTTTTGGCATTAAAAACTTTAAATTAGAAGCTGCACGAATGTTGTGTGGAAGCGGTTTATGGGATAGATTCTGTTACATACCTACTAGTTTAATCTTAACACTAAAAATTATTAATAAACGTGGTAAGCAATTCTTTTAATTAAATAAATATTTAGAAGTTACATTTCACCATCGCTTAGTGGTAGCCTATGCGCTCAAAGTCAAATGGATGATTGTACGAACTACGATTGAAACGAAGTGAACATTTTGCTAATAATAGTCTTTGTATGGTTCTTTATAAAAAGCGTAATCTTTAGTTTAAACGAGTTTAATGAGAAATTCAAATTTTTCTTCAAAAAAACTTTCACATAAAACATGATTTCACAAGTTTTATAGACAACTTCACAAATTTTGTTTCCAGCATATTAATAGAACTCTTTTATAGGCACTGAACTAGAATTATAGGGTTTTATAAGTAATTTCCTTTTTTATAGCTGGTTTTTCAAAGCAACAATTTTTTTTCTGAAAAATGCATTTTTTAACGAAAACCCCTAGTATTGTGTCTCGATGAACAGTAATTTTCCCCCTCTCAATATATCCCTTATATTTTAATTCATTGCCTTTAACAGCATTAGCACTGTAACTTTAGTAAAAGGAAATTTGGTTGTCGTAAGTAGTTTTTATGAATTAAGATTTTGCATAACAGAGTTTTACTCCCTAATTTAACAACTTAATAGCTAAAAATGAATTAAAGAGGAATTTGTATTCTCGATTTTTTTTTCTGTATTTTATCCATATACTTGTTAAAATTATATTTATAAGCTTAATGAAAATGGCTTTCAAAAAATTTATCTCGAATGTAGGTGGATAACTTAAAGGGATTATGTTTTTCCTGCATCTGCATCATCAGTTCGTTTTATCCCGACGGCTAGCCTTGCCTTGCCTGACCGGAGAGCTGAGCCTTCATAACCCCCCCTGCTGCCACCACCCCTGTGAAACATATTCATTAGTTTGGGTTTAACTTGGGTTAACTGGATTTTGTTTGTCTTTTAAAAACCTAGATGGCGCTACAATTTTTGCCATTCGCTTATGCCTCTTTGACGTCATGGTTTTGCGAAGATGTGAAGGAGCATTCACCGATCTAAATCTAAGTTTTCTTCGAACTGGAAAGGTGTCGATCCGGCGGCGTAGTGGTTAAGGCATTGGCCTCTGGAGCTGCTGGGTCTGGGCTCGAATCCCGTTCAGGCATGGATGTTTGTGTTTGTCGAGTATATGCGGAGTACACGCTTGTAAAATCTGTTGGATCCGAAAGTTCTGTGGGCAGTCATTGCGCAGTTTCCCATGGGTACAGGTCCCTGGAGAAAATTTCCCTTCCCTTCAGGGACATGTCTAAATTGCGGAGGTGGAGACAGGTGGCAACATCTGTCAAATGTGTTTGTGTGTATCTTGTGTTGTCCTACTTGACGATGGTTTATGAGCAGGTCCTTGCGACCAAGCACACAAGCCTGAAAATATATGTCTACCAACCAACCAACTGGAATGGTGATTTGATTGTAAATAAAATTTTTTTATATGCGGGTTTGACCGGAAGAAAGCTAAAGCACATGCTTGGGCATATGTGGGTACCTACGAAGGCGTAAATTCGTGAGAAATAAGTTTTTAAACCTTAATTTCATTGCTATTTTATCATCAATATCTGGGGTAAGCGGCCGTATGAAGTTCGAAAAGAAATCTGACGACTCTATAGTACCGGGTTTTATGTTCGGATTGGTCATTTTAGGACCGGCAGCTGGTAAAGTAAGTTCTTGTTTATGTTTGTGATTTAGAATATTTTAAAGTTGTTTCATTCTCTTCAAGGTTTGCTGTTTCATGTTGTTTCACGTTATAAGAATGTAGCGAAGTAGTGGTTTTCAACGAAGCAAGAGGAAGACCGATTTGCGTTTTGTATTTTTGTTAAATTTTTCTTGTTTACTAGTATATTTTTAGAAAAATTAAAAAAACAAAGTGCTACAAGATGTCATATGCACACCTTTATATACTAATAACAAGTCCATATTTCTTTATGTTTATAATATAAAATAAAAACAATTTTTTTGATATGTTCTTAGACTTCTTAGGATTTGTTAAGGCATATCACTGTACAATGTAACTATGACATCCGAGGGCTGGGAAGCCCAGTCAGTTAAGCACTCGCTTGGCATGCGGAAGGTCCCAGGTTCGGGTCCGGGCATCCCCAAAATAGCTGCCGACCTATAAACGGCCCGTGCAGCCAAAAATGTCTGGCGAATAATACCCCGTGTGAGGGAGTGCACGTTAAATATCTTTCAAAGTCCTAACGCTGCGTATGATGTCGCCCCTAACGGTTGCGTTGGGTACCTATTCAGGTGTTGGCTCGTCACCTGACTGTGGTTCTAAAATACGACGCCCGTCGCCAATAGCCCTCGTGTAGCTCTAGTGCAATGATAATTAAAATCTAACCTAACTATGACATCCGACAGATAGAATAAACGTGAGTACCAAATTTCATGCCCATAGCTCTTTTAGTTCACACTTTTAGAATAGGTTTCTGTCTAAAATGTGTAAAAATTTGGATATTCGACCCCCTGCCTCCCATATCACTACTTTCATATAAGTAATTGAAGATAAAAATTGGTAATGAGGATTAATGAAAACCATAATGTATTAACTATTAACTCTTATTAAGGACTGCATAGTAAAGCCTAATAGTACCTACAATTTTCTTGCAAATATGTATCTACTTTTTACAATGTTCTTCTTTATCTTGTTCTTGAATTTCCTTGTTTATTTGTAATTTCAGTTGAAATACACTCTTTTGGACAAACAAGACATAACCTTGCTGCAGAACTATATTTTAGAAGTAAGTAATAGCAATAAGTGTTGCGATTAAGCAATAGAATATCGTTTTAAAACCAGGCTAGTATATTTTACTGTTAATCAAGGTATAGACATATCTGACAAAATGAATCGTGTGTTAAGTAAATAAAATAGCAAAACACAAGTAACAAAATAAGGTATTTGTTTATCTGCAAAAGTTTAAAAGCTAATCAGAATGTTGAGTTCTAATAAACAGGCACATATCCTTTCCATACCTGAAATACAAAACATCAGAAAATTTGCATTGCTTTTTACGTTTAGTCTGACATACCATTATTCAACCAAAACCGAAGTATAAAATAAAGATTCGAGACTCGGATAATTTTAGCAATATAACATCAAGAAAATAATTATTGAATATCAGAAATATGTTTAAATATTATCTTTATTGGGATTTTATAAACTCTCGAACAATGTGGATAGAAAATAGTTCAAAATATCTATTTAAAAGTATAAATTTGACGAAAAGGCTTAGCAAATAAACCCTTTTCATAGTGTTTTAGTTTATCTTGATAGAAATCTATCGTAAAATGGTTATCCAAGCATCTAAATTTTAAAAAAAAAATTTTAACATTAATTTAACTCTTAACCTGGAACTGGTCAGCCCAGTTGGTTAAGGCCTTTGCCTTGTATGTGGAAGGTCCAGGTTCGTGTCCGAACCTTTCCAGAATCATTGCTGACCTATGAGCAACCCATGCAGCCAAAAATATCCAACGAATATTACCCCGTGTGGAGGAGGTGCACATTAAATATGCTCTAAAGTCCTGATCAGCGTGTAAAATAAGCGGTATCGCATCGCGAAACGCGACATCAAAATGAAAACTTGCGATTGCGATTTAGCTTTATCGCATTAAGTTGCGAGTTAAGTTTAAGTTATGTATCGCATTAAGTTGCGATACAAAGCTAAATCGAAAGTCGTGGATCGCCGGAGTTTCGCGACTTTCGGATCGCCGTAGTTTCGCAACTTTCGGATCCCCGAAGTTATGCTTTTTTCGGATGAATCCCCGGAGTTCCGCGATATTTGAATCCAGGGAGTTCTGCGACTTTGGTATCCCTGGAGTTCCGGGACTTTCGTATCCCCGGAGTTCCGCGACTTTCGGATTGCCGCAGTTCCGCGATATTTGAATCCCCGGAGTTCAGCAATTTTGGATCCCCCGAGTTCCACGACTTTCGGATCGCGGTAGTTTGGCAACTTTCGGATCCCCGAAGTTTTGCGATTTTCGGATTCCCCAAGTTTCGCGATTTTCATATCCTTAATTTTTTTCAAAAGTGCTATGCAATAATTAAAAATTGCTACACACAAATACTTTGGTATAGCAAAACTGCTATACACACAAGAAAAAGTATTTTACACGCTGGTCCTGATGCTGCATACGATGTCTCCCTAAATGGTTGCGTTGGGTGCCTACTCATATGTCGGCTCATGTAGCTCTAGTGCAATGATTATTCAAACTAAAAACTAAATTAACTCTTAACCTATGACACTTGTACAATGTCCCTCAACAAAACCTTTTGCAATTTCAGGCTTATGTCGATGTGGACCGCAATGGGGAAGGTGCCTGTGTGTTTGCCCTTGCCTATGATATCAAGAGGGGGAAAGATGCAGGAAGATACATCCAAGATATTTTGTGGTATGGAGACAAATTTTATTTTACCCTCTGAAGTCTAATCACTGAACTGAACTGAAACTCTGGAAGGATTATCGAAACACTCGTCAAACGGGTCGGTGAAGCCCCGCAACCCTGTAAGAGTAACCCAACTTTTGCCGCCAATCCTATACTTTACCTGTTAAAATAGACATTTTAAACCAACTTTTTCAAGAATTTTTTAAGCAGAAAATTGATAGATTATTGCTTTAGGAGGTTCTTTACATAATGAAGTTTCGGAAACATGTACTTTTAAAAAAATAGAATTGCGGCAACAATCTTTAAAACTTAAATTCCTTGGCGAGCGATTGGCGACATCCAATGCAAACTGCAAGTCAAGTGTCCATTTTGATCGGCGAGATTATGCCAAATATGGCACATATTCTCCCTAAAGCTGTCGCCAAGTGACCCAAAAAAAAGCTTCACCAGCTTATCATGGGATGATTCTTCCAGAGTTTCAGTTCAGTTCAGTGAGTCTAATGCATGAATTTTTTTTCCTCCCAAAAAATATATATACACTGCTCAAAACAATTAAAGGAACACTTTGCGTACTTTTGTTTACCAGTTCCAACTTCTTATTTTTTATTATAAAAATCTGAAATTTGTGAAATAGATTCATTATGGCATCCTGATTGAAAAGGTAAAAAACAGTGGAAAAAAATCTTAATTTTTAAACTAAAATTTGAGGGGCAAAAAAAATTGGAATCATAACTTTTGAATAAATTAGAACAATATTTTTTTTCAAAAATTTAATTGTAAAAAAGGTAAAATCAAAATTAAGTTATCGAAGAATGCAAGCATGAAGAATTTAGGGTCAATTTATTTCATAAAATTTTATGGGAGTGAATTTTATTTTACTATGTTTTTCTTATTTTCATTTAAATAAAAAAAAACATTATTTAATTCTTCAAAAGACATTATTCTTCCATCTAACGATAAATAAGTACGAGTTCAACCTTGTGAGAGAAAAAATCGGATGCTGATGATGCCAAATGGCATCATTGGGGGCGAAATGGTTTAAACCAGGCATTCCCCTAATTGTTTTGAGCAGTTTATGTTCAGGGTGGTAACAGAACCTGGAAATCAGTGAATTCTCAGGGAACTTTTTTTAATTCTGGAAATATCAGGGAATTCTCATGGGACTTTTCAAATTTTGCAAAATATCAGGGAATTTTCCCCCATTTTGGATTGCTTAAACAGAGGTTTAGGCTATTGTGATCACTACTAACGGACACTTGATCAAAAAAAAAAATATGTTCTGGTTTATCGGATTTGCCCGAAGGACAAATCTTAGAGGAAGGATCAATTGCTCTCACGAATCATGTTATAACATACAGTGTTGGCCAAAAGTGTGGACACTTTTTGAAAGTTTCATGTGTTTCAACTGTTAATTGTGTTCTTGCATCAATTAAATTTCGCTTAAATACAAACATTTAAATATTAAATTGAAGGTAATTTAATGTAGAATTTGACAAAAAACAGAATTAAAGTATCTGTATTACAAATAAAGTTATGCTCATTTTAGTTGAACAAGCTAGCACAATCAATGGATTCTTTTAGGTGCTGAATTTGCAATACAAGTTGGTGGTTCAATGACTTGCAAAACTAAGACAGATCATACTATTAGTTGCATAACTTATTCGTAATGCATATATTGTAATATTGTATTTATTTTTAATTCTACATGAAATTACTTTGATGATGTTGATGTTGTGTCCATGGATATAGATTATATGGGACCAAATGTCTCATAGACGGCTTCAGCGATCTGCACACAGTGGTCGTCATAAAGATTAAATTACTTTTAATTTGATATACAATTAATATATTCTGTAATCACACTAAGTTGAAAAATATGAAACTTTCAAAATGTGTCCACACTTTTGGCCACCACTAAATTCAGGTAGGCTAACAAATAATCCGAAAAGTCTTAATTCCCACGATGCCTTGATTAAATTTTCGGTATTGTATTGCATGTTTTCTAGGTAATTGTAAAATCAGGGAATTTTTTGTGAAAGTATCATGGGAATATCAGGGAACTTTTTTTTTCTATGATTTTGTAACCATCCTGATGTATCTTTAATGCTCATACATTATGGGAAAATACTGAAAAGAATGTAACTGTATTAGAATTTAATTAATTTCAATTTTGATAATAATGACTAGTAAACTACTAAATATATTTCAAAATAACTCTCCTTAACTATAATTATTTTTTTAAAACAATTTTTTGTATTTTGTATTAATTTTATTATACTTTGAATACTGCCAAAAATGTAATTTCACAACAGTGTAGTTAATAACCTCACTCTTAAATTTTGAATACACTTTTACTACTATCTGTGAGGTCTCCTATCTATGAGGATTATTAGTAACTAAAACTTCAAAATGGAATTTAATAGATGAAAAAACAAAACACAAATTTGTCAAGAGGGAGCTCGACTTTAATAGAATAAAATGGATTATGTTACTTGTGGCCAAACGGCAACCATATGCATCAGAAAGTTAATAGCTTTCACTTCAATTGATTCCATTTGGAATAGTCAAACTTGCAAAATTTTCTTACTCGGTTAAACTCAGACTATATATTTTTTTTTGTATCGTTAGATGGAAGAATCATGTTTTGAAGAATTAAATAGTATAAATTGGACCTAAGGGGACGTACATAAATTACGTCACGCTCGGAAGGGGGAGGGAGGGGTTTGCGCCAGCGTGACGGATCGTGACATGGAGGGGGGTAGGGGTAATCGCTTGCGTGATGTAACGATTTGAAAAATTTCTCTTTTATAAGAAAAACTGGTTTTGCATAAAATAAGAAAAAAAATCTGAAATATTTTTTTATCATAAGAATACATTTATTTTAGAAAGAAGCTATGTAGATTATTATACACCCCAACGTTGTCTCCTATATTTCACAAACCTTTTTGTAACATGCAAAATTGTGACCTTATCTTGACCAATCAAAGGACTACTAGCTACCTGGATGAACGCCAAAATACCCAGAGCTAGACAGATCCGACTACACCCAGGCCCTTTTTTTAGAAGATACATATTAGCGAATGGATAGCTAGTCCTTGGACAATGGAAATGTAAATACAATGTCAGTCTATTCCTATGATTAAATTATTTAACCAAGATAAGTTTTACTTTTTTTCTTTCCAAGTTAATTTTTAAAAAAATATATATAAATATGCATTTTTTTTCAAATTTCAGAAACAAGGGGAAATATTGAAATTAACTTCACCTTGGAAAAAAGGGGGGGGGGGTGCAATAACGTGACGTAATTTTAGGGGGAGGGGTTCGATCAAACGTGATGCAGCGTGACAAAGGGGGAGGGGGGAGTCCAAAAAGTCAAAAATTTGCGTGACGTAATTTATGTACGTCCCCTAAATTCTCCATGCTTGAAGTTTTGAATGTTTAAAAATTGAATTTTAACTATTTTAAACTAATAAAAGTTTGATAAATCATTGTTAAACTTTGATAATAGATTGATTAATAAGCATTGTGCATCGATTATAGAATTTTAGAGTTGTTAGGTCTTATGCTTTATTCAAAAATACTGTTAAACAAATACTAATAACATTTGAATAATACAAATTACATTTGTCTGCTTATAGTTTTTTTCAATTAATAATCTTATGGTTTGGAAAATTTGTCACCAATATTAAGAAACCAACTTTTTTTTTGTGTATGCATAAGCCAGTTAATATTTTAGTCCCTGGTGAATTTTAATTATCTGATTTCTATCTACCGTTTATAAAATCATTTCTGCACTTGATGGAAATATTTTCTCACTTTTCCAGACAGTACTTTATAAGCTTTCTATACTTTAATGAAACAGTAATTGGTTCCCTATTTTTAGATTTTATTGATATAAGCATAAGTAAATAACTTTATTTTTACACCCATTTCATAAACTTGTAGGGAGAAGCACTATGGGGGAATCGCACCTGGTTTCAAGGTAACCCATCGTAATGGCATCACGGTCGACAATAGGTTAGAAAATCTAATGCTTCAACCAAAAGAATTTAGTCACTTTAGAGCATCAACTCTAAAGGACCCTGAACATTCCTTGTACTGGTCAGCTGTAGTAGAAATGCCACATGAGGTAGTTTACTTATACTTAATTTATTTAAAAAAAACCATTAACGCCTTCATTTCTCTGAATAAAAATATTAGCTTTAAGTTTGTTATGTTGTAATTGTAACTGGTTTTTCATTTTAACTAATTTGCCTTACATGAGTTGATGTGGCTTATGGTCTTTATTTGTCTTATATATTTTTTATTTTAGTGAACTTATCAATTTACCCACCGGTAGCGGTTCTAACATACTATGCCATTTCACCGCCCGTTCAGCTGCAAATCGTCCAAGACACAAGCTCGGTTTCCAATAGCTCTCGTTTAGCTCTAGTGCGACCATAATTCAAGTGAAACTTGGGGACTTTGATGCTAACTACAGTGGTGGCCAAAAGTGTGGACACTTTTTGAAAGTTTTTCAACATTGTGTGCTTGTAGAATATATTAATTTTCACTTTTGGCAATTTGTATTACTACTTAATTTTCTGCATTAAATTACTTTCAATTTAATGTATAAATGTTTGTATTTAACTTAAAATTAATATATTTTACAAGCAACCAAATTTACATGAAAATTTAAAAAAGTGTCCACACTCTTGGCCACCACTGACCACTGTAGATATGACCGATCTAATCCATTGAACACTTCTGGTCTAGAGTGATCCACAGTACTGGATAACTTGAGGCAGATTGGTCATGGATCGAGGCATAGATTGAACACTGCCTAACCTAACCAAATCTAACAAAAAGATCAAAAGTCGATTAATCGCTGGCCGGTCGGTATGCGCTGAGAACAAAACGTTGATTAATTGACGGACGGTCAGTAAAGTGCTAAGCAGAAAACTCAGTAGTAGTAAATGGAAACGAGCCAAGCTCCTAAAAATAATCAACAGTGCCATGACACTCCTGAAAAATTGTTATTATAAATTATTGTAATAGCATTAAATAAGTTTTTCAGACACTTTCCTTTGTTTTTCTTTCCAAAGAATTAAAATAAAATTAAAGTAGATTATTAGAGTAGATTTAATTCTGCCCTCGCAGTTATGTTTAAGTTATCTTTTACACTTTTCATTCCTCTGGCCATAATGAAAGTTCTACTGTGTGTATCAAAGTAACTGGAAAATATTTAAGAGCTTTTACTTTACCGATATAAGACTTTGAAGGTTTTTACTTAATGTGTGAAATTGTCAGTGTCAAAGGCATATTTAGTTTTTTATGTGCAAAAAGATATTTGATGTTAATAGAGTACTTCTGCTAAAGACCACTGAAACCAGGTTAAATATGTCATGGTCACAAAATCCTCTATGTTCCCATAACAAATTAATACCTCAAGGGGGTTATCGGCCTTTGATCTGGATAAAAATTCCGATATGTGAGTGAGAATGGATGTGTGAAATGGACCTTTCTGTAAAATGGATGTCATGCTGACGAGCAAAAGTCGGACTTCCTCCCTTGTGGCGCTCAATAAAAAATGGAAGCCGTCCCACTTCTCCTTAAAATCGGGTAGTTCTCTCCCCGGGCACAGTTACCGAGTGGCATTAGAAACAATAGAGTGCTTTTACTAAACTACAATACGAGTCGAAGTTTATTGATGGATTATATTTTATCTTTTTAGGCTGAGCCTCTTTATATGAAGCTATTTACTGCCCATGAAGAAATATCTTTATTAAGTAAGTATAGTTGCATTTCCTCTCACATTTTTAAAGTTATATATTTACATAAATGAATAATAATCCATAGAACTATGTGATTATTAATATTAAAAACTCAATTAACAAAACTGGAATGTAGTTATATCTTGATTGGGTCTGCAATCAACGCTGGTCTATAAAATAAATTGGGTAATGGATATAATAATCCCTCTCCACTGCCATGTGTAGGTATACTGCTGTATTTAAATATAGACTATTTTTGTCTTAACTAGTTAGTCTTTAGTATGCAGTAGGCTTCATCTTAACCAGACTTGGTTGAATCAGATCTCTGTTATTCGTCGAGTTTTTGCCCCATAAAAATGGCAGAACTATGCTTGAAGTTACCAAACTTCTAAGCTACAATAATAAAATGTAATTGTTTTTTTAATGGTAAGAAATGCTTTAATACACTGCATAAAATAATGCCATATTTTAATTGGTGATATTTCCTTATAAATAAATAATAATGTTGAAAGGTGCATGTAAATCTTAATTCTGATTAATATCACTTCTTTGGTTTTGACAAGATTTTTGCTCAACTGGTTCTATGCTGGTTCTGAGGGTGCCTGCCATACATTCTTATTGGTTGTAATTATAAATCCAATTCATTTTTGTTATTGCAGTTTATCTTCTACCAACGGCAATATTAAGTGTTTATTATTAATATCACTGATTTAGACAATTTCTTTTAGTCACTGCTGAAATTTGTACATTTTTTCTTTTCGAAGGCTGGTTGTCCAGATTTTCCTCTTTTTGTATTTATGTACTGTATAACTTATTTTTATTTTTCTTTAGTTCTCCGTTTGCACAATTTTTGTTTTTGTTTTAGTAGATTTCATACCTCTGTAAGGGCCTTAGCTGCCCATCAAGGTGCTTTTTATTTTGGAAAACTTTTTCATTGTGTCAATAAATTATTATTATTAAGGGTGGGTTTATGGTGCTAATGAAAGAATATCAATAAATGAGGTGCTAATGAGTATCAACAAATTATTAGTTTATTATGTTGTATAATTTCTTATCTGAATATATTATATGTTGCAACGAACTTTTTTTGCACATTAAAAATATATTCTCATTAGCATCATAAACCCAACTACTATTCCCTTTTTTGCTTTTATTCATTTCTATTTATGAGACTTTATATTATGTTCCAAGCAATTTTGCTTGAACATTGAAATTCAATTCGTAAATTTCCCAACCTCATTGACCTCCCCTCTTATTCTTTTAGAGGAAGAGCGCTACTTTGAATGCCACTATCCGCCATGTACCCGCATAGAACAGCGCCCCCAAGAGTTTCACATATGCAGCCTGTGCCACATAACCCGCTACTGCAGCGCCACCTGTCAGAGCCTCGACTGGAACTGGCACGAACCAATCTGCCTCCAGAGGCCACGACCTTTGAACATTCAAGGTCACCTTGACCGGTAATTCAAGGTCGCTTTGTGAGGGTTGAGGGATGCAGTGTGGGACAGTCCTTGTTTTGATTGGAGGTTTTTTAGTCTTGGTTTTACACTTAATTTGAAAGTTTGCTATTTATATTTATTTTAATATATTATTTTTTTAATTGATATCAGAAACTTTTAAATGATGAAATTCCTTTATACTGTATTTTTAAGATAGCTAGTCTTGTTCTAAAGGAGGAATGGGCGTGTTCTCCAAAAAGTTTTCTATATTAATCCAATGAGAAAAAAAATAAAGCTTAATTACTCTGCCTTCATTAAATATTTTTACAAAATCGTGATAAATGTAACTTTCTTATAGGACCCTATAATGTTTTTTTTTAAAATTTGTTTGAATACTTTTATTTTCACTAAATAATTTTATAACAAATATTTCATTAAAAAAAATTAGATCATCCAGCCCTGTAACCCAGCTACATTTATGATAAAAAAAAGTTTGTTTAAATATTAAATACAGCAGGCGTAATTTGGCTTAGAAAATTCTTTTTTTCATTGGTTTAATATAGAGACTGATTTGGAGACCGGCACCCATTCCCCTGTAAGAAAATTCAATTTCTTTTTCATGCTAAATGGATCATAAATAAACCCTCTAAAAATTATAAGTATTACCCCAAAACATTCCTAAATTATTTTTCATAAAAACAAGTTGGAGGTCCTACTCTACATCTTTTTGCCGTACTTTAGTCAAATGATGATGGGAACAATTTTTGTGATCATTTTATAACCATGTATTAGGTACAGCTCTATAAATGAACCATTAATGGAAGATTTGTCTCCAAACTACGCCTTATAATGAAATTCACACGTTTTGCTTTATTTATAGTGTCTGTTATACCGCGGTTACACTGCCTTGAGCGCTAACTTGGGCAGTGATTTGAGTGTCACCTTGGTTTTTTCAAGGTAAAAAAACAATCTATGGCCTTGAGTGCCAGCTAGGTTGTTGCGGTTATATTGCCTTGGTTGCTGACTTGGTCCTTAAGTCCAAGGTAGTGTAACCGCGATATTAGGGTTTTTACTAGCTTTTAAAGTACATTTATTATATGTGTATATTTTGAAGACTATTAAAGTTTTTATGATATCCATGCTCATTAAATCTTTAACAAACTATTTGAAAAAACCAAAAACTTACACCAAAGAATGTGTTTTTTGTTCCTTAGGCAAAGTCGCTAATGTATCCTTTGTGGATCAATATTGAAGCAATCACAAAAAATTTCATGAAAATTGAACATTTTGAATGTCACTTAAACAATTAAAATCTATTAATCATTGATATTTATAAACTAAACTTGTTTGTTACTATTACCATCATATTTTGCTTCAATCATTTGGCCAGTACATATAATTATTCTTGTTTATTTTGGGACAATTATATTTAAACAAAATTAATTTTATTGGTACCAGTCATTTGTATACGGTTAGTCATGTTCTGAAATTAGTGGTTCTAAATACAGCTGTACCAAAAGTTGTCTTGCAATTCCGTGTTCCCAGTGAACTAATTTTACACGTTTGTAATTTATTTTACACCTAACTTATTGCCTATTTGTTGTGCAAATATTTTTACATTTTTAGTAATATATAAACAAATGTTTCATTAACAAAAGATATTTTAGGAACCAGTCAGTATTGGGATATTTGAGTGACATTTATTTTACATGTCTCCTTTAATATTTCTGTAGCTTGGTGGAAATAGGGCCCGTGTCCAAATGAGTATTTTACTGTGAATAATAAACTGTGTTGAGAGGGTTTATATTCTTATTTGCACCCATAGTTCTAAAATTGTTTTAACTTTCTTCCATAAGTCCCAAAAAAAGTTAGAAAATGAATGAATATAAAATAAATCTAATTAATCTAGTTTGTTATTAAATTGTTCTTTATATAGTTGTACTAATTTTTGTTGGGTTAGATTTTAATCACAATTTATTATTTTATTATTCACATTATTTATTTCAAGTTTAATAAAATATTTTATCCATTCAATGAATATAAAATAAATCTAATAATGACTATGAAAGTAAAATTATTGTGTTTATATAGCCCTTAAAACTGCTCAAGTAAGCAAAACAGCCCTCAAATTCGCCTACAAATTTTAAGTCATGTTGACAAAGGCCCAACTTTTGCTAAGGTACAGATTTCTGTTCCTTACTCACCAAAGTTCTTTGTGATTAGTTTTATCGTGTTTGGTGCTTTTAACACATTTACACTGAATTTCAGTTTTAAAAGCATTTATATGTACTTGCATTAGTTGCAGGGAGTTTATTTTATACTGCATTGTAAAAATGTCATTTTATGTGGTTTACTGCCAGTGATTTATAAGAATTTGACCAAATATATATTTTTCCAATGCTTTCTTCTGTCTAACGGAAATAATAAAGTTTGTATATTATTTAACAATTCCTAAAACTGTGCTTTATTTTTTAGTGGACAAGCTATACACTTTTTAAAAAAAATGGTTGAAAAATACCAATTGCCTATACTTTTAAAGCAGAGTAAAAGAAGCCAACAGTATTTCATACAGGGCTGGATTCAATAATGACTATAAGCTGAAATCCTTTTCCGCCTTTGCTTTATTTAATTTTTAAAAAATATATATATTTAATAAAACTACCTGATTATTTTATAGTTATTTTCATCTTTTTTAAAACTTAAAAATCCTTTATCATTAAAAAGACTGCAATTATACATTTATTGCGATTTTACATATTTATTTTTAAACTTTAGAATTAATAACCAAAATTGTTGTCCTTTATCAATGCGAAAGTTTTTTTTTTTATGTAACACTCTTGTTTTCATTTTTTTTCGTACTGCAATTTCATTGGTTGCTTCAGTTTCTCTCTAAAAAAATGACTTTACAAATGTCTTGGAATAAACCAACAGCACAGTAAGAAGTTGGCATTTAAAAAATTTAATAAGTGAAATATTCTATTAAAAAAAATTCAAATAAAAAAAAGTAATTCCAAACAACAAATGAAAATATTTTGAGTTGTTGCCATCCACAACCAACCCCATTAGCCAAAATTATTGCTAGGATTATGTTGTATTATTATCGGTGCACTTAGAGCTATCCCAAAGCTTTTGGTGACGGACATCGTATATAGAGAGAGCCATAGTCAAGTGATGAGTAGGCATCGTACACACTGTCAGGACTTTGGAGCATATTTAAGGAGCACTCCTCTACATGGAGTATTACTTGTCAGACTTTTTAGCAGTGCAGGCTGTTTATAGTTCGGCTGCAATTTTGACAATGTCCGATCCATTTTAGGTTGCAGCTTAGTTATTCTATTAAGAAATATAGCTCAGAATTTATAAAGTATTAAAAGTTGTATTGTAGATTTATACAGTAGAGTCTTGGTTATCTGAAATTCGGCTTAACCAAAGGGCTCCAGAATTATTTTTTTGTGCTAAAATGTGAAGTGTACACATAAAGAAATACACAAAAAATACGGACTTACTAAGTTGGATTTATTTCTCAAAATATGCAATCTTTTTTTTACTGATCAATTTGGTTGATTTTAAAACAGCCTGTCTTGTCTTCTTTTAAACAAGAAAACGTCTGAAGTACTGGCTTCATTTTGCGCTTCTATGTATCTAAGGGTCTGACCTAAGATTTTTGTAACCAGGCAAACACTCTATGACATCAAATTTATTTCTCTTTGCCAGCGTTTTTCTAGGCTAAAGTGGATGATTCCCGATGAACCGAAAATTCCTATGGAATCTCGATTAACCGAAAGTACTCTGGTCCTGTACCTTTTGGATAAGCGGGACTCTACTGTATTTATAATTAAGGCTTAATTAACATCTATGCAAACCAATTTAAAATCGTTTATATTCTTATTCTATAAAGTGTTACAATGTGAAATTTGGCATAGCTATATATGTATTTTTCTTATTTTGCTCAGTATCATACAAATACAAAAGTTAATATTTATTTTTTGAAGATTAATTATTGTGGAAATATTTTTGTTATTGATTTAAACAAATAATATATTTTAGATAAATAATTCATTTATTTACAAGACATGTTACATACACCAACTAAAATAATGCAATATTTCTCTTAATATAACACACAAAATGCAACTACAGAACAATACATAAATTCTTTCCATTTTAATTAAACATATGGCAACCATAAATTGACTTGCTTTCAAACGTGAAAGAATTTAGTACTGCAAACAAGAATATATACTAAATATCTACTTATCTAAACTTTATAAATATAAACAAAAACTTAAAAATTAATAAGTAGTGAATCATTTTACCAATCAAGAGAAATAAGACTATCAGTTCAATACAATAAATCAACTTTTTTTTTTTTAAATAAGGTATGTATAATATGAACAATTTCGACTGTGAAGAATATTTTTAAAGAAGTTAGATTGAGTTTTTAGATAAATTTCAAACCTAAACAATATTAGAAAATATATAATTAAAACTTATGTTTTAAACATAATTGAACATATAAGTTTATGTAGTGCAAAATTTAAAGCCAATAGGCATTGACTAAACATACTTTGCATATTAATAGTAAAGCTTACCAAATCTTCTTAACACTAAATTGCAGATTATATAAACTAAAAATATGCTTAATACATAAACTAAAGTTTCACTAAAAGTATATGAATAAACTATGTATTATAAGAAACATAAAACAAATTTAGCAAGACATTCTTAAAGTTGAAAGGTTATATTAATCATAAAATAAAAAAAAAATTAGAACATATCTAACATTTATTACAAAGAGATTACAAAAAAGTCGTATGAGAAAATATCACAATACAAGGCCCCGTTTCATGTTTATTTGCACAGTAATTTTTTTTAGAAGAGTAGACTAGAAACAGGTTTTTTCTACAGCCCTATATCACACATCAGAAAAATGTACTTGCACAGCTTTTAAATACAGGGTGTCCGTAAACTAATGTCTGAGTTTCAAATTGTAATAGTATCAGCTGTAATTGTTCGACATTTTTGGTTGAAGGCGACGGATAAAGAATAACTCCAACAGTTTCATATATGCGCTTGTACCGCTACATCGTTTTCACGGTTGCAGTGTCATCTTTTCATTACTTGCTTCCACTACTCCAGACTTGCTGCAGACGGTATGGAAAGAATTGCATTTTTGTTTGGATGTGTGCCATATCACTAAAGGCGCACACATTGAGCACTTATAGGAAAAACTAGGCAAGTTTTCCTTCAATTTCATGTATAATTTGCTATATTAAGTATAAAATAAACTCCTGTAATATACCATTAAAACTCTGACATTCTCTTATGGACACCCTGTATATCAGAAAAATGTAAACTAATTATGTCTTTAATAAATATGCCTTTTGTGACAGACTACAGCCGCTGCAACCATTTATCTTTTAAGCCAATTCAGTACAACACAGTCTAATCCAACAAAATGAAGCAGCAAGTTAAGTGATAAAATATTTATGATAATACATGGTCCAAGAGAGAATTTTGTTTTGTACTGGCCTGAATTGCCAAAATAACCCTCAGTAAATCAGCTATGGAATGTATGAAAATAAGAAAATGCTTGCAAAATTATTCTTAGACAAATTAACTAAACTGATTTTAAAAACTACTATGCAAAGCAATTAATTTGAATAAAAATGGTTAAATTAGCTATACTGTATTCTACATAAGGTGATTTTAGGTAGAACAGTAAATATAAATCTATGCTTATGCAGACTCAGCTTTATTATTATTAAGTCTGGTATTAACTGCACTTAAATTTGATTTTATTCAGGCATTCTTATTTTAAAGGCATTAAAAAAAGTAATTATTTGACAGTACATAATAGGGCTTTAAGGGTTCTATATGTAGGAAAAGCCAAATTTAGACATGCCTATAATTGAATTAGTCAATAAAGAAAGCAGATCATATAAACAAATTTCAAGAGACAACTTTACAAATAAAAACAAAGCTAGGTTGTACCAAAATGTAGTACCCTTTAATAACTTTTAAAAGTGTTCTTTTTTAAAAATATGTGCTTAATACTAAAGAGCTACATAATAGTAGTCATTAATAAAAATGACAAAACATATTATTAGGCATAAAAAAAATAGAATTAAAAATTATTCCGATATAAATTTTTTACTTTCAATACAGCAGCTGCCAATAGAATAAAAGTCAACTTAAATATGATGTTTCACAAATCATGAAAACAATTACAGATACTACACTATGTGCCAACCTAAGTTGGGTAAATAGATATATGCTATGGAGCATATCCTTTCGAGCATGTAAAGAGTTCCATAAATTATTTGTGAATCGATCCAGAATACATTTTTCAAACATTAATTTCGTTTAAGGTCTAACATATTTATATATCATTTGAGAAAATTTGGAAATTTTAGCAGAATGAAAAGTGTATTTTGGTTAAATTGTATTTATATAATTTTGTATGTAAATATTACATGAGTTTCCAACTAACTGACCAACCACGCTTTTCCCTGTGCCTTTCTACTCTGTTTTTACCCAAGTTAGGGTGGCATAGAGTGTATAAAGTATAAAACGGGTCTCAAAACCCATAAATTGTTTAAGAAAACATTTTTACAAACTAATATGATCACTTTCTTTCTTATATGACAAATCCATTAATTTTTTAGTTAAACCTAATAGTCTTTTTTTTCAAACAGTAATTAAACGCCCAGAGCAAACAGGGCATGGATGGAAACTGTCCAAACAAGGCTTTTCCACCAGGTTTGTAGATTCTATTTCGCTGAGTAAATCAATTATCTTTTTGGCCGTGTTTTCAGGTTTCTTCTTTAAAGTCTTGGCCTCGAATGCGCTGATGTCTGCTTCGACTTTCTCTTCTCGTTCGTCGTCTTCGTTTTGAATGTCCTCAGCTACAAAATATTGTTTAATATGTATTATGAAAGACAGTTGAGAAGAGTGAACATTAAGAAGGAATAGAAGTAAAGCGACAGAAAAGCTTTTCTGTGCTGGAAAAATATTAAAAATTTTCTATTTGTCAATCATATGACTTTTAGGCATCGCGATAAAATTTGGACCAAAGGTAACAAACAATGATATTTTCTTTTGTTTTTTCTATAATTTGCAACACCACAGGTCCGGGGTACATATGTGGTGCACGAGCAGCCAAGATTTATCTACCTTGATCCTGGATGGTAGCGTGGCGCGTTGCTAGGGCAACGTAACTTTGCTTCTCAATAACAAACTTGCTGGCCGTCGTGCTCCATGAATTTCAGAAGCTGCTGATCTAGTATTTTAGGTTTATCATTTAAGTTTGATATTTATTCTATAAGCAACTAAATAATCTTTATTTTATAAAAAGTTGTAAACATTAAAGCCTTTCCTCTCGACACTTTCCCTCCATCATTTCGGCCACCTATTATATAGCATTCATCTTAACATGCATCCCAGATTAGGCCAAACCATTCTTTCAGCCGTTAAGTGGGTCCAGAAAATGGGAACCAAGCATGCTTGGGAACTAAACACTGGGGTGGTCCGTGTGAGACTGACCACCTTACCGGAACATATGTCCAGCACCCTAGGTCACGTAAGCTGAAATGGGTACGGCAGACCTTGGCCCACTAATGGGCTTTTGCACCGAGGAGTTTAGTTCAGTTTGTTTCTATACTGAGAATTTTTATTGACTTTTAACAATTACTCAATAAATCAATGCATTTAAAATTAATTATATAACCTATAAGGTATATCTAATAACTTTAAAATCTAAGTTTTATGGCAGCTACTATTTTCACAAGCACAACTTTCTTGTAAACCTTATGATGTCCGGCAGGTTCTAGGAACTTGTGTACCAAATTTGAAGTCTATAGTTCTTTTAGTTTGAGCTGTAGAGTGATTTCAGACAGATGAATTAAGAAATTGACAACATAATAACATAAAATGGTGCATCCTAGAAGGGAGGAGTGCAGACTCCCTATTACACTATTCAACCTTTAGTTTTATCTAATGGTGTAACAGTCAACAGGCTCTGGCATTTGAAAATTAAGTATAATTTAATTTTCTGATACAGGATCAACAATATTTAACAGATATCTAAGCTGTATTATTTAGGTAAAAGTTAAAAAAATGGACTACATGAAAGTTTTCAATTAATAAAGTAAATTGAAAAATGGTGTAACAGTCATGTCTAATGGTGTAACAGTCATGTCAAATGGTGTAACAGTCATGTCAAATGGTGTAACAGTCATGTCTAATGGTGTAACAGTCATTAATTAATTAATAAAGTCATTTTTTTTAAAAAAATCCAATTTTAGCTGTGCAGTTCTATATGGGAAAAAACACTTTCACTATGAAAACATAAAATCTTACATAAAGACGACTTTTCCTCAGCAATATCTGCAAATTCGAATAAATCTAAACTTTCATCGTTAATCTGGGTCTGTGTTTGGAACTGCTTTCTTTCTTCCAACAGCCTCATTACAAGATTTTGTAACTCTGCCAATTTCGTCTGCAATAAAATCAACTTTTACATTTCTTTATACAATACAAAATATATTTCTAAACAAATGAAATAGAAACTACACAATAGTTAAACTCATTAAGACAGAACAACTGGAACAATTAAGAATTAACAACTAGAACTAATTAACGTGTTAATTGTTTGTGGGGAGGTTTTAAAAAATGTCCCTAAATGGGGACGCCAGGTCGCAAGAGGTTGATAATTTAAATTTTCATTTAAAAAAGCTATTTAAACTTGTGACTTGTATTACAAAAATCTTCAGTTAGATGAAATTAACCTAGATACTATTATGGATCAACCACAAATTGAAAAGAAATACAAACCAACTATATTTTTTTAAAAAAAAGTTACATATTATTTAAATTGCTAAATGTTAAAATAGGACAAGCCAACAAAATTGTTCCCATTCACACTGCTAATCAGAAAAAATATTAAAAGAGAGAAGCAAGGCTGGAGATTCTCTAAATGCTTTTTCCCTTCTCCATTTAGTAGTTCATTTATTTGATTTGATCGTAAACAGATAAGGGAAACTGCTTGCAAAATATGTCATAACAAAAACATACTAGTTATTTTTTTACAAAACACGTAAATAGTAGAAGTAAAGATACAGAGTGTTCCAAAATTGACCGGAATTGTATAGGATGCAATTCCTAAATATTTACCCGGCCCCCGCCAATGAAAAACGGCTAACTAATTGGCCGCCCTTTCGGTCGTGCATGAAATCTTGCACTTGTGCTACACAAGCATGTGGAACTTTTAGTTTGGTTTGGTTGAATTTACGTCTGATAAAAATTACAGGTTCAACTAGTTTTTTAAAAAAAAATTTTAGGAGGCTGTTCATTTTGATAGGTTGTTGCATTATTGTTAAAAAAAACTTGACGTTGACCATCAGTCTATACACATCTGTCATATGTGTTTGTGTGTGTCTTGTCCTACTTGACGATGGTTTATAAGCGGGTCCTTGCGACCAAGCACACAAGCCTAAAAATATATGTCAACCAACCAATCAACCAATCAGTCTATACATAACAATTATTGTATTTTGCTTATTTATGCTGGGTAGGTATGCACATATACAGGGTGGTTATAAAAAAACGCTTGCTATTCGGGGTGGTCTGTAGCTTTAATGAATAATCCAAATGCAGAAGACTTTGAGACATTTACTAATCAAGAAGGGGGGGGAAGAATGGAATCATAAAAAACAAACTCGTCTCTTGACCAGGGTTCTAAATTACCAGGCGTAATTGGATGTGTTGGCCGTAATTAGTCATAATTGGCTACGCCGCGTAATTTAGTACCTTGGTCAAGAGACGAATTTCGTTTTATTATTCCATTCTTTATTGAAAAAAAGAAACTCGTCTTTTGACCAGGGTTCTAAATTACGAGGCGTAATTAGCTGTGTTGGCCATAATTGACGACGCCTCGTAACTTAGAACCCTGGTCAAGAGACGAGTTTGTTTTTTATGATTATTCTTTAAGATTCAATCTTTTTTTATGATTCCATTCTTTTTCCCCCCTTCTTGATTAGTAAGTGTCTCAAATTTTGAAACATTTGAACTATTCATTCAAGCTACAGACCACTCCGAATAGCGAGCGTTATTTTATAACCACCCTGTATATTCCGGTGTGTGTGCATGATCAGAGACCCGCTTATACGATTTCGTCAAGAAAGACAGCCACAGAAGGATTTTTTACTGACAGAGAAAGGAAGTACACCCAGGGCAAAGGCGGGAATTGAACCCGCACCCATTACAGCGCGCAGACTGCTAGCGTTATGGCCTGCGATCCAAACCACTCGGCCATCGATCCCCACATGACACCCTAAATTGTCTCTGTGTTGGTAGATGGTGCAGTTGGTAGGTTCAGTCTCTACCCTACTATAGAACTATTTGGTCCCAACACATGCACATTTCGACAAACTTTACATTTCTATCGCAAAACGTTTAGCTCCTTCCAATTTTCAAACATCCAGCTGGAATTTGAAACACACCAAATTATTTAAATCGAAATCCAAACACAAAAATTCCATTTTCGTAGTTACTAATCATTTTTAGTAGTTTTAGAAACTGTGATGTAACAGAATCTGCAAATTTTAAAATTACTAGGCAATATGTCGATTCAACCAAACCAAATTCAAAACAAATGCATCCCTTCGTCAACACATTCTCGTGCTGCCCTAGTTCAAGTATGCAACCACGACCAAAACGCGTGATCAATTGGCATTTTACTATTTTTCGGAGGGGCCGGCTCAATATTTCGGAATTGCATCAATTCCTATTCCGGTCAATTTCGAAACTCCCTGTAGTTCTTTGTAACACATTTGAAGAAGAAGAAAAAACAAACACATTTTAAGCTAAAACTGTGAGTTTCAAGTTGAGTATATTAGTTTTTGTTAAAGAAAAAAGTATTGGTATAAAAGAAACTTAATAGGAACCTTCAAATCTTCTCTATCTCTGGCAAGTTGTGCAATATATTCATCTTTTTCAGAAGCCCTTTTGCGCATCAGGCCTCTTTGAATTTGATACAGGGCAATGTAGTCACCTAGCATATAAAATTAAACATGAAATCATTTTACAATGGCAATGAACTATCATTATAAGTTTATTACAGTTTTCTGTTACAGCATTTAAGTGAATGATATACAAGGCCATATTCAATATTTTGAGTTTCAAGTACACTTTAAATGGAAAATAAACACCTTACAAGAATGAAATAAAAAAAAAGTGCACACTGAAACAAATTTCTATGTATAAACCCATAAGTGTTAGACACAGATTTACAATTATATGCAAGCTTTCTAGCAATAATCATAAATTTCAAAATTTCATTGATATTTCCCTTTTTTTGTTACGCTGTATATAAATAAAACACAATTTTCTAGATCAATGAAATTAAACAAATAATTTTAAAATTTATGTGGAGAAAACAACAACACAATGTTGCAAATCTCCAGGCTGTTTGAAAGGTTAGTATTAGACGATAATCTTTTCAGAATTAAATAACTTTAACACAATATGCTTTTTAACAAGTAGAGGGGAAAAATCTCTTTATTGACAGGATATCTGCCCATATCAGGTTTTTTTTAGACAATAGCCAGTACTGGTGTAAAGAAACCAAATTCTCACTTAGTTCTTCTCTCGTCGCAAACCTGATTCACATAAGACTCAAGTCCCATGTTTGTACCGCAAGAGAAGAATCAAGGGAGAAACTTTTTAATGTAACCAATGTCTGCCAAGCAGACCTGAATAGGGGAAGATTCCTAATCAATCAAGGGGTTCTTCCCCTAGTGAATACAGTAGTAAGCATTCTAGTTAATTAACAAGAGTAGCACTCACCAATGGTATCCGTTTCTCCCTGCAGTTGTAATACTAAATGTTCTAGCTGCTGCCTCTCATCAGAAAGTTCAGCTATTCGAGTCATGGTCTGTTTGAAACGTTCCTACAAAGTATACATTCCATATTAATTGTCAAGTTATCTGTTTTAACCTGTTTATGAAATACTTTTAACATGAATGCTTTACAAAAGTACAGTAGAGACCCTTTTAAGTAACCCAAGATTTAGTCAGTTACGCAAAAATCCGGTTACACTGGAGAAATTAAATAAACAGATTTAGATGTGGCGGCTCAGTGGCTGAAAGGTTAAACATGTCCGTCTTGTAAGCCCAAGATTGCAGGTTTGAGCCCCGGCTGAGTCGTCTTATTTTCTGGATGGGAAAAATTGTGGGCATGTCATATGATTATGTGGCATGCAAGAGATCCCTGGAGGGATTATTTGGTTCATTGCAAGATTCATTGTAATCTGAGCAAAAAATGGCTCTCAGTTCTGGGGAATCTGCTGAATCTGCAAAGGCTTGACCCCCAATGTTGCAGCCTCATCAGAGAAAAAAAAATTACAGGTGTACATTTCAACATTATTAGTGATATTTGCCTGATAATACATAATAAAAATAATACCTCATTTTATTCAATATATTAAAGCATTATAAGTTACATACCATGAGAAAATCTAAATTTTTTTTATTGAAGCCTGAAAGTTTGGCAACTTGTCCGGCGAAAAATTACTATGCAGTTTTGCAGCAATTTGTTACACTCTAAGGATTTTTTTTAAAAATAGACCGGTTCTACCTGTGATCCAATAAAGAAAAATTTGGTTGAGAGGGAGCTTACTGTAAACTAAACTCGGTGGCATGCCAATACCTGCTGTGCCCATTTCAGCTCATGAGGCCTAGGCTAATGAGATGTGTTGAAGCAGATATTTCGGACAGTTGATCAGACTGACACACAAAAAAACATTGTTTAGTTCCCCAACTAGCCTGGTCCTTGTTTTATCAGCCCACCGAAGATAAAGAAGTTTAAGTGAACCTTGGACAATTGTGGATTCAAGTCCCTGACCTGTGACATCGTACAGTAAAGCAGTGCTACTAAACAGGTGATCTCTAAGATTTGTAAAAAGGTTGATACAGTTCCAAAACAATAGATAAAAGTATTTACCACAATATTTTCGTCTAATGATAGTCTAAGTGTAACTTACTTCTAACTGAGTCATTGCATTCTTAGTCATAGCATATTCCTTTCTTGATACAACATCAATTTTTCCTTCCTCAACTACAAAAAATATCTATAATCATTTCCAGACCTATATTTGTCGAATTAAACCTAGTCATAAAGTTATTCAAATGTTTCCATAATTAAGCATACCATTAATTTGGGAAATAAGATATTGAATTTTATAAATAAGGGAATATTGCTTGTTGTATGTTTAGGAATAGAATCGAGCTAGTATGCATCACTAGTAATTATTTGAATAGGAAAATTTATACAGTTAATTATTCATAAATTAAAAAAAAATACTGAATCAAACTTGATTATTTTCTAAGCAACCCATTTTGTAATCTTATAAGCAACAGTTTTAATATTTAATTGAATTATTATCATTTAAAAAAAAATGTTTATCCTACATTATTCTCTGATAAATCTTTAAATTTGCTAAGGAGCAACATAATAAAATATAGTTTACCCTCAGTTCTCTGATAAATATAGATGATAATCTGATAGTATTCTCTGATAAATCTTTAAATTTGCATAGGAGAGACATAGTAAATTATAGTTCACCCTTAGAGTATTGTCTGTTTTTTTTTTTAAATTTGCATAGGACCGACAAAGCAAATCACAGTTTACCCTCAGTTAGAGTATTCTCCTTTTCCTTCAGCTGCTCAACCAGCTGCATGCGGCTATTCTTCTGCTCCTCCAGCTGCTTCATCATTTGGTCCCTCTCCATCTCAAGTTGACGCACAGAGGCAGACAGCTGGCCAACCTGATTGAACACAAAACAGGTTAATTTAGAACATCGTCACTCTAGAGCTACACAAGGGCTATTGGCGATGGGTGTCGCAATTTAGAACCACAGTCAAGTGATGAGTCGACATCTACCCAACACAACTGTTAAGGGCAACATCGTACGCAGCATTGGGACTTTGGAGAAGATTTAACGTGCATTGCCACCACACAGGGTATTATTTGTCAGAAATTTTTGGCTGCAGAGGCCGTTTATAGGTCAGCAGTTATAGTTACATCCAAAAAATAAGCCAATAGTAGAGGGCAAAATATTTTCAAAAGCTTTTGAATTAGCATTAAAGAATTTTTTAAAAAAAGTTTATGTAGAATGAAATGCTTAAAATTAGTAACTCTAAAAAAATACCAGCAACACTTATTTTGGAAAATGCTCAAATGTCTTTGAGTGTAAAATTAATTTAGTATCAAATATCTTTTTGGCATTCTAAGTTATTTTATCTAACTCAAAAATAACAACAACAATGAGAAAAAATCTTAGATCTTTTTAATGTTCAATATGAAACTATAGCTAATTTCTGTCTAAACTAAATTAAGCTTTGCAAAAAGTTAATCTATCACCAGATAAATGAATGAAAAAACATTAAAAATAATTGTAAGAAGAGGTAGAATTTGTGTAAATGACACTAACAAGATCATTTCGCTTCGAAGTGTCATTGTCTTCCTTCTGGTTGTCTCCACTGACACTTTGAGTTGCCAATGCCATTCGTAATTCAGAGTTTTGGTTGGTCAGGATATTTATTTGTTCCTAAAACACACAAAGAAATAAGTTGTACAAAAGGTTTTCACAAAACATATAAATTCTTAGGAACCAAAATGAAAAATAAAACTAGAGGTGTGTAACACTGTACAAGCATAAAAAGAAAACATTTACACAGAAATAATGTTGAAAAAAATTAAAAAGCCAAAATTGAAAATTGGGTGGAGTGCACTCCAGTTCACCCTACACAAAAAATTTGCAAAAATCAGTTTGTCTTAAAAGAATTGTGTAGTAAATATTTTTTATGAGTATCTTGTATTCTTTTCTTTTTGCTTTTATCCTCGAAAAAAGTAAATACCAAACATAATTAGCAAGATATAATTTTTTAAATACTTTCAAACAAACTTAAAAACATAGTGCAAAACAAATACATATACACTGATTGATTGTATGAAAATCGAAAACTTATAAAGCTAATTTGTGAATATCTGTTTCTTTTAAATGCAAACAGCAAGGATACAATTTTATAATGAGGGGAAAATCTAAAATTAAATACAAAGTTAATATAGTTAAAATACATTTATTAAAAACCTTTACAAGGTTCACTACCAAATGTATAAAAAAGGAGCTTTCAATTACAGCCTGAATTAATTTCTGATAAAAATCAATGGGCCTGTTTGAAGTCATGAGTGGCAAAAGCTGTATTGGCATTGTTTTCCATTTTGGTCTTTCTCGAATAATATTTGCCTTGGTGATAATTTGATTGAATTATTTGCATTGAGTATAAAAAATATTGGAATTGTTAAATAATTTTGGATAGAGTATGTTTTGAAGGTTTTCATATCAGTTTCTTTTAATTTTATTCTCTCTCAGTGTTTTTGGCTGTTGTATCTAAATACAACAACAAAATATAAGAAGTAGAAATATAAAATATCTGTTAAATGAAAACTGGAAACTTAGGGGTCAGGGACATAATCTTGACAGCCGAAATCCCGACAAAAAAAAATGCAAAAATACCAATGCCAAATAAACAAATGAGCATAATAGCATTAATTTGTTGAGCATAACAACATTGATTTGTTAGGATTTCGAACCTGTCGGGATGATGTTCTGCTGAGATTCTGGGTTGTTGGTAATTCGGCTGTTGAGATAATGTCCAGAACTGGAAACTTACATCATCTGAAATAACCCAAGTCTAAAGACAGGCTTACTTGAGCTTGGTGCAGCTCTTTCTGCAGCATTTCTGTGAGTTGGCCTTGAGCCTCGTAATGTCGCATCCTGTCCACTATCTGATTCTGTTGGAAGATGCCCTTGGAAGACGAGTCATGCAGCCGCTGGAGCTCTTCTTCTCTTTCGGAGAGCTAATGAGAAATAATCAGATATAAATGGTTCATACACTTGTTAGGAAAAATAAATCAAGCACTTCTCCAGTAAAATTCAAGGACTATATTGCCAGATTTTAACAGTATTATATGATTAAAAATGTTGAAAACCAAATTAAGGTTTTAGGTAATAAATATCACCATCCAGACAACTCCAATGCTTTCAGAAAGTAAAATTTGCAACCAGTCATGATAATCGGGATTTTTCAACCAAAGATCGTTGAAAATACATTTTCCACTCATTTTCTGAAGATTCAGTCAAGACAATCACCATAATACTTGAAAAGTTTCAAAACGGGACTTATAAAATGCGGCTCTGCTAGGCACGCACTATGAAGAAAATGCTTTTTTTTCGCGTTTCGATCTCTACTACAGGTACTTTAGTAAGCAAAATATTTTATTAACATTCCAGAAATTATTTATGCTAATTTGCTGCAAAAAGAACAGTAGAAATGGTCTCACTCTAGATGTATTTTTTAGAACTTTTAAGGACTTGAAAATGACCTTTTTTTATTCAAGCACTTTTCAAGGTTTTCAAGGAGTGTATGAACCCTGGTATACAAAATGTACCAAAGGGCGCTACCTATGTCATCAGCCAGCATGTCACCCAGCTTACTCACTTTCGTTATGGAGGTGCCACTGCAAACATGTCATAATCAACTTGTAACTTTTATGGCAATATAATTAAATTGTCATAGTAGCTAGACGTTAATGTTTGCTTCCCCTCCACTAATTATGGGGGCCTGACCTTGCCTAAAATCATTTTTTTTTAAAGAAACGAAATTTGAAGTCCCATGAGGTACCGTTTGAATCCTTTTCACAACATGGGTAGAAAAGAAACGAACTTCTTACTACACTGCTCAAAACAATTAGGGGAGCACTTTGGGTACTTTTGTTAAACCTTCAAGTTTCAGCGCTTTGTTTTTCATTCAAAAAATCTAAATTTTGTGAAATAGATTCATTATGCATCCAGAATGTAATGGTAAAAAAAAGGTGGAAAAATATTATTTTTTTAACTAAAATTTAAGGGAGGAAAATTGGAATAAAAATGTGAGAATAAATTATAACAATAAATTTTTCAAATTTTTATTTGTAAAAAAAGAGTTAAAATCAATTTTTAAACATCTGAGAATGCAAGCGTGAAGAATTTAGGGTCAATTTATTTCATAATTTTTTTTTTGAGAGTGAATTTTATTTTACACTAAATTCATATTTTCATTTGATTAAAACAAACATTATTTACATCCTCAAAAGACATGATTCTTCCATCTAACGATAAATTAGTGCAAGCTCAACATAGTGAGAAAAAAATCGCAAAGCTCATGATTCCAAAAGGAAACATAGGGGTTGAAAGCGTTTAAACCATGCGCTAACCTGATTGTTGTGAGTAGTGTATACTTCAACTAAGTCCAGCTTAATCAAGGGTTCGTCAAAAGTTTTCAGCCGTCAAGCTGAAGTTGACTCCCGCCTTTTAAAAGCTCTGGTCAATGGTCGCTTTGCTGAAAAACTGCATTGATAAACCTATGTCGCATCACAGCACCACCGAAAAGCAAAATCAATGCCTGACTCCAACAGTGAGGATCAACCTCAACCAAATACGAAGCAGAAAAATAAACTCTTCACCGCAACTGCACCATTAGGAAAAATTTATTAAGTCTATAGTATATTTTTGATAAACCATACAACATTCAATGGATTTCCATATTTAAAAGTCATAGTGATCCATACTGAAAATTAACTTCTTCATGGTATTTAGATTCATAGAGATTTTTTGACTGTATGCGATTAAATACTAGCCTCTACTTAAATGTTTTTTTAAAATAGATAATATTAAATTATTTAATGCAGCATAAGTAGTACTTAAAAATCATATATTTAGTTTAAGAATTGCATTTTAAAGTGAAGATACACAGTGCTATTTTGTTAAAATCACCACACTAGTTAGGTGAAGTAAATTTTTTGAGATAATGTTTCTTGCTATACGTATAATGTCATAATATTTTTAAAGACTTTTAAATAGAAAGATAAAGCAAGTAAAATGCAACTCACTGAAATGAAACAAATATGCCAAACAAGTTTGATATTTAAAGTAAATAAAAAAATACAACTTATATAACAAAGAAATATACTTGTTCTTGCAATTCTTGAAGCTCTTTTTCTTGTTGGCTTAACCTCTCCCCAAGCTCTTTAGTTATGTGTTTCTGTGAATCAAGCTCTTCAACTAATTTAAGTTTATCATTACTCTGAAAAGTTAAGGATTAATTTAATAAAAGTATAGATAATTGTTTAAACTATTAAATGCTTTGTTAAGTTTAAGATGTGATCTTTATTTTAAGGTTAACTATTTTGAGGTTACGTACATCATTCTAGAAATGATATATTTTATTCTGAAAAAAATATTGATAAAATTCTTTTGAAAAACCAGAAAATTGTTACATTTACTTGAGAAAGCGAGAAAATGATTGAAAATCAATGCCACGTCAAATTCATAGAGTTGGTAGGTTTGAAATACAATAAACTTAACCCGGCAGCACTCACGCTCCTAAGAAAAACACTGTCACTCGCAAGGGGGTACTTTAGACCCCAGCACTGGATTTCATTCAAATATCACTTTATGTTCAAAACTTTTACTTAAAAGCCATTTTTTTAAACAAAAATTTAAAGTATTTATATTGAAAGTATCGGAATTATAATTCTGAACCACATAATTATTCACTTTATCGATCGTATCCACAGGATCATCAGTAATGTTTTCATTTTCCGACAATTCATTAGACTTACTATCAGAACAAGGACGATAACCAATTGTGAATCATCATCACAAATACCATCAGCAGCTTCTTTTTCTGATTTGTTTATAGATCCATCATCCGAAGAAACTTCTAACAATTTTTGCATACATTCCATCTCCTCATTGTAGGACAAGTAGCGTGACAAAGCGTTCGCATGGGGTCTTTCACACCCACTCGCATGGGGTCTTTCACACCTCAAAACCACAATTCTACTAAAAACGTTTTTGCAATGTGACAGATAATCATTTATTTCTTTAGTGGGAGACCATGAAGGCTCAGGGTTTGACAAATTTTAAAAAATGAGAAGTTAGGTTATTCGGAACAAGAATGTGCGTGGGGTCTGATAGACCCCCTTGCGAGTGTTGCCGGGTTAAAAGTCATTCAACATAAACTTTCTTCTAAAACATTAAAATTTTTTAGCAATTATATTACAGGATGGCTACAGAATCTGTGAAAACAAATTTCCTGACTTTTCCCTGATTTTCCAGGCTAAATGTAAAATTTTTTCCTGATTAGCGGCAATGAACTATATTAGCATGCTGGTTTCCTCCAGGTATTAGTAAAACAACTTTCCATAAAAAAGATTTTAAAAAATTTAATTAATGAATATACAATGAGCTTTTTAAAACAAATCTATAAAAAAAGCAAGTGTTAAAACCCATATATTAAAAATATTTTAGTTATAATAAGACTTTAAGCAGTAACTCAACCACTTAAAGGAAAACCTTTTCAGGATTAAACTTTTTTTATCCTTTCTTTTTCCGGTTAAAATAGCATTTTTGGAAATTTTCCCTGATTTTTTTAAAAAATCACCAATTTCCCTGACTTTTCCAGATTGATTTAATTCCCTGACTTTTCCATGATTTCCCTGATCCTGTAGCCACCCTGTATTACTTAATTCCAGAGCTGCACTGACACATTGACTGACATAAAACTTTAATAAATCACTCACCATGCCCACAAATCCACCCTGCAGTTCTTCCAGCTGTTTCTTTAGTTCTCTGTTTTGCGTCACTGCTCGACTAGCAGCGACTTTATCGCTTTGCATTGTTTCGACCAAGCGGCTTTTGTCCACTTGATCCTCTTTCAGTCGAGCGATGAATTTTTCGAGATCAGCTATTTTCTCTTCCTGGGCTGCCATTTTATCATTGAGGTCAATGGTTTTGGAAGCCTGGTAGGGGAATAATATTGATGTTAATATTAATGGAATAAGATTTTTTTAAAAAATTAATTGTCTGTTAGGGTTTTCTTAACTTGCCCTAGAACTTTTTTGAAAGCTTGCATTAATAAATTTTTTTAACGAAATAATAAAAAAATAGAACATTAATTTTGTATATTTTATAAGGATGCAAATATTGTAACTAAAATAAACCAAGATTTATTTAATAAAAATAATCAAATTGATTTATATAAAATGAAACAGTGTTATAAATAATGGAATAAAATGCATTTATATATGGAACAAAATGATTAAAAGTCAGGCATTAAATACAGAGAATAGGAAGATATGAATACATAGTTTTTTAAAAATTACTTCTGAAAATACAGCAAACATATAATAAAATACAATAAGTATTTTTATTGTTTTCAATTCTAAACTTAGTTTTTAAAACATTTCAATGATTAATCTGTTTCAAAGTCACAAATAGATAACTTTGAACATTTTTAGTATTACCTCATTTTGCAATTTTTGATCAAGTTCTTCATTCTGATTTTTAAGAATGTTGATTTGAACTTTTAACTCTGAAGGTTCTTCTTTGCTAAAACTACCTAAATAAAATAAAAAAAATAAACATTAAGGTTTTAGCTTTATTTATTGCAATTACAAGTTATCATACAATCGTTAAAAGCAACTATAATTTTTTTATTTGCTATATTTTTATAAATTGTCACTTAGGTTCCCGCATGTGCTATCTCACTTTGCACAGCGGTAGAAATTTACTGAACGGTAACCCTTGGCGAGCTTTCCAAAATTGCACCAAAAGTCGACCGAAAACCCAACCGAAGTGAGCAAATAACAGTCAGATAGGTTTGCCCGAAAACGTCATAGTTTCAAAGTCAAAGAATTTCGAATCATCAGTCAAAGTCAGACAGTTGCCACAAAAAAATTATTTATCGACAAATCCGAAACTATCGTGCCAAAAGGGTACAGTAAATCTGATAATTGCCCACCAATGAGATAGCACATGTGGGAACTTAAGTGAGGAAAATTCACTTTTAACAAAGATAATGTAAAAGGGCTTATGACTAGAACTTAATGGAAAATCAAATGACTAGAACTTAACAGAGAATTAGAAAAACTAAAAGTTGTATGCAAAATTAAAGTCACTTTAACAGGGCAGACTAACAATATATTTTCACCTCAATCAATATGTAAACCAAAATTAGAATCTACTGAATAATTAGCTACAGACTTTTTACTTCACACTTTTACGTTAACAGATAAACAAAGATTAAAAAATATACAATTTACAATTTTTTTTTGTCTAAAATTATTACTAAAATTCAAAATTAAATAATAAAAAAAGAAATTTACCACATTACAAAGCTATATTGCAAACTTACTATTCTGTTGTTCAAATGCTTCTAGCTTTCTTTGAAGTGAGTCTCTTTCTTTGCACAGTTGTTCTTTTTCACTGGAATGTTGCTTTATCTAAAATTATAAAGTATGAATTGCTTGATTTTTCATAAAAATGAAAATAAATGTAATATAACATGAATGGGTTGATCAAACATAACAGACAAAAAATGCAATATCAAGTCACTGTCCTTTGATGCACTAAATAGCTTGAAAAAAGAGGAGGGTTAAAAATCCGTCACACCCCAGTTTTATTTTGATTTTAAATAAAGTTTCTCTTACGTTTAATGAAATGGCAACAATGAAAATATTGAATAAAAATGGAATGTGCATGTTATTTTAATGCAGATTACACTTTAAATTAACTTCCAATTTAAATATTTTAATGAAATTTGGCATGTAGCTTAGCCTGATTTTTTGCTTCAAAATGACGTATCCCAACTTTTTGTGAGACTTACGGTTCGTTCTGTGAATGTGGGTGACAGACGGACAGACAAAACGATTTAATGTCTTCCACTTTTTATGTTATATATGTAGTGTGGAAGCTGAAAACCAAACTAAAATTCAAAAAAGAAGCCCAGTGGCTTAGTGGTAGTGCTTAGCGTTGCCACGCCATAAGTCCAGGGATTGAGTCCAGGATTGGGCGAGGTTGACTCATCCTTTAATCCCTTAAGCAGGTCGATAAAATTCCCCCAAGCATGCTTGGGAACTAAATTCTGAGGGGTTCCATATGAGGTTGAGCACACACAAAAAAAGCCTTACATATTTTTTTTAAAACTAAGACTAAAACAATTAACCTAATTTACCATTTCCTTACTCTTTTTCAATTAACAAGACAGATCCTCATGTTGCTAAATTATCATGCTTGCATTAAGTTGTTAACACAAAGTCCAAGCCAAATTTTATGCATTACTGACTTAAAAATATCATGTAGGCAATTGAGGAGAAGTGTCATAATTTAGAACCATAAACAAGTGACAAGCCGACACTGAGCCAACACTATTTGTAAAGGGGGACAAGGTACATGCTGATGAGACTCTGAAGCACATTTAACCACCATTCTCTCTGCACAGGATATTATTAGTCGGACTCTTGGTTGCAAAGACTGTTTAGATCACAATTTATTTTGGCAATGCCAAGGCTCAAACTTCGGATATTTCATTTGCTACAAAGCAAGTCCCTTATTGACAGGGCTAACAGCTCATGGGTCTGAGTAAGATAAACAAGAAACCCTTTCAGTCCCAGTAAAGTCATTTGGGATCACCATGTTTCTGATCAAAATTTTAAAAAATAATAGGGCTGACGTCTATTGGGATTAATAAAAAATATTTTCGAATATAAAAAAGTTAGACGTATCGAATGATGTGCTTTTGGATATCATAATTGGCTATTGAGGATCCGAAAAAAATGTCCAAATAAATGATGCCAAATTGTCATTGGGACTGAAAGGGTTAAAAATTTAAGCTGAAATTTTTAGAAACAGTTGCAGGTAAAAATAAAGCTTCAAAACGTACTTCATCTCTCAAAGACGTAACCTGCTGACTCAACTGAGTAATGTAGTGCTGGTATTGTTCTGACATGCTCTCTTTTTCCATTATTAGTTTACTGATGGAATCCTTGTTCTACATAAACCATTAAAACAATTAGAACACATGATGACCATAAACATAATAAATTATATCCAATGCTAGAGGTTGAATATGTTGACAATTGAAGAATACAGGGGAAGAACCCCATCATGGCCACTGAATCTGTCTGTATTGAGGTCTGCTTGACGAGTAGTAGCAATCAGAAACCAGTTACTCTCTTGGTTCTTCTGTGGTTCAAGCGTTAGACTATACCTTGTCTATCTAGAATGCGAGCCTCTAAAAAAATTTAATACCCCATCCCTGCATGTGGTTTTCTTCGAAACAGCGTGAGCGTGTTTTTTCTTCACCCTACTTGGATTTGAACTGTTCTGATTCTTAACCTCACAACAGAACTTCAAACGCATTAGGTTTAGAAAAGCGATGCTCCCTCCATTTACTAGAAAACCAAGCGAAGGGATGGGGGAAGAAAGTCTTTTCGAGGCTTGCATAAATCGACCGACTTTAGCGTCAGGTGTTAGGTGTTATTCTCGATCTTAAAGATAGTAAACCCGTGAATCGCGTGATAAGAACCAAAGCAAAATTGTTTTCTTCACACCGTTTTAGGAGATGATTCACTATCTTCGCCAAGCAAACTCAAAGGTGTTCTTTCCCGGTACTCTTCAATTATTAATAATCAAGCACTTTTCATTGTTAATATGTTAAATACATTAATATTACTTTTTAGATAAAAGCTCTTTTATTGACAGGGGAAAAAAATAAGGTTAAACTAAGATCACCAGGCTTGGGTTGAGTTAAATTATCAACACACCAAGAGGTTTGGGCAGAATTAATGCAGCACTACAGCTATACAAGGGCAATTTAAGGTCATTGGGCATTTTAAACAGTAGTACAATGTCAAACTAGCCCCTTAGAATGGACAATGGAATAGGACAATGGCGAATAAAAGCACTATTTTGGCATTTTGTCATCTAATATATAAAAATTGTTTATTATAAAATAACTGTTTACTGATAGACCAAAGTAGGATATTCTGTGTACATTTGCTTAAAAGGAAATTAAAAAATGAATGAAAATAATGGCTCAAGGTTCAGTTTTTTTAGGGTTATATACGATCAATATTCGAAGATAAAATTATCCATATTTATTAACTTATTTAACCTCAAAGTTCCTCTGAGAAATACATAAATATCAAATATTTGTCTTAAGGTAGCAAATATTTCTAACACATTAAATCAAGTAATTAAAAAAAAAGTATTCACACAGAAATGTACAAGAGTTATTTTTTTAAAAAAAGGTTTTATTTTTAGTGTGTTAAGAGGCAATGAAGGAATTTAAAGATCTTGAATAATATTTAAATGTAACTGCCTTTTATGTTTTTTTAATGGACCCAGGAAGAACTATATTAAAATGAATATGTTGAACTTACAAGAGATAGTCTTTTTTCTAACTCTAATTTTTCCTGATAAACTTCTTCTAACTGGCCTCTGTTGTCACTAATATCGTTTTGGGAAAGCTGTTGATTTTGAGTTTCAGATAGTGATAACTTGTTACGATAATCAGCCAGCTCCTTTTCCAGATTTTTAAACTCATTTATCTGCAAGAATATTTAAATTAAAGTTTTACATAAACATTAAGAATTTTTACTCAAAGAATTTATAAAGAAAGTGAAATAAAATTTCAATGCAAATAAGTAGTACATTAAAAATTACCATCAGGATACATTAAAAAAAATTATAAAATTCCATTATATATATTTCTTGTCGAATCAACTCTTAAGTTTTTACTAAAAAAAGTTTGGGCAAATAAAGTTGGTAATGGTAATGCAAGTTCACTTACATAAGTAAATAAGACTGCAAAACATACAACTTTAACTAACTTAACTTTATTTTAATAAATGTGTTTAAGTTATATTTACAATGCAATAGACACATTCATTTTACTTAAATTATACAAACTCCAATCGGAACTAACCTTCAAAAAGGTATTTAATGATTCATAAAAAAGTAGTTTAATTCTACTTTTTTAAAATAAAATAGCCTTAGCTTTATCAGAAAGTTTATAAAATTAAAGATTTCTTTAGAATAGTTTTATAATTTAGAAAAAATTTAGGGTTTTGTAAAAGAACCAAGGATTATAAATAGTTGGTTCAGGATAAAAGTCATAGATATGTTTATAAATTTCAAATGACAGGTTTTTAAGAAGTTGAGTGGAAATAATACCTATGAAATGTAAGAGTTATTTACACATAAGAACTATTTGGAACTGAATGAGTTTTGCATACATTTACATGTGCGACAAACAAGTTTGAAAACTGTTACCTTCTTTTTTATATTTGTATATCACTCAATGCATATCAAACCAAAGGCAACAGGAAAAAAAATTGACACTTAATTTTTTTTTGTTATAACTTTTTTTATTGAAATGAATTACGACAGAATCATATGCTTATGTCTATACTGGACATTAAAAAATCATTTTACAGCTAAAATAACAAATAAAAATTTTAATACACACCTTTTTATTTAGCTTTTCTGTTAATTCAGAGTTAGCTGACTTATACTCTTCAGCTGTTTTACTAAGAAAAACATAAATATTTCATTAATACATCTTATATTTATTTGATAACCTAAAACAATATTTTTAAAAAGGTAATTTGATTCAAGTAGGAGAAACTTACCTAAATTTATAGTGATCTAACTTTAACCTTTCGGTGTCTTTAATGAATTCTTTATTTGCCTAAAAAATAAGAATGGTTCACTCACTAGAGGCATAACACAGTATAAAGAGGCCAAAGGAACCATCACATTGCAAAACTTCAAATAATATTGATATTTTCAGGGATACTTCTACCAACTTTGGCAATAATATTAGTTTGATTTGCTGTGTTAATATGTTAAGAAAATTTTATATATTCAGTTCAGATGTTTTGTATTTTACCTGTGGCAACTGAAAGATGTCAATAGAAAAATGGCAGATTATTTACAAAAAAAGAAATTATACCTGTCTGCTGCTTTCTTATTACACACATAATGATCTCTCAAAAAAAAAAACTTAATAGTGAGTGGAAACAGTGGGAATATTAAACTTAAAATAGATATTTTTTGTTACTTAAATGTATGAAATATATGTGTGTATCTTAAGGTATTGTAAGGTTTCTTGTAGAATTTAAAATATTTAATTACTGCACGCTCTCCTACTGTGTAAAAAATACTTGCTCCGCGTGAGCTGTAAGCTGTGTGAATTTATGTTTTCTATGTTTTAGAATTTCAACTGGAGAATTTAATAAAAAATGGCGGCCTGGGGTTTAAAGTTCCTTTTGTCGTTCTTGTGGTTATTTTAAGTTTGAGGCTGAAGGCAGCGACTGACAGGTATGACAATGTATCGTAGTGTAGAAGCTAAAATTAAATACTTTTTCTAGTTGTTGATTGGAATTGCTAAGACTGAGAATTTCTCGCTCAAGATCAGAAGCACGCTGTCTGGATGCCCGTAACCTTCCTTGAAGTTCTTCAACTTCCCCTAAAAATTATTTTTAATTAATAATAATCAAAACAGTTATACATATCTATGAAAAAAACTCAATTTTTTTTATAAAAACTTCATAACATAAATTTTTAAAACTTAAGTTTGATTACTATTATAAACAATTGAAAATCAGACCAAACTTGATAATTTTGAGATTTATATTGAACTATAGAGCTTCTCCAACAGAGCAGACATATAGGTATTGGAAAGTTAATTATAAAAAATAACTGTTACAGTTACTTAATACGAAAAGTAACTGACCACAGTTACTTTTTAACGTTTCAAGTTATAAAAAAATTAAATTTTGCCATCTTGCAATAGTTCAAAGAGAACCAAGACTAAATAAATAGTTACAATAGGAAAAAAAAGTTAATAACAAAAGTTCAGTGTAATCAAACGTTTAATTTTAAATAATTAAACGTAGACCGAACCCTGATCTGCTTCGAAAATACCCTTGAACAGCGGCAAGAGAAGTAACAAATTTTTTCGTTATTTCGTTATTGATAAGAGTAATACATTTCAGCTACTTTCTGAAAAATCTAATAGTGGAACTAGGCATTACCAGAAAAATTTAACTTTTACAAGTATTGCATAACTACAATCCCTGGATCTAAGACTTAGACTTAGTTGGAAGTGGCATAAGTGTAGATTAGTAACTGCATAAAAATCATGCACTGGTATTCAATGCCATAAACCGGCTTTCTCCTCTGACAGTAAGACATGCATAAAGGATTGGGATTGGAAGTGCCATGTTGCTCATATGTTAAAAAGCTTTAAAAAGATACTTAACACAACTATAGTTTGACTCTACAAGCATATGAAATTTTTATTTGTTATTTCATTAGTTTATCATTAATCATAATGAGCTTTACCCTAATAGATTCTAATAAATGCATTTTTTTCGTTGCAAATAAGCATTAGTGGTTACTTGTAAGCAACAAAAAGTTATTTTACAGATTTCTTATATACCTAAAATATTTCTTAAAATCCGTTTTCCTTCTAACAGGTTGGGCACTGTAATTATAATGCATGCTATTAAAAAAATACTGTAAGTAAATAATATTGCAGTCCATTAATCACTTGATGCAATTGTGATTATTCTTATTACCCGTAATCTCACATAGTTTTTTTAATTAATATTTTTTATCCAACATTTTGAAATATGATTCAGAAAGCAAAATTTAAACCGAGAAACATATTTTACTGGAATTTAACCATTTTCTGCAAATTTTACATGGATTTTTTTAGGTTAAAAATTGTGACATTTGACGAGAACCCCCTCCCTCCCACATCACATCATTTATGGACGCCCCTAACATTATAAAAGGCTGAAATTAAAAATAGGAAATCATGTAAAATACGTATAATTCACTCATTTTATTAATCAGTTATAAACGACATATATTTAATAAATTTAACCCTATGTGCTATTAGTAGTTTAATCAAAATACTTTGCATTTATTAATTAAACAGTCGTTTAAAGCAAGATATTATAACATTAATATGATCTGTTCAGGGATCAACCTGGGTCAAAAAATGCTGTAGCAAAAATGCTAAAATGCAGAAAAAAGCTGTAGCAAAATGCTAAAGAACAATTAATTGCTTATAAATCAATGTCATGCCAATTAAATCACTTGAATCTATAACACAACTCAATCTTTGTGTAGCAGTTAATTTAATTGAACAGTAAAGTTTAACATACATTGATAATTTTTTTTATGAATCACGACATGAAAAATTTAAATAATTATATAAAACTATACTACTAAAAGTACTTTTAACTTTTTTTATAAACACTTTTAAATAAGTACAAGTAAGTGGGTATTTACTTTGATTTTTTTGGCTGGACTATCTTCAGATTCGTCTATGAACATGTTTTTGCTGTTCATTTGGTGTATTAAATCAAGTTTTGCTTTTTTGAAATCCCAAACTTTTGGTCTAACACATATTCTTATTAAAATGGTTCAATCATTTGTTTTAAAAAAAAAATCAAAGCACTTTTCCAGAAAAATTCAAGGACTAGAAATTAACTTGCAACATAAAATCTAAGTCAATTAAATAAAAAACTAAATATTGTTTAAAATCAGAAACCCCAGTACAAGCTGAAGCAGAATAACAGGTTTAAATGTGAACAAAAAGTATTTTAACGTTCAAGGTGATCACGACTCACGGACATCGTAAATCGGACACTTGATCAAAAAAAATATTCTGGTTGTCAGAGTTGGCCTGAACTGGAGCTACAAAAGTAACAAGATACTCTTCCGATCGCAAAGAGCCAGACAACTGTCAATCATTCTCACGTAATGTGACATCGGTAGATTTCGTTAAAACTACTAGGCTGTAATATGAGTAAAAATAAGGAAGCACAAATGGACTGATTTTAAAATGGTAGGTTTCACTGGTTGGCCGAGATTTGAAGACATCTTAGTGTAATCTAATCTGAATTCATCTTATCATTTTGATTAAATTTTTTATTTTCATTATTAGAATCGGTTATTTGAACTTGTTTATTGAAATTTAAGTTTAGTTTCACCGAATTACGTCGTCGCATTTTCGCGACGGCCAATAATATTTTTTTCGCATTTTCGTGCAACTCGTCGCATTTTGCGACAAATGCGACTGCAGATTGATCCCTGGATCTGTTTGCAAATAGATTCTAATGAAGAGACAAAACCTCTCTGACGCTATAAACGAGGCTGCTGCAACCAAATTTGACTTTAGTTAGTTGCATGAAAAAATAACATTTTACCATTTCCTTACACACCTAAACTATTTCTTATTTCAAGCACAGTTCCCTTTTAATAAGCTGATTATTTTAATAATCAGTTCTATATATATATGAAAAATATCTAACAACTTTCTTAAAACAATCATCAGTAGCATAAAACATACCACAAAACATTTATTGACTTATTTCAAACCCACAGTACAACAAATCAGTTGAACATCACAAATTCCATCAACCAAAGACTGACTTAACTCACCCGCTTTCTGCTTAGCTGTCTGTTGGCTCAGAGACAAGGAAGACTGTAGCTCTGTTTTCTCGGCCACAAGTATCCCGATGGTCTGTATGTGAACTTGGAGCTGGTCTTTGAGGCTGACTTGCTCCTTGTGTGACTTTTCCTGCAGTTGCTTACGTTCGAGGTCGAAATTCTGGTTTAGACGCTTGTACTTGGCTTTCTGGACAAGTAGTAATAAAATAAGGTATTGTTAACGTGAACAAAGTTTGAAAATGTGCATAAGATTAGGTTGACCACACTACTGCATTTCACAGTACAGTTTAGTTTTTTTTCTCAACTGTGGCAGCTATAAAATTTTCAAACAGTCTCAATTTGGTTTGTTTTTTATAGTTTTTCATACAAAAACATTTTAAATAAAGTATGATATATGAAAAATTAATAATGATTTCAGTCGAAAAGTTAATCAACGAAACAAATCTGGTCAAGTTGCATACGATAAACTGAAAGTATTTATCTCACTTGCTAAAATTTTAATTGTTGCTAAAATATTTACTTCATCTGAACCATTTAATATCATAAGAACCAATTCAGCATTAACTCATTTGTTAAGATCACTTGAAATACATCAACATATATTTTAAACTCTTTTCTTATTTGCATTTTTATGCAGTGTTTTCCTTCAAATAAAAATGATTTGAATCATTAAATGAATTTAGATTGTTTGCAAATAGTACAATGGTTATTAATTTAAAAAAAAAAGTGTTAACAAGAACTGTTAAGTGCTTTCTTTAAGCTTGACTATAGTTTGGTTTGGTGCATTAACACCACACTAGAGCTGCAGATGGGCTATTGGCAAAAAGAATTGTCATTTTGAAAAGTGACCTATACATAAGAAATTAGTAGGACACGATACAGTCGAACCTCATTAACGTTAACTTGCTTAACACAACATTTCACTTAAGACGAGCTGAAAGCAATTCCCCGCCTATAAAGCTTTGAGCTAATGCTAAAAATATCTTAATGCAAAATTGCTTAGTCAAAATCCGGCTTAACCTGAACAAAAAATCAGAATTTGAATTTTTTCCCCCTTAATTCAAAGTTTGAACAACAAAGAACAATAAAAAAAAGTGGCAAAGAAAAATAAAAATTGTCTTCTACTTTTGGGAAATCTTGAGACCTCTCACGATTCGTCGGTTTTAATCCAATTGCTGTCCGTGATTGTGTTCTTTGAAAATTATCCTAATTTTTCTGTAGTATGTACTACTTTAAATGAAATTTATTAATTAAATTACTAATAGTATACATGTAATATTAGTGTGTTACATAATAAAATTAGAATAGTTTTTAGATGTTATTTTTTTCAAACTATTCGCTGGTTCAATAAAAAAATCCTGACGGTAAACATGAAATGTTTTGTTTTTCCCTTTGAGTTTTCGTTAACAGGGTTCGACTGTATATACATTGTATGCAATAACTTCAGATTATAATAGATTTCAAGCTCAGCAGTACAATAAACTCAGTAAAATTTATTATGAAAGCTCAAGTATAACAAACATTCCTGCTGTTACAAAACAATTACTAGTCATATTTCAGTTATTTTTAGTAGACCAATGTTTCATGAAGGAAAAGTATTTTTACTTTTAACTACCAATATAATTTTTGCAACACAAATAAACATGAAAAAAATGTTAACAAATAACAATTCAAGAGCCTGGTGGAAGACTGTGCTTAAGTAAAAAAAAAAAAAAGATGAAAACGAGAAAATGAGCTTTAAAGTATTTGGTTTGCACTAAGATCTGTTCAAAACAGTGCTTGCAAACCGCAAAAAAATATGCTTAACTTTAAGTTTATTAAGAAGCAGACATTTGTTATCGTTAAAAAAAAGTAATATGTTCATAGACGCAAAAGTTTAAATTTTTTTAATGTCCCTTAGCACATTTCCTTGTCTACCCATTCTGCAAGCCTTGAAAGCATTTTCCTCCCCCATCCCTGCATTTGGTTTTCTTCAAAACGGTGTGATCGTGTTTTCCCCTACCCTACTTGGGTTTGAACTGTTCGGATTGTTAACCTCACAACAGAACCTCAAATGCGTAAGGTTCAGGAAAACGATGCTCCCACCGTGTCCTAGAAAACCAAGCGAAGGGACGGGGGAAGAAAATGCTTTCGAGGCTCACATTCTGGACAGACAAGGTATAGGCTCTTCAAATGATGAAATAATAAAGACTTTACATAAAGATCATATTTCAATTTTAAGCCACAATCTATTTCACTACCTGTTCAGACAGTTGAAACTGTAACTGGTCTTGAGATTGTCGCAAATTATTCACCAACTGGGCCAGTTCTTGGTTTCGTTTTTCAAGGGAACGATTTTCTGAATGGCTTTCCTCTTGCTCCGTGGTTCCGTTCATAAACGCATTGGTTTCAGACATCAAACCATTCACTTGCATTGATATTTGCCGCAAACTTTCAGTAGAAGAAAAATCTCTGTAAAATATTCAAGTATTTCTACATAAATTATAGAAGCTATAGAAAAACTATAATATGGCAATGAAATGTTTAACAAAATAATTTTTAATGGTGTAATTGTTTTTGAGAACAAAATGTGCAACAATTTGTTATTAAAAAGAATTTGATTACAATTTTTTTTTCAAGATAAATTTGCAGAGATTAAAGCAAGCAAAAAAATATGATTTAAAGGTAAAATTATGACTGAAACACTAAAAAACATTAATGCCTGCCGCTGTCTATAAGCACAGCAGCTTTAATTTTTAAATACTTATATACTAAAATCTTGAAAAGGCCCTGATAAATTTTGCTTCAAACCCCATAGAAAATACGTATAATAAACATAATCAAAACATTACATTTTTTTTTAATTCAAAATTCAAGGTATAGAAAAAAATAAAGTTTCTAACCTGAAAGTAAACCTCAACATTGTTAATAAACTTAAGCTAATACACAGTGACAGGCATAATACATGATATGATATACTAACTTTGAACTACTATTTAAATCAATATCAGATTTCGACTTTTGCAGCGTTTCATTGTTATTTTTTGTTGAGACAGCTATTTCATCTCTGCATGCATTAGAATTAAGACTAAGGTTACTGGAACCCCTAAAAAGTTTTTTAAAAAATATATGAACAATTAATTGACTATATTTGTATATCTATATATGAACTTCATCAAGAAAAAGTATCAAAGAAATAATAAATGATTAAGAGGAATTTTTTAATGGAAAATAGCTGTGATACATTGTATGCAACACACAAGCTTAATTTGGCCAGCCCCAACTGCTTAAAGTTAAATTCAAAAACCTACAAATATCGATGCGAAAAGCAAATTTTAACTAACACACTCTGGTTTTGTTGGTGGAAGTTTTACTATTATTATCTTACTCAATAGAGAGATACATGTGTAAAGAAACTTCCCCTTTGACTTTTCGTTGCCAAAAATTTTTTGGGTGATTTAACAATGTTTGTTCAAAAGTGTAGATGTAACAAATAAAGAAAAGGTTACCTAAGTTTTGATTGTTCTAAGTCACTGTTGGAGTTCTGCTTTTGAGGCACCTAAAAAATTAAAGTTATGCAACTTAATATACTCATTTTATTCACAAATGTATGGATAATTATTTACGGAAATAATTGTGTTAATAATACTCCTATGTGCATATTTCTAGCTCCGGTGCAGAGTTTTATCACAGCTATGTAATGCATAGTAATTGAAGAGATGGTAAGTTTGGGAGTGGAACAATATTTTTATGGTACAATATAATACTAGTTTATACGATCAAGGTATGTCAAATCCTAAAAAAACTCACAGCCTTGGAAACAAAGTAAAAGGCCAAGATAGAACAAGATGGCGCCAAGCAAACCGACAATGGCGGCAAGTGAATATAGCAGGACACAAGAAATAGTATATCAAAGTAGGTTTACCAATATGTTGTTATTATCGCCGACCACGATAATTCGGTTCAAGGGTATAAGCTATAAGGTCCAATAAGCCGTGTTTATGAATTTTGTGAACTAAACAATTTAAATATTTTTTCTAATGATTTTACTATATTGACTGAAAATTATAAATAAGTTAACTGGAACTATATAAAAATTAAAGCATACACAAATTTTAAATAATGATAATTTAAATAACATCAAGAAAAAAGCAGGCTGTATCAATAAATTTTCAAACATTTGATTGATAACTTATTTTAATAAAGCAAGTGTCAAATAAACAGACAAAATTCCGTTGCATACACAAACAAATTCATTGACAATTTAAGTAAATTTATATTTTTATTGAATAAAAGCCACTTCATACTTCTTGGATAATACTTTTTACTGAAGCTTCAGATGAGGAACTTTCAGATAGCTGATCCGAAGAGTTGCTGTCTGGAGTTAAGGATTTCTTTCGGGGAGCTTTCGTTTTCGAAGATCGTTGTTGCTGGAACTGCTTAAGCTATGGAAAATTTATTATAAAAAAATAAATATAACATGAAAAAATTACACCGGAAAATATAAATAACGAATATTTGAAGTTAAACAAAAGTTACAGAAAAGTTTTCAAAATCAATAATCAGGCCTAAAATTAAGCTTATGATAAAAACCTAAACTTATTTTAAACAATAGAACGTTTTAAACATCAGAGTTTATAAGTATTTCACATGCATTGAGCTTATACATAGTTAAACATATTTTGTGTGGAACACATGACAAACTTAAATATTTTACACTTCCTTGTATAAAATATTTCCATGTGAAGGAATTTTCTCTTTTATAAAAGCATAGATACAAAACAAATATAAAATGGGTGACATTTAAAGAATTTGAGGACTTGCTTGGTTAGGCCTATGATTTATCGGACAGGTATGCTATAATGGGTGCTTTGAATTTGGCGATTTGCATATAGATTGCCAAGCAATTAAAATGTCTAAACATATGGAAAACATTCAAATTCAGAATTCATACTGTTCAATAAGTGTAGTAACCCTACATTGCATTTTCAAGCTCATCGATGAACAGACCAGCCATCATATTATAGCTATCAATTCATCAGCAGTAGAAATTCTGCCAAAGTGATACAGTTCCTCAGCCTACATTAAAACAAACTAACTGCACGAAAGCTTTATAGTAGAAAATCATGTATTGATAACACCAATAGGAAGAAGAAACTAGAAGATAACATGATACTGAAACTAGAAGCTTTTCTAAAGATATAAGTAATTTCATAGAAAAGAAAGGAAGATTAATTGTCTAATCATGGGCATGGAAAATAGTGAGGCACAGCTATGATATAATGGCCAGTCTGTTCATTGGCGGCTTTCATCAAGCTTAAAAATTAAAAATATGGTTGCTATACTTATTAAGTTGTACAAAATATGAAGTGACATGTTTATCACATTTGGAGATTTTCGTTGCTTGACAACCAAACGTAAATAACCAAATCAAGACTGCTTATGATATCATAGCTCTTAAATAATTGCATAGTTTTATCCAAGAAAGTAACCAAAAATTAAGCAGTATTAGCCCAATAAGGTTCAATTGAAAGATGGACACTCACAAATAATATCCTGAAAGAACAGAAAATTATTTACGTTTACTGGGAAAGAGAAACTTTATTCTGCAAAATTTTAATTCATACTTTATAATTAGTTTAAATGAGTCTCAAATTTATTATACACTTGTCATTGCAGTCGGCAAAATCTTATCACAACCCTACACGTCAGTTCAGCCCATTACTATACTACATTTACATTACCTGAACATTTTAAATAATTATGAAAAATTGCTTTAAAATATTATATAAAGTATTTCAAATGCATGTTATTGCCCAATAGTTTTGATATAATTACATTACCCTTTTTAATCCAGCTGCTAATTTTTCTTCCCTACTAATTCCATCTGCCATGTTGACAAATTGCGTACAACTAAAAGTGAAACGAAAATGTAAACAAAGTTCCAAATCGTTGGAGCGACGAGATCATTAACATTAAAGTAGGTCGGTTTATTGAAAATTTGTTAAAATATTGAAATACGTACAGAATTAACTCATAAAAAAAGATATTTTTTTCACAGAGAATAGTTTTGTTTTAATTGACTGCCGAATCAACACAAAACAACACGAAGTAATATAAATATTGCCATTTTTTAAATAACTTTTTTTAAATAAAAATATATTATATGTAAAATTTCGATTTTCAACTACATTTTGTTAATTTTCAATAAAATTTCTAATTTTAAAGTATTTTAAAATATTTCATTGGATTTTTTCTGTAATGAGAATTAAGCACATTAATAACCGCAAGTGTAACTGGTGAGAATCACACCCGGTATAAACTTTAGGTTTCGGAATTTTAATATATAAGTATTATAAATAAACGAAATTAAAATGTACATTGTTTTGGCTATAATACTTACATCTGTAAATTTTGTTAATTCAAAAGGTATAACTTTGAAAAATTATTTTTTTCCTGTTTATCATGTCCTTTTTTTCACTCTCCAGTGCTAGTTTTGTTTTCGTTTTCTAATATGATCGGATCATTCGGTTATTAAAATGCTTTTTAGCTCTAATTCATTGTATTTTCAGGTCCAACTTTGAATAATGCTGAAATATTATCTTCGCGATCAAGAGATCATTTCAAAAAGGTTTTGAAGTTGAATAACATTCCTTACTCTTACGACAGTGATTTTGCTAAAATTATTCTAGACAAATTATTCAATTTATATCTTCAATCTATCAAGCCGTTAGAAGATGCCTATTATTTTAAAGATATGGGCCACCATTTAATGACAGGTAATAAATTAGTTTATATTGTATTTTATGTTTAAAAAAAAAAACCTAGTGTCCATCGTTAATAAATCCCTCTTCATTTTATGCTTGGGAAAGTTATCCTATTAGTTTTCTAGTCCAATTAGAGTAATATGTACTTTTGAACTTTCAATTCTTCATTCTGTTCAGAAGTAGCTACAAAACAGAAAAAAGTCAGGAAAATTGACTGAAGAATTTTAGTTCCTATGGCAAAAAATAGAGAACAGCTATGATATAGAGTGTCCGGTGTCAATTTGGCAATTTGCATGGTTGTCCTGAGATTTTAATGGGCAAATAAGGTAAACATTCGATTTTACATATACAATTTCATTGGTATCACAACTCTATATTATATTTTCTATCGGAACACCTAGCGTATCGGGGCCATAATGTTATTTGGCGAATTCTCGGGCCGTGATATTCCTTTAAAAAAAATGCTGGTACCCCCTCCGGGCCGTCGATTGTGTCTATTCGGCAATCCTCCGGGCCGTCGATTGTGGCCCTCCGAGCTGTTATCAGACGGAACGGTCGTTCCGCCCGCCAATCTCAAAATGACGCCAAGGGCTAAACGGCAGTTATGTATATATACAGAAAACATTTCGCTATGTTAACAGCGAAATTGATTTTATTTTCTACCAGGCAAACTAAACTTCGTAGAACAATAAAAAAAATACAGTAAAGAGTTTTTGTAGATTACTTTAAATAAAAAAAAAATTGGTTATTCTAGAGTCAAAAACAGCGGAGAAAAAAATTATTGAAATTTTCGAAAATGAAATCTTTCGAGCAGTTTTAGTCAAATTTTGACCAAATTTTTGAAGTGACCTACAGCCATTACTAGACCATGAATCTGGAAGCGGTTTTTACTAAACGATTCAGAATGCTCCAATTCATCCCCTTTCATAGGTTTGAAGTTTCAAAAATAACTTTTTATATTTTTAATTAATTAAAATCTATATTACCTTTGGCTGTATGAATGCGCGATAAACAAGATTTCCTAGCGGCCAAGTACCTCCGAAAACGAGCCAAGGTTTACTGTATTTTCATCGAAGAGCCGCATAGCAGCGCCGTTAACTATTAAGTTATTATTACAGCTTCTAAAATATATGATTAATATAATATCTGAATAGTCAGATTGAAAAAAAAATCTAATTAATAAACGAAATGCTTCTTTTAAACTTTTTGGCGTTTTTATTTAGAAAACTTATGAATAACTCGATCGATTGATCGAGAATTGTAAACAATCATATTTGCCTAATTGGTTGCCATATTCAGTTACCAATACCATTAAAAAAATAGTCTGTTGGTTTTTTTTTTCATAAAAAGTAAGAAATATATATTTTTTCTAAAACTTACTGAGGAATACTTAATTATGTCTAAGTAAGCTTTGCTTATTTTTTATGAAAAGAAATGATATTTTTTTTTCTAAAATTTATTGAGGAATATGTTATTATGCCAAAGTAATATTTTATAATTAAAGTTACATTTTTTAACATGAGCTGCTACTAAATGTTTGTATTATAACACATAACAGTAACCTAAGAAACGTATTTGGTTATTGTTTTTTCTTGAATTAGGCTGGATATTTTTTAGTTTTATGAAAGAAAATTGAAAATAAATATGCCTACAAAAGTGAAAAAAAACTAGGCATAAGAGACGGTTGAGGTACACAAAAAATAAAAGCTGCGATGTAATCTCGAAATGTGTCGAAATCAATGTATCGGGAATAAAACGCGTTATCTGTACCTCACCACAGTTTAATTTAAGTATGCAGTATACAAATGTTCTACGGGGAAAAGGATAAATAGTTCTAATTTCCGAGTGCGAGTTATATAACGGTTATATAACTCTATAAACATTGAAACCACGTCGTCAATTTTGTAGTCATATTGTGTCTGTATCTTTTGTTATTTAAAAAAAACTACTGATATCCCCCCAAAAAACTTCGTAAAAGTAAACAAACGCCAATCTAAAAAAAAACTATTTATTTTATTAAAAAACAAGTCATTATGAAAGTTGTAGCTAAAAAGGCCGTGATATAAAATGAATGCCAATCTCTTGTGTAAAACTTCCTGGTCATAATAAATAGTATAATTTAAGTTTTCCTGCCATAAAAAAATTGCACTGTTTGAGGTTGGTGCCCATCTTAATCCCCTAATAAAATTAAATCATCAATAATTAATCAAATGAACTTGAATTACTAAATCAGAATAATGAAGGATATACTTAAAAAAATAAACTTTGACAAATATATGATCTCAATACATTTATATAAAGGTATAGAGGGTGGTTAAGATGGGGGGGGGGGGGGGCACCAACCTCAAACAGTGCAATTTTTTATGGCAGGAAAACTTAAATTATACTATTTATTATGACCAGGAAGTTTTACACAAGAGATTGGCATTCATTTTATATCACGGCCTTTTTAGCTACAACTTTCATAATGACTTGTTTTTTAATAAAATAAATAGTTTTTTTTTAGATTGGCGTTTGTTTACTTTTACGAAGTTTTTTGGGGGGATATTCTTTTTAAAAAAAACTGCTGACACCCCGTCGATCGTGGCCCCGATCGCTAGCTGTACCTTTCTATCTTGCCAAAAGTTGCTTATGAACAGACCAGCCATTATATCATAGTTGTTTTGTTCTTAAAAAGAGTGCAGTATTCATTGTAATCCAACCGTTGTATTTATTAATTTGATTGACTCTCATTGATTTTAGGTCTCCGGCTGTATTGAATATTTTTGTGAAAGTTTTTTTTATGTGATAAATGTAAACTTTTTGAAATGGCTTCGAATATTTTGTGACAAATTATTTGTTGAAAATTTTAAAAAAATATTTTAACCTATTTTAAAAAGTGGAATTGTTGGGTCCTGTATGTCAGCTACATTTATCACATAAAACAACCGGTTGTAAAAATATTGAAATCAGCTGGAGGAATGTGGCTTAGAAAATATTTGTTTCTCCATTGGATAAAAAGTGAGGTTTGGAGACCTGCGGTCCAGCGGGATCATTCCCCCTTAACTCTGTAAAATACTAGTCGCAACAAAATACAAAATTTGACGAGTTTTAAAAAGCTATAAATACTATTTTTTCTTCCAACCATGTACACTCATCAAAAGAAGGGGATGTTAAACTAATGTTGCTCTTGTCCAGTTGCTGATCAAGACTAGTTTAAGGGTAACGAAACAATTTTAAGCAGAGACAGTGTTCGGAAATGTGTTTTTCTTAATGTCCCCAGGCCTATGACTAGAAATAACTCTTTAAAATTGAAATTTTCTTTGCATATTGGTCATCATGTCGATTTAATTTGCACTTTTACAGAAGGGGAAATATTTTCTGTACCAATGATTACCTTACTTGGTCCTTGGAGCACTGGAAAGTCTTCACTTATTAACTACATACTGGGAATTGAAAATTCATCATATGCTCTCAATTCAGGTAACAATTGTTTTCAATTTATCTATTGATAAAGTACATTTTTTTGGGCATAAAATCTTATTGCTCTATGGTTTGACCATTAATCTGAGTCAAATTAGTTTGTATTTAGTATTTACCAAAATAATATCATTTATTGCATGCCTTTAAATTACTCCTTATTATTATTTAAATTTTAGACAGCTATATAAGTTTACCTTTGATTAAAAAAAAACTTTTTATATAATAAATTCAATAAGAATCAGCTTATTTATAACAAATGATGTTAAAACTTAATATTATGTTATATGTAACAAAGTAAACTTTTTTTGAAACTTTATTTGCATTTATTTCTCTCAATATACATGAATAATTTTATTAAAGTTTTTATTTTTTTTTAAACATTTTCTTTGTGTATTATTTTCAATTATTTTTTCCTTCACCCTGTGTACACTTTTAAGAAAAATATTGAAGAACTTAAATATGTATATTTATTATATATTCAACCTTTTGACATCTTTTAAGCATAAAACTTAAACCAATTAATTTAATTACTCCTATTATCAACCAACTTTATTTGCTGTTTACTTTTAGAATATTTAATAATAATAATTTTTGTAACTGTTTCAGCAATTACCTATATTGCTCGCGTTTTAAATTTTAATTAATTTCTATGCATTGGGGGGAAGGGTGTTAAACTCCATATAATATGTTTACTTTTCCCTCAATTATTTTCCTGTACTGCAAATACATTCTGAGGTTTAATTCCTCTGCAATGTATATATATATATATATTATATATGACATAGAATCACTCGTAAGGGTGAGTTCATGAGAATTTGAGGAATAATCTGACTTTCAAAAGCTGGACAGAAATGTTTATGCATCCTTAACATCCTTTATCTATCCATGTCAAAGGCATAGATTAAGAACACTCTAGATCTGAATCCCTGTTTGGATTAGCATTGGAGAATTTCTATATTGAAATTGACATAGAAACTAGCGCCCCTATAGTTACTTTGGGAACTACTGTGGTTTCGCGGCTGCTTTTTTCTAGCCTTCTTTAGGAGCTTTAACACAGTCTATTACGCATCGTAATTTAAAACCCAGATCAAGTGACGAAAAGAAACTATTTTTGGCGACAGCGGGACCATGCGTTTTTTATAATCATATTTTTGTAATTAAAATGGTTGAAGTTTTACTTAAATTTATCTCTTGATTTAATTTAATGAATGAAATAATATTTCAATTTATTAGACAGTATCTACTTTTTGACTATGTTAAAGCTCGGGAAGAACAGGCAGTAGGAAGTAAATTGTACTTAGTTTATTTATTTTTAATGAAGTCACTTTTCGAACGACAGTTTTATTAAGCAAGTTTCATATGCATTAAATGTAGTGCTAGAATATAAATAAAAATTATGCAAGACATTTGTTAATAAATAATTCGCGAAATTATTTTTTACAACATTGATTGTAGCAAATTGAATACAAGAATAAAATTCAAAAGCATAAATATCAGCATATTTCTTTTTTATTACAATCATTTTTACAATATTATTTTTTATTCTTATCAAACAATCTTTAAATATGTACATTACAAAGAAACAACACATAACTTTAAATATTTTATTAAAAATGACAAGAAAAACTGCAGTTATTTAGCACAATTATTATTTCAATTTTGCTAGATAATAAAAACATAAGATTGTGTATCAGTGTTTATTTAGAACGCCGCCATGTATCTTATGTATGTGATTTATGCCGGTAAATTTATCAGTTTCTGTGAAGAGGCTGCAATATCCTATAAGTATGAAGCACAGAGCTTTTCTTCATGTAGAATTAATTCCTATCATTTCTTTAACCAATTCTAAATGATAAAATAAAAACGAATAAATAGATATTCTTTACTTAATAAAATTATTGTTGAAAGCCAGAAACTAGTGGGACTTTTTTTTGTAAAATTTATTGCAATTTAATCAACAAGATCTTTTAAAGATTTATAACTTTAGGAACAATAGCAAAACTTTTATATAAGTTAAGAAATAAACTGAATTATCTTTTAGAATCGACGTCATTCGATTTTTATTAAAAAAAACGAGAAAATTTTACTTTTGTTCAGAACAGTCATTTAAAAAAACCCAAAAAGAATAAGAATTTGCAATATTATTTACATGAAATGCACTTACTGTCGTTTATTCTCAAGATTGCTGAAAATTCTTCGAAATACACTATTTAAATAAAAATTAAAAAAAAATAATTGCAGACTACGAAAAATAAACAAATTTGAACATTATTCTATTTCTAAAATGCATGGTATGATATGGTATGGTATGATACATATATATTCCAGCTTGTGTGCTTGTTCATAGAACCGCTTTAAAATGCATTTAGCAACTTTATCGTCATTGTCATAGTAACCGAAATTTACTCTCTGTTGCCAGACTTCGATTTTAATAAATTCGAAAGTTTTAGGATGTGATATCCCGAATATACCTAGCAACAAATAAATGATTAGCTTTATATTAATTCATTCCTGAGTATTAGGTAGCCTTAAAATCGAAAATTTCAATTATCAGTTTAAAACTGACCTAATATTATGGTACATTCCGAAGAAACAATTGCGCTGCAATCGGAAAGTGCAATTATGCCAATCAACAAATCAACCATTAATAGTTTATTAGTTCCTCAAGTAACTTTAGGTGCGTAGGCATCAGATTGACTTACTGGTCTAGAGTGTTCTTTGTCTATGGTCAAAGGGTTGACAGTTACGAACACAAAAATTGTCGACCAACACGGCAAGGTTGGTAAAAAAAAAACTCTCCATTCTTTACCAGTCTCCTATAAAAATCGAGATTCATCTTGAATTCTTTTCTCTTCGAATAAACAACTTTATCTGGTAAAGCATTCCACTCATTGACAACTCTATTGTAAAAATAATGTTTTTTGTTAACTCCTTCCGGGAGCAGGATTGTTTTCATTTCTGACCATTCCTCTTGCTCTTCAATTTAAGTTAAAACCTACGCCCTCCATGTTTTCTTGTTCTTGACACACTTTTATTTTTTTTTCTCTAATGGGGCTGCAACTTCTGCGGTCAAGCCTTTGCAGGCTCAGCAAATTCTCCAGAACTGAGAGAGTCATTTTTTTGTGGCACCATCTAGGCGACTCTCGCTACCAATTCCCATCCTGGAAAAGATTTTCCCATCCTGGAAATCTAACGACTCAGCTGGGACTTGAATCCGCGACCTTGGGCTTACGAGGTGGAGACACACACTTTTAGTTAAGTACTAGTTAAGATTTAGTTAATTATACTCAGCATATTTTTCAGGGGCTCAGCCAACCACCTCAGATTTTACCATCTTAGCTCACAGTGAAGAGCCCAAGACTGTCGAAGGGAATCTTTTAGTGATGGATAAGCAATATTCATGTTTGACAAAGTACGGAGAACTTCTTTTGGAAAGATTAAGAGGTGTTAATTTGCCATGTGATTTACTAAAGCTGGTAACTAGTGTTTATTTCTATATTTAATATTTAATGAATGATGACTGTATTCTATATGTTCTGATGTCTGTGATTGTATATGTTCTGATTACCACATAAATAACTCATGTAGTACTCATTATACAAATACGAAAATTTTCAACCAACAACAGGCCAGAGGCCCAGCAAGGTTGGTCCAAAATCTATCCAATTCCTTACCAGTTTCCAATAGCTATCGAGATTCTTCTTAAAATCTTCCACTCTCTTTGAATACGAAATGTAATCTGGTAAAGCATTCTACTCAATGATGACTCTATTGTAAAAAAATAGTGTTTTCTTACCTCCCTTCTAAAGCATCATGATTTAATCAATTTCTGACCATGTGCTCTGGTCCTGCTATTTAAGATAAAACCTATGCCCTCCTTGTCTCCCTGTTTTATGAACTTGAATAACTGAAATAAATCACCCCTTGTTCTCCTATTTTCCAGGGAATACTTGTTTAAAAATCTTAATCTATTATCATAATCGATACCTGGTAAACACTGGATAAATTTTGTAGCCCTATGCTGAACTTTTTCAAGCAACTCTATATCTTTTCTGAGGAAGGAGAACCAAAACTGAACAGCATGTTCCAGATGTGGCCTTACCAGTCCCCTATACAATGGCAAAATAATCTCCTTAGATTTAGAAGTGATGCTTTTCTAATAGAACCCAGATAGATAATTAGAGATAGATTATTTTTTTAAGTCTGTATAATTTACAGCCGAAGAGACCCACAATGGTCAACCAGTTGTTTTTGCTAGCATATAACATATATTCACACAAATTGATATATTTAAAAACATGAAATTACAGTAAGGTGTCCCCTTGAAGTCAAAAGTCCTTTAATTAAAATAAAATGTTTTCTTTGTGCCAGGTAACTTTTGTGGACACTCCAGGAGTAATTGAGAACCGAAAGCAACAAGAAAGGGGATTCCCGTTTGATGAAATAAGCCAGTGGTTTATTGATCAGTCTGATCTCGTCCTTTTAGTATTTGACCCTGCTAAACTTGATATTGGCACAGAACTTGAGAAGATTTTTAAGCATTTAAAGGGATACGAAGCTAAGGTAAAAATTAATGTTACAGAATATTGTAAACAATTTTTTGCCTCCAATTTTTAACTAATAATAAGTAACTCAACAGTAGTAGGGAATTTTTTATGAAAATAGTTTGTATGTTTTTTAAAAAATGTTTTTTTTTTTTAAATAAAATATATTCCCGTCACCAAACCAATAGAGTTCTCTATATAGTGTAATACATCATACATGTGATAATTGACTGCAGAATTTTTAGTGGTTAGTAACATTATACATAATGGGCCAATATTAGAGCCATCCTTATAACTTAATTTTTTAATATATATTTAAACATAGTTATACACTGATGGTTTGGATGCTAACTATAATAAATATTTTTTTAATTAACTGTTGATAAATAGCTGCTACATTTATTGTGTCAATTGAAATTAACTTTAACTGTCAAATATTTGATTTCGTCAAATATTATGCTAAAATATAATTGACTGATAATTTATTCAATTTAAATTGACTTTTAATCATTTTACTTAATTTTAAACACTAGATAATATTGCAAGATTATATTTTGTATTTATTTGATTCTTCTGTGATATCATTTCTTAATTTTGGGGCATTGTCGTTTTTTTTTTAATTATTCAGAAATTCAGTGGCATTGCCTATATGGGTCATTCTCAAAAAATGTTACAAATGCTGTCCCACAGTTTTCATTGCTTGTAGTATTTTTAATTTTATTGTTACGGAATTTTCACTTGAACTGCATAAAAGAACGCACTTTTAAGTTATTGTACCCATATTTTAAAAGTACAAAAATACTAAAACAAAAGTTGGAGACTTCATTTAAAGGAGCATAGTCGGTAAATTTCACATATTCCATGACCAAAAATTAAAGAACAAGAGAAGATAATTATAACTTAAAATAAATATTTCTTAATTATTGATGCTTATAATGATTAAGAAGCATCTTAGCTATCAAATAAGCCTTTTACCACTTCTTAATTACAAAAAAGTTTTGTTTTGTAGCTTAGTATATGGTGTCCCACAGAATCGAAGAATTTTCTTTTGTCGACTCTGTTACCAAAATTTCACGACAAAAAATGCAAAAAATTTAAGTTTTTTGCTGAAATAAGTAGCACCATAGACACTTATTTCTGAAATGCATGACAATTTTCTCTTAAAATTTTAGTTTATGAAGGAAAAATATAAAAGTTTGAAAAATTAATGAGAGTGTAATTATTCAATGACTATTATGTTACCGTATTTTTATTAAACTGGAGCCTATTTAAGAATAAAGTGATGGTACAGTTTAAAGCCCTTGAGAAACTGATAACGATGAGCTAAAAACAAATTTTAAATTAGATAAACTTCATGACAAAAAGCGATGTTAAAGTTTAAAATGTCCACTCTGTTACTGTCCACTCTGTTACCGTAGAAAAAGAAGCTAACTCTTTGATGAGCGCAGTGCCCCCAATTCTTAACTACGAACTAATATGACATAAAAGTTTTGATTGTTGCTTGACATATACATAATTTTAGGTGACATTATACTTATTCGTAACTATCAACAATTGCGGGTCAAATATTATTGAATATTTGATGAAACAGAGGAATTTTTAATCATATAGCATTTTTTTTAAACATTGTCGGAGTCTACAATTATTACGATCACTGCTCTTAATCATAATTTCTAAGACACGTAATCACACAACACAGACAAATTTTTCTTTTTTAGTAGTATGAAACGCGCGCGAATTAAAATTTGTTTTTAGCTGATCGTATTTGCTGTTCGGTTCAATTGATTTTTGTTTTAAAACTCTTTCGCTGCATCGGTTTTTGTCGCCGCGTTACACGTAATAGACATAATATTATTGGATCTTAAGTTATTGATGCTTTTAGTGACTATTCACAGTGAAGTATTGATATGCAAAACATTGATGCTTTTTATTTCTTTTGATAGATAGGAAGCCTGCGCGGACAAACGAATCGAGCTGGTAGTTAAGAATTCGATTCATAATAATGATGCGAAAATAACATAAATTAGCTATTAAAAGCAGAGTAATTAATATTACTTAAATTAAGGCATGTATATTGTTTATGACGAATTCATTTTAGCTTAACAACTAAATGCAATGAAAACATTTTGAAGGATTTAATCCTTAATGTAAAATTAATTTGCATGAGAAAGTGCATTTCGCAGAAAATATTTAATGAAATTTATGTCTTGGTAACAACGAAATCATTTATTGTAAAATGAGGAAAAAATCGTCTGTCCATTTAGAACTTTTTAAAAAGTAGCCGAATATATTTAGTACTATCAAAAGAAGAAATAATTTTTTAAAAAGTAAAGCTTTAAAATTATTTTTTGGAAACACTAAAAATAAAAATAATACAATTTTATATTATTAATTATATAAGAATATAGTTATTAACACAGGTTCAATGAAGCGATTCCTTTTGCATAAAAAATAGGAAAAAAAATCGTTTGCTATTTCCCATTGTCACTGCCGCATTTTCTTTTCATCGAATGAAAAACAAAAAATATGAAATTTGCGTTAATATTCCGTATGTAAATTTCGACTACAACCTAAACTACCCCAACTACATTCGTTTAAAAAACTAAACGAATTAATTCCATCTTGCAAAGTATCCCGCTGCAAAGAACCAAGCAATAAGAAGCGTTGTCGTTAAACGTAGTTCAAACTAAGAAATCAGGAGCGCTGCTATCTTCAAAAATATTTTACTGAACAAAATTTATGGTTGAGAGCAATTCGAGTGTGGTGTCTATACGTATATTTTATTACGTCCGTTTCAAAACTCTCGGTATAATAGCATTGCGGTAAGTGAAAAGTTTGAATTAAAGCATAAATTATTAAAAAATATGTACAGATTTTATGTAGTTTCAATAGATAGGTGAATTCTTAATTCAATGGTAACAATTATTTTGAATAAAATCGAACTTTATTTTTTTAACATTGGAAGTTGGAATTGTAACATTTTTTGAGAATAACCCATATAGATCTCAGCCTCTTGGCTCTATATACTTTGTATTTAGTTTTTCATCATGCAAAAAAAAAAAATTCAATAAAAAGTATATTTTACTGTCAGTAATTTAATTTTTTAAAATTATTTAGAATAAATTATATATATTTTATTCAAAATTAATTATTTTTAATCTGGAATATGTATTATTATTTTAGACCAGAATTATACTCAACAAGGCAGATTCCATGCAATCCCAGGACCTTCTCAGAGTCTATGGCAGCCTCTTCTGGAACCTCTCCCCCCAAATCAACGTCACCGAACCTCCTCAGGTCTATCTAAGCTCTTTCTGGTCCAAACCGTTCCGCGGAATTTCCAAAGAATTCCAAAATATGTTTCTTGCTGATGAAGAATCCCTTCTAAGCGACATCTATGATGTTATGTCCAACCGACTCCAATCCAAAGTGGCAACCCTGCGGAAATATGCCACGATGGTCAGAAACCACGCCCTTGTTGTAGATAGTTACATTGGTGCTCTTGCTCAACATAGGTCCATATTTGTTGCTGGCCAGGACATAGCAGATGATATTTTGGAATTTCCGTCGAAGTATAGAATATTCCAGAAGGTTGTTAATCACAGGGATGTCAGCGAGAAAGATTTGTTTTCAGAAAATGGCTACCGGAACTTCTTCGCGATGCATTCAATGGAGGGTTTCACAGCTTTGTCGAAGCAGTGTGGGTTTATATCGTTGTGTATTCTGGATGCAGTTGAGAATGTCATATATGAGGATTTGCCTGCTTTGGTGAGAGAGATTGGTGCTAAGGTGGCTTCTGCTTGTGCTCAAAGCAAATCGTGTAAAACGGAGTTGTAACAGATCGCTTTTTTTATTAATGTAATTTAAGTTTTGTATGTCACATGCAAGGCATGAAACCTGTCATTCCATTGACTTATCTTGTGAAGCACAAGCTAAATTAACATTATCTTGCTTTAAATCACAATCTGCTTGGGCATTACTGTAATAATATACCAAATTTATTTGTCATATTTAACAGCATCATCATAATGCAGTTACAGAGTGTCCATAACTAAACTAAACTTACCCAGGGCTTTCTGTAAGTTGTAGATAGTTACATTGGTGCTCTTGCTCAACATAGGTCCATATTTGTTGCTGGCCAGGACATAGCAGATGATATTTTGGAATTTCCGTCGAAGTATAGAATATTCCAGAAGGTTGTTAATCACAGGGATGTCAGCGAGAAAGATTTGTTTTCAGAAAATGGCTACCGGAACTTCTTCGCGATGCATTCAATGGAGGGTTTCACAGCTTTGTCGAAGCAGTGTGGGTTTATATCGTTGTGTATTCTGGATGCAGTTGAGAATGTCATATATGAGGATTTGCCTGCTTTGGTGAGAGAGATTGGTGCTAAGGTGGCTTCTGCTTGTGCTCAAAGCAAATCGTGTAAAACGGAGTTGTAACAGATCGCTTTTTTTATTAATGTAATTTAAGTTTTGTATGTCACATGCAAGGCATGAAACCTGTCATTCCATTGACTTATCTTGTGAAGCACAAGCTAAATTAACATTATCTTGCTTTAAATCACAATCTGCTTGGGCATTACTGTAATAATATACCAAATTTATTTGTCATATTTAACAGCATCATCATAATGCAGTTACAGAGTGTCCATAACTAAACTTACCCAGGGCTTTCTGTAAGACAAAATTATGACTGTAGAGATTAGCGGATCACCAATATTTGGTATACCAGACCTTAGCTTCTCAGCTACTTAGCTGTGTGTCCACTCTTTTAATGAATGACTCTTCTTTACAAATAACAAGATTTTAGTTCATTTAAACATCAAAAAAAGTTTTTAAAAATTTAATTAGAATTAGAAATTTAGGAATTACAGTTTAGAGTACGCTGGCATAGTGAGTGGTTAAAAAACCAGCCAAGCATATTAGTGAGAAGAAAGTAAGTGTAAGCAAGTTCACTATCTGCTGGCTGTGTATTTGTATGGTGCCTTGATTGGTGTTGTCTAGCTTCAGTGGTAGCAGAGCTGCCACTTGTTGATTGATCTGTGTTGGCATACTTGAAATTTTGGATACTTTGTAAAAATGTAGTATCTAATGGTATTTAGTGTATTTAGGATATCTGATGGCATTTTAAAGCGATATGCTCTATTCATGCAAGATAATTTCACCTTCAGCCTAACATGTCCAGTCACTCAATGGAATAAACACATTACAGTAGTATTATAGAATTTATTTTTCCCTAAAATGTGCTCAAGGAAGTTTTTAAAGATTACTGTAAAGAGCTTTGTCCAAAAATAGTTATTATTGTCTGTCAAATGACAAAACCACAAACCTGCAGATTATAGGGATTTAGGGTTTTGAAAAATAAAACAACTTCTCAGTTCAATCGATTCTTTTTTCCCTTCCGGTTTAAACCGGGACGAGTTAAAAGTAACTTTAAACCAATCCTTTGAAAAAAACAGTTCTAGTTGCTTAGTCCATTGAATTACTTGGGACTGTCTATTTAGGTTAAGTTTGAATTATCAACCCACTAGAGATGCAAGAGGGCTATTGGTGAAGGACGTAGTAATTCAGTACCACTATCATGTGAGGAGTTGACCCTAGAGTGCAGGTGTCACCCAATGCAGCTTTTAATGGCGACATCATTCGCAACTATGGGGTTTTATAGCACTAAATGTACTATCTGTACTGTAACGTGCACTAAGATGTACTACACCAATAAGGCTTTGGTGATGGAAATCGTATTTAAGAACGCTACCGAACTGATACCTATTTCTATACTCTCGAAGGTATGAAAAGTTACACTGTTTTTTTTTTAAATTTAAAAATAGCACTTCCTGTGTCCCTTTCTGAGGTTGTTTGTTGCCGCGTAATGTGTCATAGGAATATCATTACTGTTAGCATTGTTCTTGATGCCTTTGGGCATTATCCACAGCTAGAGTGTTAATAAGTAATGAACCCATATCATACAAATCTATTATGCTGTATTTTATGATGCCATAATCTATTGATTTATTTTCTGCATTCAATTTTTCCTTCATTTAGGTGTTAGTCACTTGATTGGCGACCTTAATTACGACGCCCGTTGTCAAATGCTGTCGTGTAGCTCTAAAGCAAAAGATAATGCTAACAAATCTTAGGTTTAGCCACTTAAAATGTTTATTCAAACCGGTTCTTCAATTTTAACCGATTCATCTTAATAAATGTTTTTGTCCATTTAACAGAAGCCAAAAACCAGTTTAACTGTTTCTGGTTATCTATCCTTTTGCACATTCTTGGTTTTGTCATTTTACCGACGATATGATGATAGATTTAGAAATCCAATAACTAAATAATCTGTAGATATTTTAAAGTTTTCACCCATTCGAAGACCATGAAACATCTTCTTTTAAAATGTTCAATTTTGTGCATAATAAATCCATACAACTTTTGAAGTTCTTCAACAAACAAAACAAAAGTTTTTTTTTTCTTACTAACAACATTTGCTAAATGTTGTGTGTTGTGAAGAAATGATTGAAATATGAAAACTATAGCTGCCTCTTATTTTAAAATTCTTTTAGTGATTAAGCACACACACAATTTTAAAAAAAAATCATAATTTTCATGTGGCCAACACCTGAGCTAGCAACCAATGCAACTTGAACTGAACTTCAGCATATTTAACAAGCACCCATTTATAGTTGGTTTGAATTAAACACAGTTGATGCATATTTTCTTTTTATATTACTATAATCTATTTAGATATTAAATGTCACCTAGATGGTGCCACAAAAATGATTCTCGGTTCTGTGGAATATACCGAGTCTGCAAAGGCTAAGCCATCAATTAATTCCATTGGAGAAATAATATTAAAATCATTCAGGAATTCTGTTGGAACTGTTCAATATAATAGAATAAATAGCTTTAAAATAAATAAAAAATAAAGTTTTCACAACTTTCATGCCTAATTATATAAAATTGGCGAGAGTTGGCCAAAGTGGGGCCACTAAAGCAGCCCTGTGACAAAAATATTATTAAATTAATAACTGTAAAGCAGATGCACCAGAAAAGTTTTTGTTATCATATGGTAATTAATAACTATGCAGAAAAGAATTCTATACATAAATGGCTTTTATTTCTAGACTTTTTTTTCGATTTGATTACTAATTGCCTAGAGTAATATTGAAATAGACAAAGAAAAAAAGTAGGAGCCTTAATTTGTTTTTAAAGGTTGATGAAAAGAGATGCATATGATTGACCTGTGTATGAATTAAGCAAGAAAACAAAGTGTGATTATCATTGGCTTTGACACCAACCAATTATTTTGGAGTGAGTTTAGTTCATGGTTCTTCTGAAATGTGATTTAAATTATTTTTAATTATTTTATTACTGTTTTGTTTTGAGGCAATTTTTTTTTAATGAATGATGGCATTATTTTATTGAAAATCAAAATATGCTTTTTAGTGATTACTTTTTTTGTTTTATATCATATTAAGATTTAATAGTATTTTTTATAGTATTTTATACAAAAGGATATTTGAATAATTTTTAAAAGGGTAAACTGCTGTGCCCTTTTTGAAATAATAACTCAATAAGCGAATATAGGGCTAGTAAATGTGTTTATGGAATTTTAAGTTGCCTATGTTCAGAATTTGCTATTCATTACAATTCGTATTTGTTGTTTGTTATATTATGTTTCTAATGAATTATGAATCAAGTGCAATGGAAAAATTTGGTATTATACTTTCCAGGAAAACTATATTTTGATGATAAGTCACTTTCCACACCAAATGATTTAAATTCCCTGCTTATTTATTTATCTGTGATATGTTACTTTTATCCTAACTGTATGGTTTGTATAATTACTTAAGAATTTTGTATTTATAAAGCATGTATGCATTCCATTTATGCCACGTTTTGCAATAAAAAGCAAATATATTACTATGCTAAGTTTTTAATATTTCATTCTGTGTTTTTATTTCGCATTTAGTTATATAAAAAAATCCTAGTCACTCGTTTTTAGAGGATTTTTTAGTTCATAAATTTCTATACACATTAAAAAAAAGTTGCTGTTAGGTCTTTTGTACTCGAGTCTCGGCTAGCCACTGGACGTTGGTTCTAAATTATGATGATCGTCACCACTAGCCCTCGTGTAGCACAAGTTCGATGATCATTCTAATTAATATGGAGTGGTTTTCAAATCAGATCAGTAACGTGTCACAAACTTGCGATGCATATTTTGCATTCCAAAATCCAAGACTATAGGTCGGGGTCGGACCTCATAGTGGATTTTTTTTTCTCAAATCCTGGCCAAAAAGGTCCAAACAAAAATTAATTGAGCTACAATTGTGAAATTTGTAATTTTTATTAGCGTATTAACTTGTGCATTCAAATTCATAAATTTCCAAGACTCAAATCATATGTATATTCTTCAAAATTTCAGTCAAAGGCAGTTTCATGTTGCGCGGCACAATTTTTTCATGAATTTTTGCTTTTTTTTTTTGTTTCATGTAGTATTTTATTTTTTGTGACTTTATAAGTGCCCACGTTATATAAAGGTATGTGGGTATGTCATATCTTTACCCTGGATATTATTAGCCATTATGTCTAGACACAATTTCCTCAAAAACATCTTGCCCATAATTGCACCTTTTTTTTTGTTGTTGAAAGTAATGCGCGGGCGCGCTGCGTCATAAGCGACCACGTTTGTGAAAGTTTTGTTGCTAAAATATCCGTATGTATATGTGTTTATTGTGAACGTGGCGTTAACTTGAAAATGAAGGAATTATGACAAAAAAAATTGTATTTAAATTTCCAATTAACATCTTATTCAAAATGTAAAACCAAAAGGGTGTGATTTAAAACACGCACGTTCATGCGCACCATGTGGTAATACGGTAATACGTATTTAATTAAAAAAAATACATTAACTTCAGTTTAAAATTTTTACTCATGAAATTAGTAGCCTTTTTCAAAAGTGGGGGATGCTAGTAAGCAAGTTTGGTTTGTTTATATCCCTTTTCAACCGTCGGTCAGGTGGCGCTGATTTAAAATTATGAGACTAAATTTGGAGTTTTATCGGGGGAAAAATGCGTTAAATAGCATCAATGCCCCCCAGCAACTTCTTAAAAACAAATTCAATTTTTTATACAACTAACCAATGGTACAAGTCAGCTGCTTCGGTATCGGTATTTTTGAAGAGCTTGAACATTCTCTTTAATACCCGCACGATCGTGCGAGCCCGGTCGGAAAGGGCTGTAAAGAGTAAAGAGATATCGATAATCTCCGAGACACCGAGGAAGGGGGGGGGGGTCTAACCCCCATCCTCTTCACAGGGAAGGGAGTCGAAAAACATCTGGAAACAGCTTCAAAAAAGGGTTTGGTGATCGACGAAAATGTTGTGATGACCGAAAAGTGTGATGTTACGGATTCCATTTAGCACAACAAAAGAACTTGGGTTTTAGAAGAGGGAGTGGCTAAAATTACCGTATTGATAGAAATCTACTCAAAAATTCCCTTGAAGCATTTTAAATTTGATTTTAAAAGAAACATGTTTCTTTTAGTTATCGTTTTAAGTTTCAATTTGTATATGGTTAGCAAGATAGACAGGGGCAGCCGCCCCGATCAAATACCCACTTGACGACCCAGCTGGAGTCCATAAAAGAGAGAAAATACAAAGATTATTTCTACTCTTTAAAACCAATAGTTTTTGCTTCTAAAATTCAAATCTTTGAACTTCATAAAATGTATTTTATATCATTTAATTCATGCAGCACTAAAGCCACGTGACGGTTCCATACATGGGCAGTTCTACCATAATTTTTAATTTCAGGTATAAAAAACTTGTAAATTTTATTTTTTCAAAATCACTTTAAATGTTTGCCAAAAGGTTTATAAGGGTTCTAGAATTGAGAAAAAAAGTTCAGCAAAGCTCATTTGAAAAAACAAAAAATAATAATAAGGGTTGGGCAGGTTTTTTTTTGAAAAACACCGATGCAAAAGAAACCGGTCTAAACCGGCCTTACTAAAATATCTTTTTCAATGGAACCGAAGTCACAAAAAACCCCGGTTAGTCTTAAAACTGGTTTCGGTTTTCCCTTCCTAGATAATTACGATGGTAAAAACCGGAAGGTCAGGAATGAAAGGTATGGACATTCACGCTGTTTTCCGGTCTTTTTTGTGTTGAAACTAACTCCAGTTTAATAAAAATGGAATTTTTTTTTTTGCTTCTTGTACTCCACTTAAACATATTCATATGAAAAAAATTTCAATTATCAAGCAAAAATTAACCTTAAACCTGGGAGACTGTAAGGAAAGCAATAAAGCCTCACAGCCAATTTTACTGAGTTTTTTTTAATTTCGGGCTTATTGGTGAATTTTAGCAAAATTATATGGCTACTCATTGAAGTGTGAGTTTTCTGCAATGCAGTTTTCGTGGTTGAAGAATCACTGTAGCTCAATTCAGTGTCTCTCTTCACCACTTTAAGAATGAGGTCAGTGAATGTACCAAAACCCAGGGACAAAGTAAGGAGACGAGAAAAACACATTATAACTATTAAAAGCCAAAATTTAATGGAAGGAATTTGCTAAGCTAGTATTATTTCAATTTAAAGTCCAAATAAATGTAATTTTTAGCTCAAAAATGTGTTAGCTTTGAGCCCTAAACTAAAAATTTGACATTCGGGACACACGGTTAAAGACTTTTCTGCATTGTTTTGTGTTATAAATTTTTTTTTGAGTTTCTTTGCTTTTAAATTCCGTTTTGCAATTATATAAGGTCCAGTCTTTTAGTATAATAAGAAAAAATGGTAAAGAAATATTAATATTTTTAAAAAAGTTGTGCCCAAGGGACATAAAATAAAAAAATTATGGTAGAATTGCCAAGCTGTTTGTGAACTTTTTTTTGTTACTAAGATAAGAAACTTTAAAACATAATTCTGAATAACTATTATAAGAGAAAACAATTATAGTTTTAGAGTGTGAAGACTTCCTTTGCAAGCATCCTACTATAGTCAGTCTATTTACAATGTAAGCCTCAAAAAGACTTTCTTTCCCCTTTCTTTCTTTTTTAATTATTTTTTCCCTTCGATTTCGACGTAACAGGGCGCACGAATATCAGGGTCAAATTATCAACCAATTAGAGCAGGCGAAGCTTCGGCGCCAGCCGCGTTGTTTACGCAAATTCCTCCGCGTAGTACATTTCTCTGCTGCAAACTTAAGGTCGGTTTTGGTATAGCTCTCTCTTTACTATTCCCTGCTACTTTACGTTGCAGGAAACTTAAATATTGTCTATGTAATTATTTTAAGCAAATTCAAATGGGGAATATAATTTAATAAAAAAATATTTTATACGGGAAGAGTGGTGTTTAAAGAATTATAAATATTAAAAAAGCACTACAAATATTTAGTTCATTTCCGTTAGTCTATAACATTTGATAATTATTTTGATTAATATTTCTTTTTATAACTACTTCGAATTGTTGTTGTTGTCGCGTCCATATGTGCACTACTTCAATTAACACACCAATTTATTTCAGAACCAAATTGCTGCCACGAATAGATCATCCTATTAAAAACTATTAAGAATATTGGAATTCCCAGAGTACAAATAGCTTTTGAACAAGAACGATCTATTGATCATCGGGTCACAACTGAAGAGGTGCACCAATCGACCCGAGTTTGATCTCAGCACTTCTTACATGCGAGCCTAATAATGAACTGTCTGCAAAAAATAATTCCTAGGTTTTTCAATAACGGAGTTCTTAAAGGGCTAGTGCAAAAGGTGGTACTTTTTTTTAAGTTTACTCAAATACACACATTGTACAGGATGTACCGTGGAAAGCCTTGAAATTATTACATATTAAAAAAAAACATAACTAGTGCCAAAAAGAATTGAATTCTACAGGAATATGTCCGAGTGTCTTCCGATTTTTTTTGTGTGAAAAACGCTAGGTAGCGCTCACAAGTTTAGTTTTATGCACATCAGTCAACAAACAACTACATATTTTACGGGATATTTAATTAAATTAACGCACTTTATTTTTAAGCTAAATAAGTTATAAACATGCGCTATCACAATGTGTAAAGTAATTGAAATCATGAGTATTGAAGAAATGTCCTTATTGCATGTTATCTTACAGCTCCCTAACTTGATTCAATTGCTTCTACAAGCACGAGAAATCTCTATTGTCCATTAATAAATGTGTTTAATTAGAGATATTGAACTTATACTGATTCAAAATATCCTTTATAATAGGTTTATAATAGATGGCACGATCAAACTCCACTTCTTTTCAAGCAATGCTAGTTTCTTTTATGAATTGTTAAGAGTTTTCGACACTTTGCACGAAGGACATAGGAGACGGCGATAGAACCAAAGTCAAGTGACGGGGAAATACATGCATTTTTGTGCATTTTAGCTTAAAAAGGCATATACTTTTGTCAAACAAAACGAACTCGTCAACTTTCACGCTATTTAAGAGTTCAAAAGCGAGGTCAGTTCAAAAGAGCACACAAGTATATTTAATAATTATTTGAATCAGAATAAAAGCTTAAACTCTTTATTAATACTAAAATTTAGAATCTGCGAATTCGTCCCTATATTGTTCAAAGTAAAGAGATTATATTAGTTGTGTTAAAGCTCTTATTTCAGGCTAAAAAAAGACGACCAGAAATCTACAAACCAAACTTAATTTTGTGTTGTTTCAAAACTTTTTTAAAATTTTGCATGGCATGAGAATAGTTGTATGCTAATTTTATTTTAAAAAATGCAATTTAAAACCATGAAACTATGGAACTACCAACAAGTTTTTCACCAGCAGTTGAGAACACTTTGTTCAAGTAGGTTTTTATTTGTATTCTTAACTTTATAAAATGCAACGCTATTCTAACACTTTTTCAATTTGTATGAAATATTAAGGCGTACGATGTCATTCTTAACAGTTGCGTTGGTGCCTTTGCCTATTCAGGTGTCTACTTGTCACTTGACTGTGGTTCTAAATTACGAAGCCTGTTGACAATTCTGCCGTGATAAGGTAAACTGCAGTAATCGCCACAATGAGTTGCACCATTTTTGCTCTAAAATAAAAAAAAAAGTTCCAGTATGTTTTCTTACCGGTTAAAGTAATTGAGTGCTTGCAACAAAGGTCCAAGTCACTATGGAAGATATTGCAGTTTACCTTATCACGGCAGAATAGCCCTCTTGTAGCTCTTGAGGATAAGTAAAACTTACCTTATCTATGAAATATTAAGTGGAATATTTACTACTTTCGTTGTTTTCGTTGCTTGGCAACATAACACAAATCCTTAATTCAAGACCGGCCATTATATCATAGCTGTTCCCTGGTCCATACTGAAATTGATTTTGGGTGACTGTGGGAATGAATTTATAAAAGGAGAAAGTCCAGAAATATATTTAAGAATATCAAAGTTAAATTGATTTACTTTGTGTAGCATGTGGCTTTGCTTAACTTGATCATGCATCTGCCTGTAGCCAAGTTTATTCTACAATTTTTCAAAGAGACGATACAATCTGCTAGGAACAAGCAACTATGTACACCAAAGTAGTTTAATGCTGATCAATTAACAAAAAAAAATCTTAAATTTATGCACTGTGACATCGAACCTTTTTTCATTAAAAAGATCATAATTTTGATTATCGCTAAGTTTTTAATGCAGCACCAGTTTTAGAAAATGGATGAAAAAAATTTAGGAGCAATGTGTGTTTGTAACTTTCAAACCTAGGAGCAAATGCATATTATCGGGGATCATTTTTGTGAAAAATATTAATTGAAACAAATATTTTTATGAAATTGTATGTATTTTATGCTGTAGTAGTTCAAGATCGTCCAAGAATTGTGATTTCAAGATGATTATTTTCAGCTAGATATTTGGAAACCAACCTCAGAAGTTGATAGTGACATTTGAAGCAAAACCAGTCGCCATAATTGCGACAAAATTTAATTGGGAGAATTGGGGAAGCCAGTCGGTTAGGTGCTCGCCTAGCATGCGAAAGGTCCCAGGTTCTTGTCCGTACATCTCCAAAATAGCTGCCGACCTATAAACAGCCTAGCAGCCAAAAATGTTCGACGAATACCCTGTGCAAGGGAGTGCATGTTAAATATCCTTCAAAGTCCTAACGCTGCATACAATGTCGCTCTTAACGGAAGCCTTGGGTGCCTATTTAGGTGTCGGATCGTCACTTGACTGTGGTTCTAAAATACGATGCCCTTGGTCAATAGCCCTCGTGCTGCTCTAGTGCGATAATAATTCAAACATAACTTACTTAAATTTGATTGAAAGTCTCATTACACGATTTGGTTGCATTTCGTGACTGGCAACAGTGAGTTTTGAGCCCTTTTCAGTACCAATGGCTATGCTGAATTCTTTTCAGTTTTATTTTAATCAGGGAGCTATGGACTTCATCATTTATAATTTAGTTAATAATATTTTAAAGCAAGTAAGATCCTCCACATTTTTTTTCATCATTTAAATGCATTTTATTTTTTTAGAAAGCATTGAAACATCACAGGGCCCTTTGAGTGGAATAAGAGTACTGGATTTGACAAGGTTTGGAGAAAAAAAATCTTTTGTTTTAATATTATATGGTTCTCTTATTTTATGAAAATCTTTTTATATGGTTCTAATCCATTAATCCAATAAGCTAGATTTCCTTTGGACGTTTTATGCATTTATATTTTAATTATATGTGTAACCATAAATATTAATTAAATTTGAGGAAGACAACAAGTTAAAATAACCAAATTGGTGGTCTGGTGAAAAAAAGTTTAAAATTATACCAAATGCCCACTGATTTACAAAATTTAGTTTTGTTCTTCATTTTATAAATGTAAACATTTCAAAGGCATTATACATTTAGAATGGAATTAAAGTAGAAATCCAATTATCCAAAGTGTTGCTGATTTCTTGAATTTCAGATTCCTCCGGTCTATTTTTTACTTATTTTCTTGGTTTCATGTAATGCCTAGGGTATTTAGTTTTGGACCGACCAAAAATGATTCCTAGGTGTGACGTCAAGCGGTAACAAATGGGCTCAGTATAAAAGTTACTGTGTTGCATATAAACTTTTGTGAAACCATGATTCTAACAACATAAGTTGAATAAAAAGCTATTAAAAAAGTCTATAACTCAAAATTCCAAAACTGCACCTTGCACTTTCGTTTTGATTGGGTTTTTGACGACCAATTCTTTACCAGAATACGTTGTGTAAGTGGAAGATTTTACGAAGAATCTCGATAGCTATTGGAAACTGGTAAGGAATTAGATATATTTTGGACCAACCTTGCTGGACCTCTGGCCTGTTGTTGGTCGACAATTTTTGTATTTTGTATTTTTAAAACTAGAATTACATTTTTAAAACTACGTTAACAATTTAGTGGGGGAGGAAGATGTTCTGAATCAAGTTCGTGTTTTTATCTTAACATAGTTTTAGTTTGACAAATGACAGTGAGTGCGCCCCCCTAGAAGGGAAGAGCATAGGCTTTCTAGCCCGTTACCCTGCTCGCAAGAGACGTACATAAAGAAGGACGACACAAACACATAGACAAATAACATTTATTGACAAACATAAATACATGGACAAATAACAACAAGCATAGACAAGCACAAGCATCCATGCCTTACAGGGATTTGAACCTGAACCCAGCAGCTCCAAAGACTAGCACCCTAACAAGTAACAAATACGCTGCCAGGTCGGCAACCAAAACTAGAATTACACGATTTCGCAGCCCAACAATACATTGAGTAATTGATCGAATATACCTTTTTTCCCAATTAACTCAAATTATCCTAATTTTTGATTATCCAAATTTAGTTGGGTCCCGATTGCTTTGAATAATTATGTTCTATTGTGTGTGTATTATATTTTCAATTGTTTCCACTCTCTTATAGAATTTTGGCTGGTCCATACTGCACAATGCTTTTGGGTGATCTTGGAGCTGAAATTATAAAAGTTGAAAGTCCAGGTACATATTTAACTAGCAGTATGGTCCCGCCTTACTGGGAACCCGTTAACTTCGCATTGCGTCCTTTTAGAGGCATGCTTACTTATATGTATTCCATATAAGTAAGCATGCTATTCCATATAAGTAAGCACAAGTAGAGGTTACTTGTGAAAATACACTTAAAATCAAAACAAAATTTAATTCGTGTTGGCGCATGCGAACTTAAAAAAGCAAACACTTATAGAGGATGAAGCAGCCCTAGGGCGAGCGCATATCTCAACCAAACTCAATCAATCAAACTAATAGAGGATGGCGGCAAGCCCCCGTTTCGGCCCGGTCCATGTATTTTCAAGCCCTGTTATGGTCCCGCAATCCCACGTGGATGACGTTTTTTTAAACTAATTATATTAATTAAAAATCACAATCAAATATGGAAAAACTAAGCCTCAGGTGCACACGTAGGTATTAAAAGGAATCTATATTAAAAATTTCGAATTTTTTAGAGCAGTCTAAGTAGGTCTTTTTTGATCCACAGACATACACACAGACAGACTGACTCTTTATTTTATTATTATAGATACTACAAAATGTAAAAACTTATTACCCTTTTGGAAATTAGCTGGCTTAATTCGCAATAGTTTATGAAATATTGAAATATATACAAATATATGGTTCACTAATAATATGTCACCCCCATTTATTTACTATATTAATTACTATTCTCTGACTATTTTCCATATTTAATGATTCAAGGTTTTTGTGATTTAATTCAAGGTTTGTACCAGAAAGTTTAAGCAATACATACAGCAATAAGCAATACATACAGAACCTAAAAAGTTGTAAGGCTGCTTATCTTGTCGCATGCATGATTTTCCCAAAAACCTTACTATGACACCCAAAAAGCAATAGAAACATGTGTACTACATATGAAGCCTGTAGCTCTTTTTGTTTCCTATCAATACATACTTGAGTTAATGCAACATTTCACAGTGAAAGGTACTTAGAAGGTTCTGTTTTCAGTCCTGCCATCTTATAAACATATGCAAGCAGGGCCGGATTTGAAGATTTGCCGCCTGTAGGCTATGATTTGCAGCCAAGGCCCAAGTCAAAATTTTCTCCGATTTTGGGGAAAGGTAGCTGATGGTTAGCAACAAAATATTGTGGTATCGGTATTTGCTGTTTAAAATAGATACACGATACACATATTAGAATCATCTATGTACCGTTACACACTAAATCGAAAGCGAAATAGGCAATTTTTTAAAACTTTTTTTCCATTTTTCTTTCTACCATGTTTGCTACAAAATATTAGTACTATATATATACGTTTACGTTTAACTGTGTAATGTAATGTTTGTTTTCTTTCATAAAAAATATTCGCATCTTATTTTGTTATGCCCAATGCCGCTTTAATTAGTCATCTTGAATCTGTCATGTTCTAAAGTCTTGATGTTGTGCTGGGTGGCAGCCATGTGTTGGCTTGATCTTAGTTCAAAGTTACAAGACTCGTCGTTAATTACCCCTCGGGAATCTCTTTATCAGGGGTTCTCAACCGAGTGGTACGGGAAAAAATTTCATGTGGTACGCGTGAGTGATCTGAGCATAATGATGCTATTAATAGCACCTGTACCTATGAGCATTGAACATGCAAACATATTACTTATTATTTAAACATTATTTTAAAGAGAAATCTTTAATTAACTTCTGGATTGGATGTAAAACCTAGTAGCCTATGATCGTCCAAAAAACTCTGCTTTTTTTTGCTGCCATTTGTTACGAGTTGCTTGTGTGAGAGTAGATTTTCTGAACTTTTGCACGTTAAAATTAACATAGAAGCAATATAAGCATTGAGGAGGACTTATGAGTGAAGATAAGTTTCACTACTCCGATTAATATTTTAATCACAGGCAAACAACAACAAGTTTTGCACTTAAGACTATAAAAGTATATTTTGTATGATGATTAGTTAGACTTATAAGTAATAAATAAAACTGTAAATTAATACCATTTTAGTCTTTTTATTTCTCCTCTATTGTAAGTTCATTTTAAATAAGCTAATCAACAATTTAATTCAAAAGCCTTTGAACACTTTTAAAATAGTAAATATTATACGTTTATTAAATTATTTTGGCCTGATGGTACGCCAAAATTTCTCAAAAAGTCAAGTGGTACGCAGGTGCAAAAAGGTTGGGAACCCTGCTCTATATCAACAATTCCCCCTCAGGGCTGTAGCAACTCATTGAAGAAAAACATATAATAGTTGTCGACGTAGCTCTACTCTTGAGATTTTATTATTTTATGCTTTTCAACCTATATTTTGGTTTTATAAGCTATAGTTGTTTAATAAGGGAGATATAGTTGTTTATTTAGCTTTCTCTGAAGGCTTTTTTATTGAATTAAATGCCAAAGTTCAAGCTCAAAAATGATTTTTGCTCTTCTGTTTATTATTTTTGCTGCAATTCATAATGCTGCAAAATCGAACTGTAGTAAATATTTTGAGGGAATGCAACAACAATGTTAATTTGAAATCTGAATATGAAAATGAAAATGATTTTTGCTCTTCTGTTTATTATTTTTGCTGCAATTCATAATGCTACAAAATCGAACTGTAGTAAATATTTTGAGGGAATGCAACAACAATGTTAATTTGAAATCTGAATATGAAAATGAAAATGATTTTTGCTCTTCTGTTTATTATTTTTGCTGCAATTCATAATGCTACAAAATCGAACTGTAGTAAATATTTTGAGGGAATGCAACAACAATGTTAATTTGAAATCTGAATATGACCCAGAATACACCACTTCATTGAGTGCTTTACGTCATATTTCCCAGCATACTCTGCTTCCTTGAGAAATAATACGTCATATAGTACAGCTTTATTGTGATATTTTTCTAGGTGGTGGAGATGAAACTAGAAAATGGGGACCACCTTTTGTCAATGGAGAGAGTGCTTACTTCCTTTCCATAAATAGGAATAAGAAGGTTTGCCATTTCATTTTTAATTAAATTTTGTTTTTTAGTAGAACAGATCTAGTTTCCACCATTTGGTTAGGTTAGGTTTGAATTATTATTACACTGGAGCTATATTAGGGGTATTTGCAAGGGACGTCATATTTTAGAACCAGTCAAGTGACTAGCCGACACCTTAATAGGCACCCAACGCAACCGTTAAGGGCGACATCATACACAGCGTTAGGACTTAGAAGGATATTTAACGTGCACTCCCTAACACAGGGTATTATTTGTCGGACATTTTTGGCTGCACGGGCCATTTAAAGGTCGGTAGTTATTTTGGCGATGCCCTGACCCGAACCTGCAACCTTTCGCATGCTACAAGAGTGCCTTATCGACTGGGCTCCCAGCCCCTGCATCATCTGGCCTAGTAGCTCAATTTTTGTGTTGGTTAATTTTTGAATGATTGGATGAGCTTTGAATGATTAATTTCTTCACAACTCCATAAAGTGAATACAGAGAAGCCACGTTGGAAAGTTATGTTGATTGTTTGATATTAAAACTTAGATTCTACAAGGTGCTGCCATATTATGTAGTTACTTTTGACATAATATGACATATTCATAATATGACAATTTGACATATTCATTAAGGGGGAATGGGGGAGCGGATCTCCATACCAAAGTGTCTCTGTACTCAGCCAATGGATGAAAAAATTCTAAACCTCATTGCTCCTGCTGTATTGAATATTTTTGCAAGTTTTTTTTTTAAATATGATAAATGTAGCTGTGTTACAGAGCTTTATAATCCCACTTTTTGAAATTGAGTAAAAAATTTTGATTTAAAATTAGTTATTGAAAATTAAAATATATATACATTTGAACTGATTTCTAAAAAATTGTTTAGAGATCGCAGTAAGCCAACTGTACATTTATCATATAAAAAAAGCTGCTTTTAAAAATATTCGATACAGACAGAGTAATGTGATTTAGAATTTTTTCCAATAGGATCACCACAAAGATACTTTGGTTTCTTGACCTGCTCTGATTCTTCCTTTATACATAACAAACATTTAAATCTAGGTTTGCTAAGAAACAGTTGAGGGAAGACAACGCTAGCTGCAAAAGAAATGTTTGCCATATTTCATGATCCCACACTTAACTTAGACAGTGCATATTGACTGCACTTAATGATTGTTTGATGTATTCTAAATTATATTCTAAGATAATAAATTAAGAACAAAACTCGTTTTTTTATAGAAAAATATTTTTCTTGTGTATAATTGTATGCTGTATGCTAGTTAATATATGCATTATTTTTTGATCATTAAAAATGCTATGACTAAAATTTAGACAAATTATTATTCAGTTTTAATTTGTTATTTGATAAGCTGTAAACATTTGCCATTCTGACTGACATGCTTTTTTTTTAGAGCATTGTTATTGATATGAAGAACTCAGAAGGAAGTAATTTAATTAAAGAAGTAAAAATAAGTTTATTACTTTAAAGAGAAAACTTTTTTCATTGCATCATTACTATAATTGTATTAAAGTTGTATCAATTTACATTATTTTTTCATCAACATCAGTTGTGTCCTAATCATTATTCAAATCTCATTAAAATGATTGAAATCATTTAATAAGCAATTATCCAAAATTAATTTTAAATATAAAATTTTAAATTAACTAATTAATATTTTGATATCCGTTACAATGTAACATTCAATTTGTTGAAATGCATTAGATTCAACAATTTTGATTCATTTTTATTGTTAAAAAAAAACTAACACTGAACTTTAACTGAAATGTTGTTTGTAAATGACGTGTAAAATTATAAAATATTTTTAAATGCTCCTCACTCTTTCTATTTTTAATCGAATATTTGAAAACTCAACTCTTTGTTTACGTAAAGCTGCTAGATATTTTCAGAATCTTTTTAAAGTTTAAGATTTAAATTAATTACAATAATTGAAATATTTCATAAGTAAAAACCGCTCAATTAATCAAATATACCATATTGAAATTTTTCTAAAGTTTTAAATAATAAAAATTGAACAAAATAATTACAAATACTTACTTGTTTCTGTTGTACTGAATTGTATTTAATTGTACTTTACTTTATTTTAAGCTTGCTAGGAAGTCTGATGTTTTGGTGGAAAATTATATTCCTGGTAAACTGAAAAAATTTGGACTGGACTTTCAGAGTTTGAACACAGTAGCACCTCATTTAGTGTATTGTTCCATAACTGGTCAGTAGTAATGAAATTTATAAAAGAAGTTGACATATTCCATTGTTTTAAACCCAAGTTTGATTACACTGATATTTTGTGCTTTGAATTGGATGAAGACATTAATTTATAACATCTTGTCACCTATTACTTTTGTTAAATATCGGCTCAGTGGCTGAGAGGTTAAACGTGTCCGCCTCGTAAGCCCAAGATCGCGGGTTCGAGCCCCGGCTGAGTCGTCAGATTTTCTAAATGGGAAAATTTTGTTCATGCATGTCATATGATTATGTGGCATGTAAAAGATCCCTGGAGGGCCCATTCAGCCTGGCTGGGTTCTCCTGGCAAAATTAAGTCTCGGCATACTTTAACATCCACAGAGAGCTCAGATTCATTGTAATCTGTGTGTCAAAATTGGTAGCAAGAGTAGCCTAGATGGTGCCACAAAAAAATTCCTCTCAGTTCTGGGGAATGTGCCGAGTCTGCAAAGTCTTGACTGCCAACCTTGCAACCCCATTAGAGTAAAAAAAAAATTGTTAAATCCTAAGCACTATGTGTGTACATATGTGCCCAGACATGGTACATTTCTGCATAAACCCATAAATCTGTTTTTTTTTTACTCTTAAATTTATCATCTCCGAGATCGCTGCAAATTTTTTAAATTTTGTGTGTTTTCATCAGTAAAATCACAAAAACAAATTTACTTTTACTTTTCAAAATAGAGCAGAACATCACTGTTGTATTAAGTTTCAGTGTTTAGGTTCATTAAGAAACAAAAGCAACTCCCCCCACCCCCAAAATTCAAATTTTCAGCCCTTTAATATTTTGTACAGTGGTCAGTTGTGTCATGCATATGACAATTAAAAGGCTTAGTGTAAGAACGTGCAATGTTTAAAAAAAGGGGAAAACTAGAAAATTAGCTGAAATTTTTTAGTTTGCTCTTAGATCTGTTAAAAACAGTAAAAGGGAAATGGCAAATAATGTACTTTACTTAAAGTTTACAAAAAGGGGAAACTTAATACCTTTAAAGGAGTGTATAACATGTTCATTGACAAAAAAATCTCAGTATTTTCAAAATTGTTACTTAGCATGTTCTTCCACTAAGCTTTTTAATTATTTTAAGCTCTTGATTAGAAACAATTAAGGTAATATGTTTAATCCTTAATAAATTATTTATTTGCAGTGTAGGATACGGCAGTACTGGTCCTTATTCCTCTCGTCCTGGCTATGATGTAATAGCTGCTTCTATCGGAGGTCTTCTCAACATCACAGGTTACAAGTTATTAATTTTTCACTTCAAACTATTGGTTTGATTAGGTTATAAGTTTATAAGTTAAATTTATAAGTTTTCATATTTTGCCTTCTGCGAGTGGTTGTTTTGGTTTCTCTATCTATGCACTGTAAAATCCTCTGATATGTAGTATCTTGGATCTTTTATATTTAACAGACATTTTGTATTTGGTTTTGCATAAAACTATTCTGCAGATTACAATATAATATTTCATGTTAAAAAAGAACAATAAATAAAGTAAAAAAAAAAGAAATCGCTAAGACACTGTCCAAAATTATTTGGCAATTCCAATATTTTTTATATTAAATTGAAATAACTAGATCAAATTATCACAAAAACAAATGTAATTCCAGTCGGACCAAAAAAGAAACAAATACCTCTGGAACTGTATAATTCATTATGTGAAACAAGCCCATTACGCGTTTGTGTTTTAAAAGAAGCAATGAATAACCATGGTTTGGTCGGAGGACCTTGTTGTTTAAAGAGAAATTAACATATGCCTCCTTAATAGGGTATTTGACTAAAAAAAAATTATTGGTTTAAAATATTCCTAGGCAAAAAATATTAGACCCGTATTTTTTCTTTTTTCCAAATACCGCCTAGAAACGGAGAAAAACGCAATTGAAATTTGATTATAAGCCACGCCCCCAAAACGATCCCCGGCAGAATTTGAAGGGAGTGACGTCACCTGGCGTGAAACTTTTCGACATGCGGGAGAATCCGTAGTGAACACTGTTGCTGTATTTGTAAACTCCATTTTCCTTTGATTTATTATTAAAAGAGTGAGTAGAGGTGCTTTAATGGGCTTTTTTTTTGTTTTTAACATTTAGCACTTAGCTACTAATAGTTGGTTCGCGACTTTTTAATTTCATAATCCGCTACTTTTACATCTGTTAATTCCCTTAAAGAATTCGGTTGACTTTCAAGAAAAATGGCACCAGAGCGCTTGCAAACCAAAAAATAAAAAATAATAGCTTATAAAATAAGAGATATATACACAAAAAAACGCAATCTGAACTAATACACATCCTAAGAAAAGTGTATATAAAAAAATTATAGGGCCGCAGTTAAATAGTTTTTTTTTTTAGTTCATATGAAGCGACCTAATTTTATACTTAAGGGTTTTTTCATGTAATTTTATTTAAACAATCTCTCTATTTGCCAAAATATCTAGCCTTAAAATGAAATAAAACCAATTTAAAAAAGATTACTTTGTGGCACGCATATGTAATTTTTGTTATTATAATTTTAAACGTCAGTAACTTTTTATTATAAGTCATTCATTTGCGGATTTGTGTAACTTTCTAATTAATTCATAATTTTTTAATAGATAATTTATTTAAGTTGAGTTTTGAGATAATTTATTCAATTGCGTTTAATACGAAGTTTTACTAAAAATTTACAATATATTTTAATGTAGATAGAAAAAAAGATACTTGAAGTTCAATGAAATCAAAATTAGGGGAAAACTGATGTAGCTTTCAAAAAATAAATTTTTTATAATGTTTTTCTTTTGACTAGAACGCAGAAACAACTTTTTGTAAACAAAATTGCTTAGATAAATTTCTAATTTTCTAGATTAGTACAAGAAAAAAGTTCGGGGCGCCATCTATGGGCAAGGATAAAGATATGAAACTAGTTACCATTACAACATTAACATTAGCATTATTACACTTTCCCTAGTTAAGTATAATATTATTTACACTTTTAGGACCTTTTCATTAAAAATATTAATAGCTTCCTTATATTCCGTTTAAAATTGGTTATTATTTTGCTGGAAGTTGTAATATTTTGGAACTTATCAGAACAGAAATCCGAACAAGATTTAAAAAACAAATGCCCTACAATCATATTCATAAGCATCGATTGTCGGCAAATTTGAGCTAGCCATTTTTGTGAATCCTTTAATTTCATTTATTTAAATATTTTTTAAGCACTAAAATCGCAATGAAAGAAATACTTATAAAAAAACCCCATTATTTTAGACTTAAAAGAGCGCTAAAAAGTTTCGGATGGCTAAATTAGAATAGCATGAGGGGCGGTTTAATGCGGGGTGACGTCAGACCAATCAGCGTAGCGTTTGCAACCACGTGACCGAGCTTTGGAAAATCGCGATTTTAAAACTTAATTTAAATAATATTTGAGCAATTTTTTGAAGAAAAACCAACGAATATGCGTTTTCTAGGTCCTATACTATGTTTATATAACTTTTTTGGGCAGTTTCCCGATTTAGTCAAATACCCTATTACCAATAAGTTTTCTCAAATCTAATTTAAAAACATGTCTTGTATATGCGAGTGAATAAATTCCTTCATATACTACAAACATGGAAATTAAATAGGATTGTTTCATCCCTAGATTTAAATTACTTAAATAACTACAGTACATGTGTAACTTTGAGGCCCAGTAGCTTAGGGATTCACATTGCCTTGTCATATGTCGTGGAATCGAGTCCTGGGTTGAGCGAGGTTGACTCATCCTTGCATCTAAGTGGATTGATAAAATGAGAACCAAGCATAATTAGGAGCTAAACACTGAGGGTACCATGTGAAGTTGTCCGCCTAAACCGGCACGTATGCTTAGCACCCCAGAGCCTTGTTCAAGTATGCGGAAAGGGGAACTGCCGGCTTTGGCCCTCTAACGGCTGTTGCACTGAAGATTTCATTTTTTTACGTGTGTAACTTTATTGGGACTCTTGCATTTACATATTGAGGGCTGGGCAGCCCAGTCGGTTAAGGCGTTTGCCTTGTATGTGGAAGGTCCCAGGTTCAGTTCCCGGCATCACCAAAATAACTGCTGACTTATAAACGTCCTGTGCAGCCAAAATCATCCAACAAATAATACTCTGTGCAGAGGAGAGCATATTAAATATTCTTCAAAGTCCAAAGGCTGTGTACGATATCGCCCACATTGGATGTGTTGGTTGCCTAATCAGGTGTTGGCTCATCACTTGACTGTGGTTCTAAATTACTGCTCCCGTCGCCAATAACCTTCGTGTATCTATAGTGTGACAGCAATTCAAACTAGCCATACATGTGTGTTGTATCCTGCAGGTCCAGAGAGTGGGGATCCATGCAAAGTGGGTGTCGCTGTGACAGACCTGGCAACAGGTCTCTACGCTCATGGAGCCATCATGGCTGCTTTGCTCCAGAGATCCAAGACAGGAAGGGGACAGAAGATTGACTGCAATCTGTTGTCAACCCAGGTTGTAGAATAGTAACACAGTATTTTGAGTGTGTGCAATTTAACCCTTTCAGTCCCAATGACAATTTGGAATCATTTTAGATTTTTTTTTTTTTTTGCGATCGTCTATAGCCATTTATGATATCAAAAAGCACAACATTTGATACTTCATATTTTTTTTCTATTAGAAAATATTTTTTATTAATCAAAATAGATATCCGTCTATTATTTCTATCACAGAAACATGTGGATGCCAAATGACATCACAGGGACTGAAAGGGTTGAGTTGGAAGGGTTTGATGTTGATCAGGATTTTAATTCGATTCATAAAGGTCCTGTCCTATGTGAGCTTAATAAGTTTATTTAACTGTTGTGCTCTTTAAATGCATCACTCTCATTATTTTTTTATATTCTAAATATGATAATTAATAGTGAATTATAAAATACAGTCACAATTCAGTAATCAGCCTAAAAGTAAAATTCACACAATTTGATATACATAAATAAGGAAATTATCAGCTTTTCTGTAGGCACAGTAAGGAGATCTGAAGAAAGATAATGAAATTTAACAATAATAATAAATATATAAATATATTCATTGCTATTTTTCCACAAACCATAACCGGTAAACTAATTTATTTTTATATTTTGTGCACTTTATTGTTCCCAACCAAATCTAATGATTTTATCTACATGAATAAAAATCTACAACAACCATAAATATAAATGCTCAGAATCTTTTTTAAGAACAGATACTAAAGTGTAAACTTGTTTTCATGAGACTAAAATTAAAAATTTTTTTACCCAAAATTTCATTTATTTAAATTTTTACTATTATATTTTGATTACATATGTTTATAAAATGCTCCTCCACACTTCAAATGATAAAATTAAGTATTTTTTTAAAATTTAAATAAATGTACATATTGCTGCAAAATGTGGATGACAGGTTATATGTTTGTAACTCTCAGAGATTTAAGGTGTTTAAATTTCTTTTAGGAAGACAAAAAAAAGTTCCCTTATATTGTACTTAAAGTAAATTAGGTAATACAGGGTGAGGCAAACAAAAGTGGCCCCGGTCTAGAGATAGGAATACGTTGAAATGCTTGGCGAGAAAAACTCTTGAAGCCGCCGGAAACCTGTTTTTGCATTGGTTGGATGGAATTAACTTCACATTAGAGCTACTCGTAGACTAGTAGCGAGTTCAGATCTTAGTTCGTATTGTATGAAGACGTCCCATAATGCAAATTTTATGTATTGCAATCAATTTAGAATGTTTTGTATTACCAAAAACAAAAAGGTCTGATTCTCTATGATAAATAACGACCGAAACAATCAAATAATCACCAGCGGGAACTTTTCTTGGTCAGCTCTACGAACCTTGTTTATATTTCATTTCAACTAGCTTCTAAAACTGTAGCGTAGTTGCCGGCAAATAAGTTGCCAAGTGTTTGTTTGGGCTTAATATTGAATCGATCAATAGCTTCAGTTAGCAAACCTGTTTTAGTATTGTTTTTAGACTTGGGCAACATTTCTGTCGTATTGTTATTTCTAGACCGGGGCCACTTTTGTTTGCCTCACCCTGTACAATTTCCTTTATTCCCCTGTACCTTTCTCTCACACAAATGTTATTTGTTTAGGTGTCTCTGCTTGCTAACATTGGATCCAACTACCTGAATGCTGGTTGGGAAGCCAAACGCTGGGGAACCGCTCACGAGAGTATCGTCCCTTACCAATCTTTCAAGACAAAGGATGGTTTCCTAACCGTTGGAGCGGGAAGTGATAAGCAATTCAAAGAGTTGTGTGAAGTAAGCATGTGCTGTAAAACTAGAGGGCCAAGGCCTGCCGTGCCCATTTCAGCTTACGTGACCAAGGGATCTGGGGTGCTATGCATTTGTTCCGGTTAGGTGGTCAACTTTTCTCTGGACCCCAATGTTTAGTTCCCAATCATGCTTGATCCTCATTTTATCAACCCACTTAAGGCAGGGGTTCCCAACCTTTTTAAACCTGCGTACCACTTGACTTTTTCAGAAATTTTTATGCAACACCAAACCTAAATATTTTAATAAAGGTATAATATTTACTAAAATGTTCAAAGCCTTTTTGAATTAAATTCGTGAGAAAACTTCATATTTAATGGTTAGATATATGCTTATTTGTAATAGCTTATTATATAGGAGAAATAAAAAGGTTAAAATAGTATTAATTTATAATTTTATTATTTACCTACATACAAATAAAAAAATAGCACAAGTTCAGCAAAAAACTAATCATTAAACAAAGTATACTTTTACGTCTTTAGAGCGAAACTTGTTGTTGTTTACCTGTGATTAAAATATCAACATTAGGAGTAATGGAACTTATCTTCACTCTTAAGTCTTCTGCAACACTTAATCTGCTTTTATGTTTCTTTTTTGTGTACAAGAGCTCTGAAAATCCACTCTCACACAAGTAACTCGTAACAATTATCACCTGAAATTTTTACAAGTACCACCGGTTGGGAACCCCTGACTTAAGGGATGAGTCAACCTCACCCAATACGGGACAAGCATGTGTAGTAGTATTTTCTGTATTTTTGCGGATTTCTGCCCTTTAAAGTGAGGGGAGGTCAGGTCTCCAAACCAAAATCCTCTCTTTGTGTTGATCCCTTGTAGATTTGTAATATTCCAACCCAATTTATTCTGTCTGTACAAAACGTTTTTCTCTATCTATATGATAAATGTAGCTTCTTTAAGTATTTTTATAATACCACTTTTTGAAATTGATTTGAATATTTTTATTCTGATTTTCAATGTATAATTTATAATAAAATATTGCAACCTAACTAAAAAAGGGCAGTTACAGGAATTTAATCCAGCTACATTTATCATATAAAAAAACTGTTTACTGTCTGACAGATTTTTTTAAAAAATGATTTTAAATTTTAAATTATCTATTTTAATTTAGCATTTTTTGTATTTATACAAGAATAGCTATGTCCAACCAATTTTTCCAATAAGTTTCAAGAGTTTAGTTTATAAAGAGAAATATCACATTAATCATAATATAGCAGAATAATTTTGCTTCTTATCTCATTTCTATTTTCTTTTATACTTCTCTAAGTGTTGTTTATACAGGTGTTATGAAAATTAATTTTATGATGTTTTTTAAAACTACTTAGAAAACCTTATTTTAAAAAAGAAATATTTAGAATCCTAATATTTTCATGAAAAGTAGGAAGTTTGTAGTTTATAAAATTTAAATATAGAATTATTTCGAAGACATTTCTTTATTATATAAAATTTTATTATTGATTCATTAACATTGGCATATTCTTCTATTTAGACTATATGTAGTCAATTTCTAAGATCAAGAAGTAAGTTTTCAACTAAGATCTTTATTCATACACAGTACCGTTTTTGTAATACTGGAGCAGGATAGAAAGTGATAGGAGGAAAATTAATGTTCATATTTTTATAGCATTAAATATAGTTTGAATATTTCTCTTTGTTATATAAAAAAAGTTTTTTTTCTAAAATTTTGATTTTGTATTGACACACAATTGTTTTGTAATAGATTTTGAATGTTACCCAGTTTTTGGAGGATCCCAAGTTTCAAACCAATAAAGACAGGGTTGTCAATAGAAAAGAACTTATATCTGTACTTACAAATATGTAAGTATTAAACCTATTTCATTTATTATGAAAAAAATACCCTTTCCAATGTAATAAATTTGAAAATTATATATTTTTAAAATGCTTTTATCTATTTTCTATTTATTGAAATTTTTATTTGGTTAATTCTCTTTATTTATCTGTTATTAAATGAAATTGTCCAAGTTTTGTTTCTGTTCAATTTATATGTTTTCATTTAATTAGCTTTTAAATAATAATAATGTTGTTCTCAACTGTTTTGCAGCCCACTAAGACCAAAGAACAGTAAATCATAATTTTAAACCTCAGTCTGCTGCCATAGAATCTAGTTTTGCAATTATTTAATATATACTGCATGATTTCCAATACTTAACAATTTAAAAATTGCACTTTCGTAAACTTGATATTTTATGCGTATGCAAGTTATGTTATGTAGTAGTTTTTACCATGTATTTAGAAAAACTTTCTCTAAATAGTTTCTGCTCCAACACAAACAAGCATTGGTTAAAGTTGTTTGAAAGCAGCAGTATTCCGTGTGGACCTGTAAATGAAATGAAAGATGTTTTTAGCGATCCTCAAGTAAGAATTTAATTTCAAAACTTTTGAAATTGTCTGTTAAGTTTTAAATGTGTTTAATTTATCTCTTTCTAGATAAACTTTAAGCATCCTCTATGTTTTTTTAAAAATCCAAACAGAAATTTATCTTATTTTGCATAACTTATTTACATTGTTATGATAATTATGTAAAATCTACTTTAATTTGTATTTTATTATAAAAATAATCTTCATGCATGATACATTTTTTATGATTTTTTTTAATCGTTAACTAAGCTTGTTTTAATATTTTAAAAATAATGATTTTATCATTATACATTTTTTCAATTAATCCTTGAAATTTACATGTTTAATACTTAATTCTTGTACAAATGTACTCTTATGTTGTTTCATTGGTTTTGAGATTAATAATTAGTGAATTGTCATCAACTAATCATTTCCTTTTTTGTTATTCATGTACATTTTCTGCAACAACCATAATTGATACTTTCCATGCAATTACAGGTTATTCACAATAACATGATCAACAACATGAATCACCCTTCAGCAGGAAAAATAAAGCTAACTGGTAAAATAGCATTCTTTGTCTAAAAGTTCTATTTTTCAAATAATAAAACAAATTTATTTTATATATATTTATTAGTATGTTATGAAAACGTAGTTTAACATTTTCGTGCAGTGAATAATTTGTTGTTAGACATAAACTGTAATTCTTCTCAATACTACAGTCAGGTTTCCAGATAAGGTTGTGTCATTCAGGTTAAATTATCTTGACCTATTTTGTAGTACAGCTTTCCATCTGTTATTACAAAGACACCCTAGCCACTTCCCACATAGTCTAACCATCTTCTTCGCGGCTTGCCTCTACTTTTGTTTATTCTGGTTTATTAAATGTTATATGCTTTTTATTAGGTTTTCTTCTTCATCTATACCCTGTCTTTTTAGTATGCGAGCCTCGAAAAGACTTTCTTCCTCCATCCCTTCACTTGGTTTTCTGGGAAACGAGGGGAACATCGCTTTTCTAAATCTAACGCGTTTGAGGTTCTGTCATGGGGTTAACAATCCGAACAGTCTAAACCAGGGTAAAAACCAGGATTGGTTTTTACCGGTATTTACCATGGTTTTTACCGCCTTGGTAAAACATGTTTTTAACATGGTTTTTACCACACTTGGTAAAAAACATATTATTCCCACCTTTTCTGAAATAACATTATATTTATTACCAAATAGGTATAGAAAACAGATAAATCAATAATTTTGTTCTTGTTGATGATGATGAGTTCTAGTTTTCTAACTATTATGGCATTGATGTGTTTGAAGAATACATATTTCATACAAATTACTATTTTTTTCTCAAAAATAATCATACCACATTAGGAAGAAAAAAAAATATAAACTTCAAGAACAACACCTGTCCAATCATATACACATGTGTGCCAACATATAATATGCGTAAATTATGTACAGATTGTGAAATATTTGTTTTTAAGCATAGGAAGTAAAATGGTTTTTCCCGGTAAAAACCTGGTTTTTACCGGTAAATACCAAGTTTTTACCATGTCTTGGTAAAAACTAGTTTTTACCGGTAAAACCCAACCCTGGTAAAAACACGTTCACGCTGTTTTGAAGAAAACCACATGTGGTGATAGGGGATGAAAAGGCTTTCAAGGCTCGCATTCTGGATAGACAAGGTATATATAAATGCGGCTTAGCCATCTAAGTTGAGAAACCTTGGTGACTTTTACTAAATTAGATTATCACGATGGTTATTGTACCTAATTCTCCATATGCCGTTTTCTTCTTCTTCTTCAGGAGCGCAACAGCCCTTTGCAGGCCTTGGTTGCCTCAACAGCACGCCTTCTCCAGCTTCCCCTGTCCATGGCAACTCCCCTCCAGTTCTTAAGTTTTAGGACTTTGAGGTCGTTTTCGGTGTTGTTGAGCCATCGATTGGGGCTGGGGGAGCTCAGTCGGTTAAGCACTCGCTTAGCATGTGGAAGGTCCCAGGTTCGGGTCCGGGCATCCCCAAAATTGCTGCCGACCTATAAACGGCCCGTGCAGCCAAAAATGTCCGGCGAATAATAAAGGGAATGCATGTTAAATGTCCTTCAAAGTCCTAACGCTGCGTACGATGTCGCCCTTAACGGTTGCGTTGGTTGCCTATTCAAGTGTTGGCTCGTCACTTGACTGTGGTTCTAAAATACGATGCCCGTCGCCAATAGCCCTCGTGTAGCTCTAGTGCGACGATAAAGGGATGCCAGTCTTCCGCTTTTTAGCGGAATTCCGCTTTTCTGTTTTTATTTTCCACCGAAAATTCTGTTGAATTAAACTAATAAAATGAACTTGACGAAGTGACGAAACAGGAAACGAATTTGATGAAAGTAATTATTTAATTAAAAATAAACAAATAATTTACAGTTTAGTTCAAGTTATAAAGTTATCGAAACAGTGGGCGTTTTCGCCATGTTGTCAAAAGTCACCGGCGCTTCAAACTCAAGTCACAATCAGATTCAAAGCTTATAATCAAAAAAGAAAGAGAATGAGAAAAACTAAAGCCGAAGTTTAAATATACCGCTAAAGAATAGCACCGCAGCCGCGGTAATTGAAAATCCACATTACGCATGCGCATCCGTGACGCGGAATGAAGCTCCGGTGAAAGAACGTAAATAAACGCGGCATCCCGCAGCAACAAGCCGTGACGTCACCGATCCACGACGTAGCGCAATGACGTCACCGCTATGAAGAACGATTTTGCATGAGAGAAAAACTTAATTTTGCCAACAATCGGCCCCCCTCATGCAAAATATATCAAATATAGCACAAGAAAAATTACATGTCGAAATTTAACATTGAAATACAACAAAAATCTAATTATCAATCACAAATAATTTACAACAAAAATCCTTTAAACGTTCCTTACAACTTGGTTTTGTGAAAAAGTCCGCCAAGTTATTTTTGCTAGATACATGTTTCACATCAAATGCCTTCTCAAAAACCAAGTTTCGCAAAAAGTGATACTTCACGTCGATGTGCTTGGTTCTATGATTTTCCACAGGTGATTTTGAAAAATCCAACGCTGCTTGGTTGTCGCACAGCAATCTGCAATCTTTAATCGTTAATCCGATCTTATGACATTCTGAAATAATATGACTTATCCATATTACCTCTTTTGCAGATTCAGTGAGGGAAATATATTCCGCTTCCATGGTTGAAAGGCTTACGCACTTATGTTTGAAGGTGCGCCATGAAACGGGGGATTGGTCAATTAGCAATAACATGCCTCCAATGGATACCCTATCATCCCTATTTGCCGCGAAATCAGAGTCTGAAAAGCATTTGATGTTAATATCTTCACATGATGAAAGATTTAACATTAGATTCGATGTGCCTTTAACGTAGCCAAGTAATTTTAGTAATACATCCCAATGTTTTAAACCAGGATTTTCCTGAAACTGAGAAAGCACGTTTACGGCATAGGTAATGTCCGGTCGGGTTCTGTTAGCCAGAAACGCTAAACACCCCAACAAGCTTCTATACGGAAAATTTCTCATTTGCTGTATATCCCCTTCACTAGTTGGACAATCCAGCTTCGAAAGAACAATACCTTTAGCAATTGGTAAAGAAGATATAGAACAATTAAAACTTTCGAACTTATTACATACTTTATTTATATATTGTTGTTGATGTAAATATAGATTACCATTTCTTTCACAAAATTCTACTCCAAGTAACTTCTTGGTTTTACCTAAGAATTTTAAATCAAATTTAGAGTTAAGTAAATTTACAATTAAGTCCATTTTACGTTGAGTTTTTGAAAACAATACAATATCATCTACATATAAGAGTAATACAACGTCATTATCATATAAATAAACACAATTAGACCACTCTAACCTGGTAAAATTTAACTCAATCAGAACACAGTCTATCTGAAAATACCATTCTCGGCCACTTTGATGCAGCCCATAAAGTGCCTTTTTGAGTAGACAAACATGGTCTTTTTCATTATTTACAACATAACCTTTAGGCTGATACATATATACATTTTCTGAAAGAGAGGCATACAAATACGCGTTCTTCACGTCCAATTGACAGTGAAACCAGTTAAAAATGCCTACCAGGATAGAAAAGAAAACTCGCACGATTGTGAAGTTGACGACTGGACTAAAAACTTCGTCGTACGACTCCCCTTTTCTTTGACCGTAACCTTGGGCAACCAACCTGGCTTTATATCGTACTATTTCCCCCTTATCATTTTCTTTAATGGTGTAAACCCACCGACTGCCAAGTATTTTTGCGTCTTTGGGAGGAGAAACCAGCTCCCAAACTTCCCTTTCTGAGATAACTTCTATCTCATTATCCATGGCGTTTTTCCATTTTTGATTGTCAGGGCAACTTACAGCTTCATTATAATTTTTAGGTATTTTAACTTCAGCTAAATTTACCTCGGGAACATTAGTTAAATTGTCATTACTTTCCCCAATTTTTCCAGAAAATTTATTCTTACCCGAAAAGTTAAACAAATCACTCTTAAATTCAATGTTATGGGAGTTACAGTATTTTTTAATTTCTTTTAAAGACTTAAACCTTGTCTTTGTTCCTTCGATACTGTAATAAATATCAACCCTTGATTTATCTTTGCGAAGGACAGGAATTCTTACCCATGGGATTTGGAAACATGGGGTTAAAACTAAAGTAGCATCTAGTTCGTTTTCCTCTTCTTCGGAATCAGTTTCATATTTTTCACTTTTAACTTCAACGTCACTGTCTTCTGAATCATAGAAAGAAAAATTGTCCATTTTAAAATGTGCCATTTGTTTCGTGCCCAGGACGACATCCACTGCTCTTAAATGTTCATTAAAATTAACATTTGAAACCTCTACAAGACGTTTTTCATTTGGTAACCAAATACGGTAACCTCTGGTCTTGAAAGCGTACCCAACCATTATGCCTAATTTTGCCCGCATTTCTAGTTTGCTTCTTTTTTGTTTAGGGGTACCTACATACGCAATGCATCCAAAGACCTTTAAATGTCGAACGGAAGGTTTATTCCCACAATAAAGCTCAAAGGGTGTTTTACTTTTATTTCCGTGACAGACACGGTTCCATGCGTATGTGAAACATACGGCAGCTTCAGCCCAAAACTCGTCACCCAACCCACTTGATTTTAACATTGCTTTTATACCGTCCAAAAGAGTAAGGTTAAACCTTTCGCTCACGCCGTTTTGTTCGGGACTGTAGTAGTTAGTCCTTTCACCGTGAATCCCTTCTTTTTCAAGATAAGCAAGAAACTGCTTGTGGCAGAATTCCATACCATTGTCTGTACGAATATTTACAATTTTAGTTTTCAAAAAATTTTCGGCTCTCTTTTGGTAACGAACAAAACATTCAAAAACATCAGATTTGTTTTTAACAGGGAAGACAGTCACTTTTCGTGAGAAGTCATCAGTAATTGTTAGGAAATACTTATTGCCCCCTTGAGACTCTTTGGGCATCGGCCCACAAACGTCCATATGAAGTAACTCAAGTGGCTTATTTGACCTAATTTTCCCAATAGACTTAAAAGACACTCTTTTAGATTTAGCTAATTTACAAGGAATACAATCAGCATTTGGTTTAGTCAGATTTGGCAACCCTTTTACACTATCATTTTTACTAGTGTGAACCAAATAATCAAAATTTACATGACAAAAACGGGAATGCCAAATATCCATGGCGCCATTAGCCGGCGATTCAGAATTTTCATTCCGATTATTAGCCTTGGTACCAGATTGAGATTTTGGGGATTTACTTTCTTTTACTTTTGAACTTTCGTTCGATTCACAAATATTTACATGTTTCCTAATTTCGTATTTAGGACGAAATATGTACAACCCATCCTTTCTGTTAGCGAAAAACAGTTTTTGCCAATCGGGAGTATATACCCAAATTTTACCGTTTGTGCCAACAAAATGGCAACCAGATTCCTCAATAACAGTACCAGAGAGGAGGTTTCTTCTTAACTTTGGAGCATAAAAAACATCATAAACTTTTATATCACTTCGGCGACCATTAATCATAACATGGAATTCAATATCCCCAACTCCCTCAATTTCACTTTCAATACCACCAACCGCTAAAGTCATTACACTATTATCAGTTTCTTTAAAGTTAATAAATAAATCCTTATTGTTACAAAAATGAGCGGTAGCACCAGTATCAATTATCCAAGAAAATTTATTCATTTGATCACTTAAAGCTTCTACTGTTGTACTATTTAACACTTCCGCATTTGAATCAATCAACTCTTTACTTTTACTTTTTCCCTTATTTTTAATCCCGTATGAAACATTATCGTTTCCTTTATTTTTATTAAACTTGGGATTCTGAACTTTAACATAGCAATTAGCCTTTAAATGCCCTAATTTCCCGCATTTAAAACAAGGACCAATTGTATTTTGTTTACTTCGAGTAGGTTGATTCAAATTACGTTTAGAATAATCAATACGAAATGCAGTAGAACTTAAATTTAAATGTTCACTTTTAGAATTGTCAATGTCTCTTTCAACTTGCTTTAATCTGCTTTCTTCTACAATCAACTCTGCTTCTATATTCTTAAAGTTAAATTTCTCCTTATCCCAACGATAAATAAGTTGTACAATACCTTGATATTGGGCAGGAAGGTACCTTATTAGCTGAAATCCTTGGTAGAGGTCCTCAAGCGGGTGTCCCGCTTCCTGAAGACGCTTTACGACAGCCCGGAGTCGCGCACAGTAGAGACCAATAGATTCACTGTTGGAGTCGAAACGCATGCTGAAGAATTCGTCGAGAAGTTGGATGACGCGTGCTTTCGACACTGGCTCAAAATACGACTCGAGGATTCTCCACGCTTCTCGGCCATCGGTTTCGGAAACTATTAGTTGACGGAGGTCAGCAGATGTCGCGTAGTAGATTGTTGTGAAACTCCGGTCTTTTCTCAGCTGGTACTCTTGTTTCTCCTTTTTTGAAGCAGTAGACTCAAGCGCCGGTTCCGTACCGTTGATAAACCCCCAGAGGCCTCTGTCCATAAGTAGTATCCGAGCATCTTCCTTCCAAGTATGCCAGTTTTCAGAGTTCAAGAGCGGAAACTGGCGCTCGGCATCTTGTCTTTTCATCTCAAAATGAAGTGCAGGCGGCCCCCGTCGATAAGATCATCAGTATCAACGTGCAATAAAAAGTTCAAGTTCCGGCAACGTGTCAGGTTCATGGGTGTGACGGCCCATAACCGATGTTGAATTAAACTAATAAAATGAACTTGACGAAGTGACGAAACAGGAAACGAATTTGATGAAAGTAATTATTTAATTAAAAATAAACAAATAATTTACAGTTTAGTTCAAGTTATAAAGTTATCGAAACAGTGGGCGTTTTCGCCATGTTGTCAAAAGTCACCGGCGCTTCAAACTCAAGTCACAATCAGATTCAAAGCTTATAATCAAAAAAGAAAGAGAATGAGAAAAACTAAAGCCGAAGTTTAAATATACCGCTAAAGAATAGCACCGCAGCCGCGGTAATTGAAAATCCACATTACGCATGCGCATCCGTGACGCGGAATGAAGCTCCGGTGAAAGAACGTAAATAAACGCGGCATCCCGCAGCAACAAGCCGTGACGTCACCGATCCACGACGTAGCGCAATGACGTCACCGCTATGAAGAACGATTTTGCATGAGAGAAAAACTTAATTTTGCCAACAAATTCTGCTTTTTGTTTTCCTTCTCCAAAAACAATTTCCGCTTTTTTAAAAAAGATTCAGTTTTCTTTAAAGTTAAGAAAACAATCGGTGTTTATTTTTTTTAATTCTAACAAACCAAAATAGCATACTGCTTTTGTTCCCTACATTCAGCATGCAATCAGGCGTTGATCGCACTCCTGCGCTTTTTCCTCCTTGCAGCGAATAAATTAGCTATCGTCAGCTACGTACAGAGGGTCGTAATCACGATTCGGTAAAAGAAAAAAGTAAACGATTGTTTACTTTTTCTTTGCATCGTACTTGACTGTGGTTCTAAAACACGACGCCCGTCCCTAATAGCCCTCGTGTAGCTCTAGTGCGATGATAATTCAAACCTAACATTTGCACTGTAATTCGGTGAAACTAAACCTAAATTTCAATAAACTGCTAGTTAAAATAACAGTTTCTAATAAGTAAGATAAAATTTTCTATCAAAGTAGGAAGATGAATTAAGATTAGATTACACAAGATGACTTCAAAACTCGGCCAGCCAGTGCAATCTCCTAATAGAAGAAACTCTATATTGATGAAAACTAAGCTTAAATATTGATAAATAACTAGTTAAAATAATAGATTTTAATAATAGTGAAAAAAATCTATAAAAAACGGGAAGATGAATTAAGATTATATTATACTAAGATCTCTTCAAATCTCGGCCAGCCAGTGCAATCTCCCATTAGAACAGGGGTTCCCAATCGGTGGTACGCGTACCACTGGTGGTACGCGGGAATATTTCAGGTTTTACACGTGAGTGATGTGAGCAACATGACGCTATCAATAGCTTCTGTACGCATATATGCAGTGAGCACGCAAACATATTACTCATTATTTTAAAGAGGATAACTTTGATGAACTTCTGGATCGGATTTTGCTGAGTTTCTACTATTTTTATGTTTTTAGACCTATAGGCACTAAACAAAACTATAAATTAATGCAATTTTAATCTTTTTATTCCTCCTTGATTATAAGATTGTAACAAATAAACAAATATCTAACCATTAAATACGAAGTTTTCTCAGGAATTTTACTCAAAAAAACTTTGAACACTTTTAGAAGAGTAAATATTGGACGTTTATTAAAATATTTAGGTCTGGTGGTACGCCAAAATTTCTCAAAACGTCAAGTGGTACGCAGGTGTAAAAAGGTTGGGAACCCCTGCATTAGAAGAAGCTCTATATTGATGAAAACTCAGCTTAAATTTTGATAAATAATTAGTTTAAATAATGGATTTTAACAATAAAGATAACATTTTTAATTAATATTTGAGGATGAATTAAGATTGGATTACATCAAGATGTCTTCAAATATCGATCAACGGCCAGTGCAATCCCCCATTAGAAGACGATCGTTTACCGTGACCAAAAATGTTGGTCCGATAATGCTTCCTGATTTGTTTATTTTGCCGCCTAGTAATTTTCACGAAATCTGCCAATGACTTCACATTGCATCAGAATGATTGACAGTTCTGTGGCTCTACGTGATCGGAAGATAACTTTTTGTAGCTCCGGTTCAGGCCACGTCGAACAACCACATTTTTTCTGTTTAAGTGTCCGTGAGTCGCGATCACAAGTACAGCTTGAAAGTTAAAATTCTTTTTGTTTACGATTGAACCTTTTTTCTACTTCAGCCTATACTGGGGTTTCTGATTGTAGACAATTTTTAAGGTTTTTTTTTAATGGAGTGTTGGCTTATGCACTATTTATATATGTAGATTTTATGCTGCTAATATATTTCTAGTCCTTGAATTTTTCTGGAAAAGTGCTTGAAATTTGTTTTTTAACAAATCTATGAACTATGTTATTGATGACATGCATTGAAATACCAAATGTTGGGGATTTCAATCCCAAAGAGGCAGTCAAGATTTTTTTTTTTTTTTTTTTTGGCAAAGGCGGATGCCTAAATTTTTAGCCTTATGGAACTGCCAAACTACCAAAATTTGATGGTAATACACCAAATGAACTGCAAAACATGTTCACACACAGACAAAACTGATGAAGATGACCCCCCCCCCCCTCCCCTTAAAATAACATAAATGAAAGTAAATTTACTTATTTTAAAGTGTTTGTAAATAAATTAAAAGTACATTTAGTAGAGAGAGAGAGAGAGAGTATAGTATCATATAATTATTACATTAATATTTGTCGTGTTGTGATAATTGCTAAAATTCCATTTTTATCGGTCACGCTTAGTTCAGCTTTTTTGGTTATCCAAACCAAGCATTTGGTTTGGATTTCAGCTTTTTTGTTCAAGAAGCACTAACATCCCTGAAAATTCAAACCTAACCAAAAATGAGCCATCGAGTAGGGGGTCTACCTCTGGAGCGGGATCCCTGAGGGTTCTTGAAGGTGGCAATTTTTACAGGGTAATCTTCAGCGCCTCTCCAGATATGAGGCACCTGAGTCGGTTGATTTGGATTATCTGCATAATTTGAGGATGTTTATAGAGCCTGCTGTTTTCTGCTACGTCCAAAAATCCTTAAGACTTACCTAATTCAATAATGAAAAATCTAACTCTCCAATGAATACAGTTGGGTCATGTAAACTTAATTCTTAATATTTTTCAGGGCCAGCTGTTAAATACAGTGAGAGTGTCAACATGGCAAGGTCCCCTCCACCTTGTTTAGCACAGCATACCAATGAAATTCTATCCGGTATACTACATTGTACAGATGATGATATTGAACATTTACGAGACTGCAAAGTTGTTTTTTAGATTATTCCATTGCAGTATCTACTAAACATAGCAAAAGAACTCTGAAAAAACAATCCCTTAAACTTTCTTCTATACTTATTAACGGCTATTTTGTTTTGAATCCTAATAAAATCATCTCAATTTGTGATCTGTAACTCATCCCAAAATAAGAACAATATATAATAATTAATACTATTTTGTACCAAATTATCCAATTTGACAATACAAGATGCTTCAATTGATAGATTCCAATATCATTTGATAGATTGTATTGATTGATAGTTTCCAATTTGAAATAAAAAAAAACGAACAATTTCTTATAAACTAGTTAGATCAGTAACTTTAAAGAAAAATTTGAGTTTTTACTGAAATGCCATTCCGTTACCGATTTTTCGTAAAAATTTGTGCTTACGACGTTATAGTAAAGATTTTTCCTATACATATCTTGAAGTTTAACTCTCTAATGCATACTGCTGTTTGGCAACAAGTAACAGAATCCACTTTATTCTATTAAATTAGAGCTCCCTCTTGACAATTTTTTATTTTCATCTATTGCATTCCATTTTGAAGCTTTAGTTACTAATATTTACATAGATGGCAGTAGTAAAAGTATATTCAAACTTAAAGAGTGAGGTTATTAACTGTTGTGAAATTACGTTTTTGGCAGTATTCAAAGTATAATAATATTAGTACTAAATTACAAAAAAAAAAAATATTTTGAAAAATTATAGTTAAAAAGGGTTATTTTGAAATATATATTTAGTTTGCTAGTTATTAATATCAAAATTGTAATTTTGTAGTTGGTTTTTGACATATAGAAATGTTTTTAAAAATTGAAATAATTTAAATTCTAATGCAGTTAAGTTTTTGTCAGTATTTTTCCCATAATGTATGAGTATTAAAGATACATATATATATTTTTAGGATGAAAATAAAAATTCATGCATTAGAGGGTTAAGTATATGATTGACAGTATGATTTAGTTTCGTTGTTAGATGTGTTACATCTCGCCTTATCAGTAAATTGCCACTTTTCTAATGTTGACCCTTTGATGCAGCAATATAGTTTTCTTATTTTGTTTAGTTGAATCCGCGCTTGAGAGAGAGAGAGAGAGTATTTCTGTGTAGTGTGTGTAAATGATAACTAATTATTGCAAACCAATTCTTTGTCAAATTTAATGTTTGATTTTGTTATACCTTTGAATAATCAGACAATGTGCTTGTGCCAGTGGCTTTTGTTGAGCGAATTGGTATTTATGTTAACCTATTATGTAAAACTAGGATATATTTATGATACTTTTATAAATTCTATTTTTGAAAAATGTATATTTTATTATAAATTATGCTAAATATATATTTTTTTAGAAAGCTATATGTCTGCTTCTTTGAAAATTGCCAACTAAAGGTGTTTTAATATATGGAGAGTACACAAGACGAACCAATTGATTTCGTAAGGCTCCTTCATAGCCTCTTTGCTCCTTCATAGCCTCTTTGGGGATGATAGCGAGAAATCGCCTAAACTGGTGCAAAGAAACACCGTTTACTCACTTTGTTTATCTTTCGCAGCAACCCTGATTCACGCCAGAGAACAGTAGATTTCAGTCACGGGTTTGTACCGCAAATGAAGAACCAAAAGAGAAACTGGTTTCCGGTTGCCAATGTTGCCAAACATACACAATTACGGAAAGACACTGAAGAAATCAATCGGTTCTTCCTGTGTACTCTTCATATACATATACAAAAAGATTTTGCACGTCTATGCTTTATATAAAATATGAAAGTTGTAAATTTTTTGTAATAAATACATACATCTTCCTACTATTGCTCGAGTGGGAGGTTAATTCAACCAAACAACCTGCCAACTCTCGGGATTTACGTTGTTAATAAACATTTTCCGGATACTGGGTGCGAAGAGAAATTTTAACCTTTCTGCCTAGAATCATGCAATTGCTACATATGTCACAGAAATTAAGAATATAATTAAAAATCTGGTATTTTCATATTAAACGTGGTAAGTTAGCAGTAACGAATATCTTAACTAATTATAACAACTGGTGTAAAAAAATTGTAGTTAGGGATATTAAATTTCCGAATCTTAGTATATTACTTCCTATTTATTCCAAATTTTCAATTCAACATCGTTAAATCCGAACCAATTGACTCGTCAAATTAACGTTTAATTAAGTAACATCAAATTAACGTTACCTTAAGGCAGTCTTTCCCTTATCACTTTAACAACCCGTCAGTTGGCGCTGATTTAAGTTTATGAGACTAAATTTTAAGAGTTTTATCGAAAGAGTTGCCTTAAACAGCATCAATGAATTAAAGTCATTTTTTGCACAGACAAAGAATGATACAAGTCAGCTGCTTCGGTATCAATATTTTAGAAAGCTTTAAACATTCTCTTTTATACCTGTATAACCGTGATAGCTCGGTCTTGAAAGGTTATAAAATAAAAAGTATCAACAAATAGTTCTCTTTTGCACTTTTATACGATACTGAGATAGTCTCATCATAGATCTCGGATAGTAAACATCAAGAAGTCTGTTCTTTCATCATAAATTCCCTTTACACCGAAACGAAAGCTCCGTCTTCATGCTGCAATTCCGTTTGCAAATTCTTAAGAAAAAAGCGGTTTAATAAAACCAGCTCAAATTTAACCGGTTTCTTTAGTGTTACTTAAATACGGTGTAACCAAACATTAAAAAATAAGCTTTAGAAAACACCTATTTTTCGCACAAAAATTCTATCATCAAGATATAATGTTTATAATGGTGTGGAGGGTATCTATGTAGAAATTACGGAATTTTATTAACGGTTTTGAGAAGTGTAACTGTCTTAACATAGATACTGAAGTGCAAAAAAATATGTCGCTATGTTGTTACTTTATAAGGGAAAGATTGCACGATTGCGGCTGTACTGCTGAAATTTATTGTTAATAAAAATGAAAAAAAATTAAGTCATGTACATGTATAAAAAATAAATATAATTAAAAGTAACTTTACATGGCATCGCAAAAATCTTACTGAATTTTTGCGAATTTTAAAGAAAGAATTTTACGGTTTTTCCTCATGGATTAAGGTTGCGTTGGGTGCCTATTCAGGTGTTGGCTCGTCACTGACAGTGGTTCTAAGATACGACGCCCGTCGCAAATAGCCCTCGTGTAGCTCTAGTGCGACGATAATTCAAACCTAACCTAACCTAATCCTCATTGATTTATTTCTTTTTATTAAAAAAATTCTAAAATAATTTGATTAGCATTCATTAATTGATTACTGTATTGATTGTATTTTCAGAAAATGGAAATATTGATCTATTTATCAATAGGCTATAAATTTGATACCAATTTAAGATAAATTTTAAATAATATATTTTTATGTACACCATATCCTCAGACTAGGGGGCAAAGCCCCCTGTTCGCTGTCGCTCGCCAACCCCCGGGAATTGCTACGCAATTCCTATTTGTTCGCTCCGCAAACAAACATGCAAGACTAATATGAGGATACTGCCAATGCATTAATGCTCCTCTATACAGTCTGGCTAGTTTCCGTGGAACTGCTCCATTGGAATCACGTAGCTAAGCAACGATCTCTACCAAAGCCACTAGACCCAACCTGAGCAGTCCCGGCACAAAACAAGCACACCGCCACACTTACTTTCAGCGTTTATGATTAGCTGAAGCCCTGGCTTTCAGCGTCCGTGGCTAAGTCACGCCGTAAGTCACGTGGCTATCAAGTGTCCGACGATTACAATTTTATCTATAATAATAAAAGAAGGAGTCTGTCTGTGTGCTGAATGTCTGTGGATCGCAAAAGACCTACTTAGACTGCTCTAAAAAAAAATCGAAATTTTTAATACCCATTACTTTTAATACCCGTGTGCACCTGAGGCTTAGTTTTTCCATATTTGATTGACATTTTTAATTAATATAATTAGTTTCAAAAAACGTCATCCACGTGGGAGTGCGGGACTACAACATGGCTTGAAAATACATTGACCCGGCTGAAACGGGGGCTTGACGCCATCCTCTATTGGTGTTTGCTTTTCAAATGCGCATGCGCTAACACGAATTTAATTTTGAGTGTATTTTAATAACTAGGCGGACCATAACAGGGATTCAAAACATAACGACCGGGCCGCAACAGGGGCTTGACGCCATTCTCTGTTATTATTTGAAAAAGAAGCGATGCGAAGTTAACGGGTTCCCAGTAAGGCGGGACCATACTGCTGGTATTATAAAAAATCCAACTCGTGACGGATAGGCCCGACACTGGGACAGACGTGCTCGTTAAATCTGTGGAGTCCAAAGTCCCGACGGCGTCAGCGTACGATGTCGCTCGAAGTTTCCGTTGGATGCCCACTCAGGTGTCGATCTCGTCACTTGACCAGGGTTCTAAATTACGAGACGTTATTGGCTGTGTTAAAGCTCCTGACGGAGGCTAGAAATAGGCAGCCGGAAACGATTACACTACCCACTACCTGGTACAGTGGCGGAAATTGATTTATGAACTGACAGTTTTTTAACAGTATTTCTTTATTAAATGCATTTTTATCGATTTAAATTTTATATACTATACAGGCTTTGCATTATAAATTATACACGTAAATAAAATTTTATATAAATTCATAAACAATTTATTTTGTTGATATTTTAGTTTTAGCATAGGGAAATTGATTTATGAACTTTTACATTCAAACTCAATTAATGATTGCTAAAACTGTTTTTTGTCGCTAATGCTTCCTTGATTTTGTTTTTCATAGACAACATAAAACTTTGGGTCAAGTTTTGGTCAAGCAATTTGCAGTTTTTAATGATTAAGTCCTTCTATTCCATAACTGATGCACACTTCATTAAAACCATACTCCATTTGAGTAAATTATTCAAACCAATTGATCTCAGACATTATTCTTGGGGTTTAAGTCATGGCTATTGGCAGGCTGATCTAAACGAACAACAGTTAGTTCATTTTACCAGTCTTCCATTTCGTTTGAAATGTGGATACTTGCATTATCATGCATAAAAATCTAATAAAAAGCATAGTTTTGCCATGCAAAAAGGAATTAAAGAATTTTCTAGAACTAATATGCAATAAAGTGATGTTTGTCAGCCCTTCAGAAACATAACCTTGTTTCTTCAATCATAAGATATCGGGGCCCAAACCATCAAACTTCCACCGCTAACATATCTGCTGAAGACAGATCTTGGTTATTTCCGAAGATCCTTTCAAAAACATTTTAAACCATCACGTCCATCCAAATTGAACTTTTTTTCATCAGCAAATGTTACTTTTTTCCCATTTCTCTCCCTCCACCCCCACCTAATTCCTTTTCATGTAGTTACGACTATATTTTAATAGCCTGTTCTTATGGTGAAGAGTAAGCTTTGGACCAGACTTCATTTTGGAACATTTCAAGTTCGACGACGATATCAATATTTGTCCTACTCTTCTGGGAGTTGCAGGAAGTGATTGTTCATAGCAAATTCGCCCTGTAATGCACAAATGCTGACACAAATGGTAACTTTTTGGGATACAATTCTGCTTTTGTCCCTCGTCCCACGAGGATTACACCTTTTTTAATGATGGTTTTTGCCGAAGTCAGAATGATTCTTCAAATATTTACGAATTATATTTATTGATCTTTTAATTAATATGCTAATTTCTCTTACAGATTTGTTACAATATTATATAAGGGTCATTTTTTACCTTTTCGGCTTCAATCATTCCCGCAAGTTTTCCTATTTAGTAAAATGGGAATAAAACAGATAAATTTCAACAAATTTGGCCTTAATCTTATTTATAAACACTGATAGCAAGCTCCCCTGAAGTTCAAATGAAGAACTAGTTAAAACATTTGGTACCTGGGTTCAAAATAAATTTGAGTTCATAAATCAATTTCCATCATTTGACATGCTTAAAAACTAAAATTTGATATATTTTTATTTAATATCATTTTTTGAAAAAAAGTATGTGTGAAATTCCTTTATTGTGCTCTGAATACCCAACACACAAAATTTGAATTGTTAGCACTTAATACAAAGCGATATCTGGTGAAAAGAATGTTAGTTCATAAATCAATTTCCACCACTGTATTATATAGAGATATCCTCAGACACGAATATTTTTTATTTAGCTTAAATATTATATTAATGCTGCACTTATTTTTCCAACAACAAAATTTAAAGTAGCGTATTACCTACTAAATTTAAAATCTTTAACTTGGAGTTAAAGATTTAACTTTGGTGGAAACAACTGTCCTTTAAATTTCTTTTTTAGATAATATCGTACACAAAATTTTTGTTCTTTGCACCACTATTTTTTATATAATCTTTTTTTAAAAAAAATAAATAAAATTTTAGTACCATAACTATAACAATATTTAATGTTTTAAAAATATTCACCATCGTGAATAGTGTGAAATTAATTAATCGAATAGTTAGATTACGCCGGTAAAAATTGCGTCTCATATGATTAGCACCCAAAAAATCAATCAAGTACATAATTGGCATGGGTACTTTCGGATTGTTTAAATCTCGACTTACTTCAATATCTGCAATGAGTTTATATGAATTGTAACAATTTACTGTTACAAACAATTTTTTATGTCTAAACTGAAGAATCTTGATCTAAGATCACGCATATTTTCTGGTATCATTTGGGTTTTCTCATTATTAAAAATTCTATGAATAATATAAAACCCAATTGGTGCTTTTTTGCCCCATGAAGTAAAAAGAAGCTTTCGACAAGCCCAAGCAAAAATTGCCTCGACTCTTCTGTACACTATGGGGTATCGCACAATTTGCTATTGAATGCGTTGCGTTTCAATTTTAGCCTTATTCACTATGGTGAATAATTTATTTTAAAAAAATAAAGCATGTCGCAGCAGTGAGCAGATGCGTAAATTGCTATTTTAAACTTTATAAAATCTTAATTTGTTAAAAAGTAGTGGTGCTAAAAACTAAATTTGCAATACATTAGAAAAGGAAATTTAAATTTTTTTAATTATTATTTTTTAGTATTATTTATCCTATTTTTGACACTTCTTTAGTTTAATCGTTTCTTCTTTATTCAATAGGGAAAAAGTCTTTCCATCAATTAAAATTCGTATAACTTTATTTATGTTTAATTAGCAAAATATATTTTGTTCATTTTTTTAACTACGTGTTTCGAAATTTCAGGAGAATTATGTGAGTGAACTATTGAATGACAGATTTTTATCCTAATTTTCTTTTTCAATTCGATATAATTAAAAAAACAAAGATGTCCATCCTTTTCCCCTTCCAAATACAGTTCAAATAATTTTTTTAAATGTCATCAGAGATATCTTGAGACCAACTTTGTGTCCTTTGTCCCGTTTGTAAAAGAACTTAGTTTTTCAAGGTTTTTTTTCCATAATAATCATAATACAAAAAAATCATTAGCTACAAATTGCCTTGACTCTTCTGTATACTTTGGGTAGCTTCCATATAGAGGGCTTTACTTTTTTTTATAGCCTTATTCACCAAGGTGAATAATCTTTTAAAATATTATCCCACCCGTGCTTGAACGATAGATGCAAGTGTTTCCAATTAATTTTTTTTAAATATTAATTTGTTAAAAAGTTGTGGTGTTAAAAATAAATTTTGCAATACATTAGAAAATGAAAGTTTGACTTTTTTAGAAAAATATTTTGTCCATTTCTCGACACTTCTTATCTATAAATGTTTCTTTTTGATTCGATAGGGGAAAAAGGTTAACATCAGTTAAAACTTCGTGTAACTTAATTTATGTTTAATTTTGCAAAATATATTTCGTTCATTTTTTAACTATGTGTTTGGAAATTTCAGGAGAATTTGATGAGTGAACTATTAAATTACTGATTCTTATCCTAATTTTCTTTATTAATTCGATTGCTTTTTTTTTTAAAAAAAAAAGACGTCCATCCTTTCCCCCTTCCAAAATCCAAATACACTTCAAACCTGTTCTGTTAAAAAATTTTTAATGTCGTCAGAGATATCTTGGGACCAAATTTGTGTCCTGCAATTTTAAAGAACTTACAAATTTTCAGGTGTTTTTTTCTGAACCACACGTTGTATATGGGCAATCACGGTGTGGAATGAAAATTTCCCTGTAAATTTACCCTAAATCTCTCTCTCTCTCTAAAATTTCTCAATACACTTATTTGGTTTGGTCAAAATATATTTTTCTATACTCACTCGTAACTGAAGAGTTTGTGTAAAAAAAGAATCAACAATTATTACTTTTCTGAAATTCTTTTTTAACTTACATCCCTACAGATATAGGTGAGCATTGAAAATAAATATTTAAAAAAAGTTGTGTGATTTGTTTTTGGAAGATTAAGAAGTATATAATGAAAAAAAAATCCTTGTTTAATTCCTTTTATTTGTGGAGGTATGAATAAAAGTTTATGAAACTTTTTTAACATTATGGGTGTTCAACTTTGAATGCTTATTAGCTCAGCAAATAATGCAAAGTAAATAATTCTTTTTTCTTCATGGGGTATTTTGAAGGTGTTGAACATTTTTATGTAAAAAAAATTGGGTGTTGCCATTGGAATTTTCAAAGTTGGTACACATTTTTATATGTAGACGACCCCTTATACAATTTTTGTTGTCAGGTCTCAGTTCCTTACGCTATTTCCTGAAAAATGACACCTTTCACAAAGTTCCTTGACCAATAGCAGCCGAGAAACGAGGGGTGGAACATTCCCCCCCCCCCCCCCCTCAGCTGTACATAATTTGCATGAGTACTTTCGGATTGTTTAAATCTCGACTTACATCAATATCTGCAATGAGTTTAGACGAAGTGTAACAATTTACTGTTACAAACAATTTTTTATATCTAAACTGAAGAATCTTGATCTAAGATTTTCTGATAGCATTGGGGTTTTCTCATTATTAAAAATTCTATGAATAATATAAAACCCAATTAGTGCTTTTTTTGCCCCATGAAGTAAAAAGAAGTTTTCGACAAGCCCAAGCTATAGATTGCCTTGACTCTTCTGTATACTATGGGGTATCGCACAATTTACTATAGAATGCGCTGCGTTTCAATTTTAGCCTTATTCACTAAGGTGAATAATTTATTTAAAAAATTGAAGGATATGAATTCAGAGACCAGATGCGTAAAATGCTATTTTAAACTGTATAAAATATTAATTTGTTAAAAAGTAGTGGTGCTAAAAATTAATTTTGCAATACATTAGAAAAGGAAATTTAAACTTTTTTTAATTATTATTTTTTAGTATTATTTATCCTATTTTTGACACTTCTTTAGTGTAATCGTTTCTTCTTTATTCAATAGGGAAAAAGTCTTTCCATCAATTAAAATTCGTATAACTTTATTTATGTTTAATTAGCAAAATATATTTTGTTAATTTTTTTTAACTACGTGTTTCGAAATTTCAGGAGAATTTTGTGAGTGAACTATTGAATGACAGATTTTTATCCTAGTTTTCTTTTTCAATTCGATATAATTTTTTAAAAAAAAGAGGTCCACCCTTTTCCCCTTCCAAATAATTTTTTTTAAATGTCATCAGAGATATCTTGAGACCAACTTTGTGTCCTTTGTCCCCGTTTGTAAAAGAGCTTAATTTTTCAAGGTTTTTTTTCATAATAATCATAATACGAAAATCATAAGCTACAAATTGCCTTGACTCTTTTGTATACTTTGGGGATTTCACAGCTTTCATATAGAGGGCTTTACTTTTTTTTTATAGCCTTATTCACCAAGGTGAATAATCTTTTAAAATATTATCCCACCCGTGCTTGAACGATAGATGCAAGTGTTTCCAATTAATTTTTTTTTAAATATTAATTTGTTAAAAAGTTGTTTTGTTAAAAATAAATTTTGCAATACATTAGAAAATGAAATTTTAACTTTTTTAAAAAATTATTTTGTCCAATTCTCGACACTTCTTATCTATAAACGTTTCTTTTTTAATTCGATAGGGAAAAAAGTCTTACCATCAGTTAAAACTTCGTGTAACTTAATTTATGTTTAATTTGGCAAAATATATTTCGTTCATTTTTCAACTATATTTGGAAATTTCAGGAGAATTTGATGTGTGAACTATTAAATTACTGATTCTTATCCTATTTTTCTTTTTTAATTCGATTGCTTTAAAAAAAGGACGTCCATCCTTTCCCCTTCCAAATACAGTTCAAATATGTTCAGTCAAACTTTCTTTTTTGTCGTCAGAGATATCTTGGGACCAACTTTGTATCCTGCGTTTTTAAAAGAACTTACAAATTTTCAGGTTTATTTTTTTCTGAACCACACGTTGCATAAGGGCAATCACAAGGTGTGGAATGAAAATTTACCTGAATCTTTACTCTAAATCTCTCTCTCTCTAACATTTCTCAATACACTTATTTGATTTGGCTAAAATATATTTTTTATACTCACTCGTAACTGAAGGGTTTGTGTACAAAAAGAATCAACAATTATTACCTTTCTGAAATTCTTTTTGAACTTACAACCCTACAAATATCGGTGAGCATTGAAAAAATATATTTTAATAAGAAATTTTTACATCCTGATTTTTTTCTATCCTGATACCAAGTATTTGTTCAAATGCTTTGTGTTTAGACTCGAATGTTTCTTCTAAAACACTGGTCTCCAAAAGTTATGGGACAAGCGCATTTTTTTGATAAAAAAAGTGTAAAAGTAATTTTTGGCAGCATTCAATTGTTGATTAATGTAAAAGCATAGACTAAAGACAAGTATAGATAGGCCAATCTGATTGGATTGCCATTGGAGATTTTCTATATTGAAATTGACATAGACGCTAGCGCTCTTGTAGTTCGGTTTGGAACTACGCGTGCTGACAACGCATCGTTACCAAAACATTCCTCGTTGCTATGAAATTTGATGCGAAAAAGGATTAAACTGCAGTATTTTAACATGAAAATTACTTTACAGAACCATTTTTTTTTGTATACATAGACGATTAAAGACAAATTTTGCACATATCAAAACATCCATTCAACTCAATGATATTATAGTTTTTAGTACCAACATTCCAAGTTTGTAAGATATTTTTTAGCACTTATTACTCTTTTTGTTATAAGTATTTAAATAAAAAAAACTATATGAAATCAATTTTCATAATGGGTTACCTTTAAAAAATGAGGACACAATTTGCATAACAAAGCAAAAGATTTTATTAAAACAATCAAATACAAAAAAAAAAATCCAATGTCAATAGCAAATACCATACATATTTCCTAACATCTTTCATAACATCATACATACATCTTTTGTAACATCTTACAAGCCCATATAAAATGGTATGTGATTATTAGCTTACTTGAGATGTGTTTTCTTTATTTGTGTTTATGTATATTAATAATGCTATGGCAGATCTGTAAAAAATAACAAAATTAAATATTCAACAAAAGGTGTAAGGATACTTCAGCCTTCTTGTACGGCATAACTTGTATATTTTTCGAGGAAAACAACTAATTAAATGTTAAAGTTTTGTTATGTACGCAATTTTTTAACTTCGAACTAACATTATTCACTGGTATGAATAATATCTTTTTAACTTGTCGTTTCAGATTCGGATGATAACATTTGGATGAACTAAAAATTTATAAATTATTGAACTATTTTTAAATACTGGTAAAAAAATATGAGCAATTTTTCCCAAAATTATCAACCTTTAAAATAATTGAAGGTCGAAGTACAAATCTTCTTTAACAATTGTAACAGAGTTTATATTTAATTACTTTTCTTTGAAAATATTTTTTGTAATTCAGACCTGATCCCATTAAAAAGTATTCCAAAACAGGACCATAATACTAAACAATATGTATATAAGCGAATTCATGATGCATTAGTAACAAATTTTGAAATCTTGTGACATAATTATTTTATTTTTAAAAGGAAAATGTTAGTTCTGAAATCTGTTTGCGGTTGATGCCACTTATTTATAAAACTGAATTAATAAAATGTAAGTCAATTGGCTTTATTGAGGTGAGGTATTTAATTCCAGTATTTCCTTTGATCAGTGTTCTGATTGGTGCCCTGTTCCCACGTTTTATTGATCTGCCAATCGACAGTCAAAAACTAATTTATTTTTATTTAGCATTTCTGACCTGGAACGCTCCCATTGCCCTAACACTCCAATGATTGAGTATCAATTGTTGTTCTTGTTGAGCTTGAAGATATAATTTACAGTCAACCCCAGATTAAGTATGCAGTTGCGCGCGCATACGCGGGGGAAAAGTCGTGAGTAAATGAACCTCACTATCCAATCAGAGCAGGCGACGAAATTTTGCCTGCGCTGATTGGCTGCCCCTTTGAGAAACTCTCATATTCGTGCACGTTGTTACGTCAAAATTGAAAGAAAAAAATAACTAATATTACACTCTAACTGAAAAAAAACATAATAAAATTAATACAAATATGTTTTGGAATTACGAATAAAGTTGTTTTTTTAGTGTGAAATACCTTTTTTTAATTCGATTCTCGCACTCGAAAATGAGAACTATTTACCCCATTTTCCGTAGAACATTTACATGCTGCAAACTTAATGTGAGTTTTACATATTTTTTTATGTCCCTTTCAGTCTTTGTAATAAGGTAAATAAAATCTAACATATTTATTTTCTTTCAAATCAGAGCAAGTCCAGACCCTCCCTTCCAAAATCGGTTCATCCGATCTTAATTCTTTTTTAGTTAGAAAGCTATGACTTCAGAGACCCAACATTCATACTTTTTGTCCGTCTGTCTGTGCGATAGGACGGACATAAATCTACCATTTTTCGACGAATGTCCCATTGGATTAGCATTGAAATTCAGTTTCGAGTCATTTATATCGCTGTCGCCAACCCAACAATGGCATGAGATACTTTATTCATTTAAAAATAATATTATCTGAAGCAAAATTTATTTTGGTTGTAAACCAATTTAGAATGACGTCGGAAATGTCATTATTTGATTGTTTACTATTTGTTTACTAAGTAAGTGGCAAGGCATATTTTTTTGCGCATAATCCTGATTAGTTTTAATTTACATTTCTTATTTTAAGTGCATTTTGGAGTAGTTTCATGTTTTTTGTTCTACGAATAATTATATATTTATGTATAACTGCAAATAAATCATAAAGACGATAAGTAATATTTATTTTATTTGCGATAGAAAATTAACGAAAATAATTTAGTTTGGCTTTAAGAGGGTTAAATTATAGTTGGATGCTGTGTTTAGTGAAATTTATTCCTAATGTATAAAAATTTAATCTGGAAACGGTTGTAAATGGCACTTACTATTACGAACATAGTTGTATCCCGGTAAGAATTTTAGTAAGTATTTAAGTAACAGAAAAGTAGGCTATTTTAGTTCTTTTAGAACTTCTTGTTTTTATATATTTACCAGCGGGTGACCGAGCTCTGCTCGGAGAAAATAGGTATCGAAGCTAACTCGAAGATTTAAATTTTCAATTGTGATTTATCAAAACAATCACACCATAAGAAAATTTGTGAAACCATTGGTGAAAAGATAACCGGTTAAAGTTAATGTGACCAGATTTTCAAAATCAAAAAGTGGGACACTACATCACCGCCCCCCCCCCCCCGGTGTATTTTTTAAGTATTTTTTAAGCACATAGTAGTCCCTTCACACAATGACACACTTGGTATAAGAAAGATAAGGAAGGCGCGTTCAACAGCAGCAGTGGCTCCAGGCAAACAGAAACCATACTCCACCAATTTGTTGATGACTTTAGCTTCATTTAACCATTGTAAACAAAGTTAGAGTTTGGAAAGGGAACTATTCTATACAAAGGTAAAGTTTTGAAAGTCATAGGAAATGAAATGTAATTGATAATTGGCGTTTCGTTGAAAAGCAACAAAAATGTCGAAATGTGGTAAACATTCCATTTCATACTTCATTCAACTCGATAGGTATAGCAACCATACGTTAAATTTTCAAGATCGCCAAAAATCGCCAATGAACAGAATAGAACTGAAATCGTCTGCTGATTGGACCTAAAAAAATATTCATGTTACCATTTCTGTAAAACTCAATAAAGTTTAAAGCAAGGTTGAATTTATTTAAATTTGAAAAATTAAAATCTTAACTAAACATTTGTAGCTTAAGCAGAGGCTTATAGCTTTAGCAGATGGCATCAGGAAAGTAGCCATTATGGCGAACTAAGTTTGAAAATATCCTATCTGTAACTCCGAACTGCTTGACCGTAGCGCTTCAAAACCTGTGCCAATCGATTCGTCGTGGCCAAAACCCCCAGACCCCCAAGTTTACCGGAGTTTATTAATTCTGGGGCGATTTTCGACTTGGCACCAATTCCTCGTATTATAGTATAGTTAGAGTTTGGAAAGGGAACTATTCTATACAAAGGTAAAGTTTTAAAAGTCATAGGAAATGAAATCATGAAATGTAATTGATAATTGGCGTTTCGCTGAAAAGCAACGAAAATGTCGAAATGTGGTAAACATTCCATTTCATACTTCATTCAACTCGATAGGTATAGCAACCATATGTTAAATTTTCAAGATCGCCAAAAATCGCCAATGAACAGAATAGAACTAAAATCGTCTGCTGATTGGAACTAAAAAATATTCATGTTACCATTTCTGTAAAACTCAATAAAGTTTAAAGCAAGGCTGAATTTATTTAAATTTGAAAAATTAAAATCTTAACTAAACATTTATAGCTTAAGCAGAGGCTTATAGCTTTAGCAGATGGCATCACGAAAGTAGCCATTATGGCGAACTAATGAAGTTTGAAAATATCCTATCTGTAACTCCGAACTGCTTGACCGTAGCGCTTCAAAACCCGTGCCAATCGATTCGTCGTGGCCAAAAACCTCAGACCCCTAAGTTTACCGGAGTTTATTAATTCTGGGGCGATTTTCGATTTGGGTCCAATTCCTCGTATTATAGTATAAGATAGAAATCTTTATTTGATTTTTTTATGCTTCATCAGATTTACTCAGATTAATTTTTTTTTAAATTAACAAATAAAGCTAAATTTTTGAATATGTATCCGTTAATGGGTGGATGGCTTTTTTAATTAATTGCTATTGTACTTAAATTGTATTTGGTTGGAAATTATATAGGTATTTTTTGTCTATTAACTTAGGGGAGGCATTCCTATGATTAAGTTATTGCATTAATTAACTGGAGGTGGGGGCCGGAGGATTTTGGAATACAGCTGCAAATAAAAAAGGTTGACAACCCCTTGGGACCTGAAATTTAAAATATGAGTCCCCCTCCCCCAAATAAAAATCTCAAAAATAAAACATCAAAAATATTCTTTAAAAAAAGTGTTTCATAATCCATGACAATTTTTGATGGTTTAAGTAAACTTACAACGCCAGACTCCGATAAATTTCTGGTTCTTCTAGAAGGCAATGTTTTTGATCACGACATTAAATGCTGCTTTTTAGTTCTACTGAAACAAGAGGCAGAAACAACTCATTGGAATGCATGATGTAATGTATGCAAGTAGCTGTGAAGACAACTTTTCAGATTGTGATGATTGATAACATTTACACATATAAATGTTTAGTATTTAGTAACATATATAATTGCATTGTGTCCTGAATGTAATTTTTTTTCGTAGTTTGGGTCTACATGTGAAACTTTTAAAGTTAATATTACTTTATTATACTAAAACAGTTTTGTTTATGGTGAAATTTTATTCTTAATGATTTTTGTAACAAAACATTTTAGTTAAAGAAGTTTTCATTTGAAATGTTAAGATGATGTAAGTAAGTAAACTTTTAAAGATTTTTTTGCGGATACATATGTTCTCAAAAGTTGGGAACCGTCGTTTAAAATAAGATTTCGTTTACAACTTTGTTGATTGATGATTGTCTTGAAGTAGGTTGAAAAAAGAATATTCTAATCAAATGTACTATTTTTCGATTTGATAATTAATATGATGCAGCTCACAGTAATTACGATATATAATTTAGAATAGTTTTTCTTTATGCATTTGTTGTATAACTTATTCGGTTAAATTTGAAAACATCAATTTTAAACATTTTGTGTGATAAGAATATTATATGGTTCCGGTAATATAATTTTTTTTCTGAAGACCTTAAAATTGAATCATAATAATTCTACCCCCCCCCCTCCTTGTTAAGAAATTGGAATATTAAAAACAGACCCCCCTCCCTTTATAGGATAAAATTTAATATTGACCACCTCCTATAATCCTCCCCCCCCCCCTTCTAACTACATAATGAACCTGAGAAGACTTATTAACCTTTTGCCACACATTAAAAGTGATTTTGCAAAAATAATTTGTACATTTTTTTTTATACCTGAAATAAAAATTATGGTAGAACTACCCATATGTGTTTACGTGTTGTGTCTGTCTTACTTGATGAAGTTTAATGAGCGTGTCTCTGACCAAGCATACAAGCCGGAAAATATATGTCAACCAACTAACCAACAAATTGATAGATTTAAATATTTGATTGGGTACGGACAGATTGACGGACATCTTTATCTTATCCTGTTAACATGTAGTTTTCATCTTATTTTAATTCTTAGTCAAAAATTGTAACACACAGATGTTCCACATCTTATCTACAAATTTGAAAGCAATAATAAATGTAGAGTAATTCTTTTTGTGTATAAAATATTACATTTAAATGCTATAACAATTTTCACACATGCAAAAAAAAAACATTGAGATTTACTTTAACTTTACATACTAAATAAAAAACAAAAACTTTGAGACCATAGTATATATTACAGCCAATGTGATAATTTCAGTTGTTTTTAATAGTAATCAATAAATTTTTTTTTTTATAGTTTCATTTTGCCACAGGTAAAAAATATCACAAATTATTCGATTAACATCGTATTAATATTATTTTTCCAATAAAGTTTTGTCAGTTTCATTAAAAGTGGTTTTTCATTATTAAAAACACTTTTTATCAAAAAAAAATGTAAAATTTATTTGACCCTTATACTTTATGGTGTTTTACTTTTTTTTATCTATTAATTTATGCTGTTAACTTTATATACCTAATTTTTTAAACTGATACCGATTAAACCTTAGTGCATTGAATTCCAGGTTAAAACCTTATTTACTTAACAAGCCCATTTTTAGTTTCTATAGAAACTACCACCACACACTTGTTAATAGTTGTTTATGTAACTAAGCTGTTTACATTAAAACTGATAACAATTTTTGACTTAACAAAAAAAAATCCATTTACTATAAGGCTTGGAAAATTCATCGCTAAAAGCTTTAAACAAAACTCTATTATGGAAATTAATATTTTAACGCCATGTAAAAGGTTCATGAAACTTAAAAATTTATACGCACAATAGAATTGAATGTGACAGCAAACTAGGAAGGAGTAAATTTATTCTTAGATAGGTAACTCTGGTCTTATTGATATCTGACTTTGAAGTGCTCATAAATCTATAGGACTTTCATCATCATCTAGGGCACTACAGCCTTGAGCAGGCCAGGGCCTTCCCAACGAGCTTTTGCCATCTGGATCTACTTTGAGCCACGGCTCTCCAGTTGTTTACTCCTAAAGCCTCGGTTTCCTCGGAGTCCGTCAACAGATTTAAGCGGTAGGACAAGTGCGGTGAGTGACGTCATACAAATTACTGATATTGATTACGCTAAAGTGGTTTCCTCGGGAGCGTTGCCGGACAACTCAAACGATCACCAGATTGCGTTAGGAAAATCCTGATGTTTTTATTGTTGTCTGTTGTGTGGTGTGCTTGCCAAAAATTAAAAATTTGAGGAAATGACGGAAGGCGAGAGTTGTTTACGCTTGCCGATTAAGAAATTCTAATTTGATTTTGTGAGAAATCACGAAAGAACCTAAATTTTCCATTTTTGACATGCAAAGACGAAAACCGAAACAACAGCAGAGCTGAGTTGAGTGAGTTCGCTAGGTTTCCAGTTTCGTGTCACGTAACGTTCCGATTAAGCGGTGGCCTGTAGAGTGACGTCATCCACGTATAATAGCAGTCGCATTTTTCTGGAGACAGACTCCGAGGAAGCCAAGGCATTAGGTTCACAGGTCTTCTTCGACTGCATCCATCTATAGTTGGTGGGCGACCAATGGGTACTATGTTTTATATCCGAGCCAGAAGTTAATTAAAGATATTTTAAAATAATGTTAATGTTTAAAATAATGATTAATATATTTGCTTGCTCACTGCTCATGATTGCAGAAGCTATTATTAACATGATGTTGCTCACATTACTCACTCGTACCACCAGAAATTTCCCCGCGTACCACTAGTGGTACGCGCACCACAGGTTGGGAACCTCTGCTCTAAGGCTTTTAGGTGAACTAATGTAGAGCTCCTATTTTTTTTCCTGCATTAAGGCATACACCATGAACAAAAGTTGTAAGAGATAAGGACTAGTGTGAATAGATTTTATTAAAAAATGAAGTTGAAAGTTTACAAAAAAAATCTTATTTTTCGGCAATTTTTATACATAAAGCTACATAACTGTTCTTGTATGTCTATTAGCTCAATATCCATACCAACTGTAACGAAACGAGTGAGAGTTTAAAGCCGCTAGGCGGCGCTGCTTGCAGTGCAAAGCTGCTTATGCATATGGAATCATTTTATTTCACTAGCCTTTTAGAAGTAGTCTTATAAACAGCTTTTTTGGTTACTTGGCTCGTCTCCTATCCAATCTACTCCCAGTATCGGTGATGCAGTCTGCATGAACTGAACTTTCTTCCAACACCAACATTTTTTAATAGATGTTCGACGAAAACTTTTCAAAAATGTCCACTAAAAAATTATTTAAATTGCAGGAGGAGTAGCATTTAAAAAAAACGTTAAATTTTTTTTTACAAATCTCTATTTTTAAAAAAACTTAAGTTGTAATATTTATTATTTTTCCGTAGTATATGTTTATTGAATCTTCCGTATATATTTATAGAACCTTAGGTCTATGTAAAAATATTTAATTTGGATGCTAGCATTATAAAAATACCGGATTTAATTATTATTATTATTATTATTTTTTTTTTTCATTTTTTTTAAGGGGGGGAGGGGGTACCACGTCCCTTTAATAATTTCATATCGAAGTAAATAATTTTCATGAAACTTTGTAGTCTTCTCTTGTTTGTCTGAAATATCTACTGCTCACTCTTTTCACGACCGTATTTTCAACCAAACTGGCTGTTCTATTTTATTAAAAAAAATGGTTATATTAGTTTGTTCTTTTTTTTCCACAATAGCAATGTTAGACGAATTGTAGATTTCACACTTCAATGTCATCATATTGCACGCCAAAAGAAATAATATAACTACTGCGTGAAAGGGTTTAATTATAATGAAAGTACTCATACTAAATTGAAATATAACTAAAGAATATTGAAAAAATGAAATATTTATGCAATTGTGTCATCATGACAATTGTTATTATCTTTTTTTATTAAAAAAAGCGTCGTTTTTTTGTGACTCACATAGAGTTCATATATGTGTCAAAAACGCTGGACAGTTCATTGAAGATTTAAAAAAGTAGGTTATTGCAAAAAAAAAGTCTATTTATAAGAGAATATAATCAGTCAGTTATTCTTTGCTTTGCGTATATACTTTTTTTCAATAAATAAAGTTAACTAATAGATGGCAAATAGTTAAAAAAAAGATATGAATGAAGTTCGCATATTTAATAACACTCGCTCTTTCGTCAATTTAAGTAAATATTACGGAATTATATTTGTATTTATCAAATACTTTGGAATACTTCATTTTAAGGGACAGAAATTGTATAAACGAATTTTGGCATCCTTAGTTCCTGCTCTTCTATATTTGCATTTAATAGAACGTGTTGTTTTTACTGTATACTTAGGACACGAAGAATGGTTTATGTGGAAGATAGAACTTTCTTTGATAATAAGCTGGTCTGTGAGGTTACTAGTTTGGCATACCTTGCGACGGAAATCTCAAAGAGTAATTTGCACAATGAAAAATATTAAAAGTTTGTCCTCGAAGTCTAAAAACAGTATTCATTTGAATTGTGCAGTAATTTTCATAACAATATTATCGCTTGCGTATTATGTAGTATTGACTTTTCTTGCTAATTACTATGACCTTAGATATTTATACCAACGTCAACTATACAACGTCAAGTTTAAAGTAACGTGGGTAAGAAGTGTTTCTTTCTTTCTAAGGGCTGTTTTCTTTCAATATTTACCACCACTTGCAGTGACACTAATACAATGTTTGCATTCGATTTTGTGCTACAAAATATCGATGCATATAAATGAATTCGCAAAAGAAATTAAGGCGAGGAATGACAATTTTATTCTGGAAAACGCTACACAGTTCCTTAGCAAGTTTTCCAAAATTCTTGACGCTGTCGAAGACTTACAAAATTCGTTTTCTAGCACTCTATTTTGGTTGTGTGTTTATTACCTGCTGATAAATTTTAGTATGATTTCAAATTTCTTTATGTTCCCTCTAGAAAAATTTGATCCCGCATCTGTTCTTCATTACACATACATCATTTCATACATAACTGTGTCCCTGTGCTTACTGTTTCACTTTGCTGACTGTGTACCGACAGAAGTGAAAAATCTGAAGCTAAGTATATATAAGCAGTTTGTTAAGGGAGCAAAAGCAGGCATGTCAGGTGAAGAACGAGTGAACTTCTCGATAGTCCGGCAGATTGTTGATGTACCGGATTGTGTGCTGTCTGGTTGTGGTCTGCTGTACTTTACAAAGAGAAATTTGCTGACTGTTCTTGGATCTTTGGTGACCTATGGACTGATCATTGTACAGCTAAATCCACAAAAGGGCTCCACTTGTAACCCTTAAGGCTTTCTGCTTTAATCTTTTATGGAACTTGCCAATCACCGTTTTTGGAAAATGAACAAAACAAACAGTTGAGAATGAGGAAGTTGACAGAATTTCAAATTTATTTGCGAACATTACTTTTGTCAATTTCCAAAAACACGTCGAATGGTATTGCTCGCACGTGCATCAATTTTTTTAAAAAAATTAATCAGTAATTGACTTTAAATAAACAATAAGTCACTCTCATTTTTGCGAGTCATTTGGCGAGTTTTAATTAATAATTTGGGCGAGATTGGCAACATGTTTGGCGAAAAATAAAGACATTAAACCCTAATATGCAGCTGTAGTGCGATGGCCTTTATTGAATATCACATTCCAATTATAGCTTAACTATACATTTATTGCTTAAATATGCATATTTGCAATCAACAGAACCCTCAATAAAGAAATCATCAACTAAACATACAATAAATCCTGGAATGAAGACTGCACGGAAATACGTCACTTGAAACATATAAATTATTTTCAAATAATGAATTTAGTTCCTGACACAAAAATAAACATTGTTAATTTTATTTATTTTCGTGGAAAGTTTGATTAAATTTTTTTAGCAGATGGCATCAGGAAAGTAAAAAAATGATCGGATTTGAGCCAAAGTGGTGTTGTTTTTCCAGAAAATTCGAATTTTCTCTGAAAATAGAACATTTTGAGCTCTGAAAGCTCTTATTTTGTCACTTAAGTACGAACTACGCATTTGTGCCAAGTTATGAGTCAAACAAATGTCCAGTTTGTGAGTTTCTGAGAGACATACATACACACACACAAAACTTCATTTTTATTATTATAGATTACTGTTTACAAGTTTTATTACATTTAAAATTTAATAGAATTATTGCGTGTAAAACTACTCTAGGGGTTGATAGGGGAAACTGAAGTTTAATTTGAATGAACGGTGCTCAAAATTTATTATTTATTACTAAATTTATATTTATAATTGAATGTATTGAAAAATTAAATATTTATACTAATTTGTTTTAATGACATTTATTATTTTTAGTTTCAAAAGCTTCATTCGCTTCTACCTCTCAAAGTGCTCAGATGTTTCTCCATTGTTGGGTAGTTTAGTTATTTTCAAGAAAATTCGAATTATAATTCGAAAATTCGAATATCTACTTTCCTTATGTACCCTCTAGAAAAATTTAATCCTGCAGATCTTTTCATTACTCTTATTTCATTACTTTCATATCTTTATCCCTGTATGTTCTGTTTCACTTTGCTGACTGTGTATCAACAGAAATGAAAAACTTAAAGCTAAGTATTTATAAAAAGTTCCGTAATGTTGCGCAAACGAGCATGTCTGCAAATGATCGTGTGAACTTTTCTATAGTTCAGCAGATTGTTCATGTACCGGATTGTGTTTTGTCTGGTTGTGGGCTGCTGTACTTCACAAAAAGAAATTTGCTGGCGCTGCTTGGAACTTTGGTGACTTATGGACTGATTCTTTTACAGCTAAATCCACTGCCACAGTCTGCTGCGAAATTAGTAAGAGATTAGGGCTTTAAAAACGCGCTTCGTTCAAACCTGCTTAAGAGAAGAATTCTTAACTTATTTTCCCCTCCTTCTTCATTGATGCTGTTCAATAAGCATATGAAGAGTACACAGAAAAAACCTATTGATTTGTAGAGAAGTTTCCTTAGCAGGCCACTTTGGCGATGATAGCGAGTGATCGCCTGAACTTGTGCAAGGAAACCAGTTCCTACCACAGAGATCATAGTCAAAGTAATAGAGTGGCAGGTCACGTGAATTCTATTGCTAACGACGGGACGCGCAAGGAGCTCCCAGAAAAGTCCCAATGAAGCCAGTGTTGTACGTCACGTGATCTGCCCCGCTAATACTGTAACTATGATCTCTGTGGTTCCTAGCTACCAAGATTCAGGCGATTGACGATCCCGGCGCTTGTACCAAGCGAAGTAGAAAGTGAGAAATCGGTTTTCTGCCGCCAATGTCCGCCAAGCCGACAATTCCGGGCGTCCGCCTAATAAATCAATCGGTTCTTCCCGTGTACTCCTCATATGTATGTGGTTGGTTGATCGAATATTCTTTCATCAAAACTACCCCCAGCTTCATGTTGATGCAGCCCTTAAATCTTCTAACATCTCATGGTACATATTTTTGTCAGAGATCTGCTGAATTTGGCCACGAAGAACGCAGTGGGGACTGGCCAAAACAAATTTTCCGACTCTCTACTATGAGCTAGAAGGAAAATTAGTTATTTTTGGTACAGTTTAGTTGTTAACTAGTCTGTAAATCTCGTGATGCGATTTGGACGATATTTTTTTTACATTGTCCGATTATTGGCACAGTTATCTTCTTTTAAATAATCCCTTTTCGCCTATTTGTTTTTGCACACTTCAGAAAACGCATCTAATTTGCAATTGTAATCAATTATGTCACTTAACATTCATTAATAGTATGCTAAAAAAGACATTTTACGTGATATTATGTGGTGCACAATTAATTTTTCAAACTTCAAGACAATGAAATTTTATAATTTTTTTTAAAATTGCACTCGCGGTACAGCTTTTTTTTTAACTTTCCCACTTCTTTATCAAGGAAAATTGAAGGAAGTATTCTTTGAATCTCGCCAAAATTTTACAATGGCATCTATCCATTCCTAATTAGGTGTTTTTATTCCACTAATGGGGCTGCAATATGGTCGGTCAAGCCTTTGCAGACTCGGCATATTCCCCAGAACTGAGAGCCATTTTTTGTGGCACAATCTAGACGACTCTCGCTACCAATTTTGACGCCCAGATTACAATGAATCTGAGCTCTCTGTGGATGTTAAAGCATGCCAAGATTTAATTTTGCCGAGAGAATCTAAGCTAAATGGATACTCCAAGGATCTTTTTACATGCCATATAATTATATGACATACGCGCCCAGGATTAGATGTTGGGGTTGCATTAATCGTAAGATGTAATTTAATTGTAATTGTGTCAGTGTAGTCATTGTTTTGTTTATGGGCTTGTAAAATAAACGTTTTTGTAAACCCCTTTGTAATGTGAAACTGATTTTTTTCAAATATCAACACAAAATGTATTTTTGTATACTTTTTTTACTCATTAACTCTTGTCCTTTAACTATTTTTTTCACTTATTCACTTATAGGGAGGGGGGCGATACATGTAAAAATCGAACTTTTTTATTTCATAAATATCTAAAATAACATCTCACAAATATGTCTGCACATTTTTAGAATATAGTATACATTAAAGTCAATGCTATAATACATATTAATGCCAATGCTATAATATATATTAAAGCCGATGCAAAAATTTTAGTTATTTTATTAATAGCAACCTATGATTCTTGGTATTTCTCGTTTTATTTCGTCACAGGTAAAAATATCACAAATTTTCCCCTTAACATCTTATTTATGTTATTTTCCAATAAAGTTTTATCAATAGCATTGATATATTTCCTTTTCTTGAATAAGAAACGTTTATCTTTAAAACGAAAACTATGTTTGACCCTTATACCTTTTGTTTTGTCTTGTATCTGTTACTTTATCTTATTAATTTCTTGTACATAATTTTGTAAACTGATACCTATTAAACCTTATAACATTAAAATTAAAGGTAAAAACCTTATTAATAAAAACACGCCTAATTTATTAGTTTCTATAGAAACTGCCATAATGGATTTGTCCATACTTGTATAATTGTTTATATAAGTAAGTGCTGTCACAAAACAATTAGCGATTTTTCTTGAAATAAAATATCCATTAGCAAAATAAATGTGAAAATATACATTAAAATAATTAATCAAACTTGCATTAAGGACATTAATATTTGAACGACAAATAATGGGTTCACGAAACTTTGATTTATGGTTGCAATAGAATTTAACGCAACAGCAAACTATAGATCCCGCCATCCTTTTATGTCCCACTATGGAAAACTGGAACCGGTTTTTTGCCCTCGGTTTTGACCGAGAAACCGTTTTTTCATGAGGCCGGTCTAAACTGGAAACCGGTTTTCTGCGGGGAAAACTGTCGAAAAACCGGAAGTCGTTTTTTGTTGTTGTCAAAAACAGTCTTCGGATATATATATATATATATTTTTTAAATTATACAATAAAAAAAATATTAGTTTTGCACTATGTTAACTTCATAGATCACAAATTGGAACAATTATTTTTTAAAAATATAGGAAAAGGAAATAGAGATGAAATAATGCAAAGCTAATAAAAATTCTCAAAACGATTGGAAAAACCGGAATAAAAAAAGAACTTTGTAATTTTTATAATAAAAAAAGTAAGAATTAGAAAGAAAACATAGAAATTAGTTCCCAACAAACACTTTAAACATTTAAAATTGACTGTGTAAATTGTTGTTGTTGTTTTTAATTCGAAAATAAAATTTAAATATTAATGAATTTTTTCAATTAATTAATAAAAAACTGAGAAATAACGGTTTCATGGAAAACCGGTTTTTAAGGTTCGGTAAAACCGAGTTGGTTTTACCGGCGTTGTAAAAAACGGTTTTTGAAAAACCGGTTTTTTTTGTTCCGAAAAACCGCCATCCCTAGCTTGTTCTCATTTGGTTGGCGGCGAGTACAGCAAAAAGTTACGCGTTGAGTTTCTTAAAATATACATTTTGTTGGATTGATTAGATGTTTGAATGTTTCTTTCAGACATTGTGACTGGCTCTTTTGATTCTTGTACGTTGTTGCAGTTTCGAAAATTTTTGCCTCGTATCATTTTATAAATTAAGTCTTAAATTTTTATAATAGACAATAATGTTGGAAAAGACTTAATGTTGTACTACAGCCATGAGATGTTTGAATGTTTCTTGAAGACAATGTGACTGGCTCTTTTGATTCTTGTACGTTGTTGAAGTTTCGAAATTTTTTGCCTCGTATCATTTTATAAATTAAGTCTTAAATTTTTATAATAGATAATGTTGGAAAAGACTTAATGTTGTACTACAGCCATGAGATGTTTGAATGTTTCTTGAAGACAATGTGACTGGCTCTTTTGGTTCTTGTACGTTGTTGAAGTTACAATTTTTTTTTTTTTGCCTCGTATCATTATAAGTCTTAAATGCTTGTAATAGAGACAATGTTGGAAAAGACTTAATGTTGTACTACAGCCATGAGATGTTTGAATGTTTCTTGAAGACAATGTGACTGGCTCTTTTGGTTCTTGTACGTTGTTGAAGTTACAAATTTTTTTTGCCTCGTATCATTATAAGTCTTAAATGCTTATAATAGAGACAATGTTGGAAAAGACTTAATGTTGTACTACAGCCATGAGAATATGAGATGTTTGAATGTTTCTTTCAGACATTGTGTCTGGCTCTTTTGATTCTTGTACGTTGTTGTAGTTTTGAAATTTTTTGCCTCGTATCATTTTATAAATTAAGTCTTAAATTTTTTTATAGACAATAATGTTGGAAAAGACTTAATGTTGTACTACAGCCATGAGATGTTTGAATGTTTCTTGAAGACAATGTGACTGGCTCTTTTGATTCTTGTACGTTGTTGAAGTTTCGAAAATTTTTGCCTCGTATCTTTTTATAAATTAAGTCTTAAATTTTTATAATAGACAATGTTGGAAAAGACTTAATGTTGTACTACAGCCATGAGATGTTTGAATGTTTCTCGAAGACAATGTGACTGGCTCTTTTGGTTCTTGTACGTTGTTGAAGTTACAATTTTTTTTGCCTCGTATCATTATAAGTCTTAAATGCTTATAATAGAGACAAAATGTTGGAAAAGACTTAATGTTGTTCTATAGCCATGAGTCGGAGTTGACCGAATATTGCTTTAAATTAGAATTTTTATTTTGTGTCTAGAACCAAAGACAAAGCACAAATTTTAAAAAAAAATCTATTTCCTTAAAAATGAGTATAACTTGTAAAGTTAATCTATTTCCCCATTACCAATATACCATCAATGACTCTGGATTTCTTTTTATATATTTGAAATACTTTGGAATTCTAAACTTTTTACAAAGACCGAAAACGTGTACATACATATTAACGTTACTAATTCCTACACTCTTGCATTTGGAGTACGGAGATAACATTTCGCGGATTGTAAAGTACGTCGACGCTGATTGGTTTTCGTGGAAAGATGTAGTGGTCTATATGATAGGTGTCACTATGCGATTACTTGCATGGCATTCGATGAGACGAAACACGAAAAATGTCATCAAAACTATGGGAAAAATTCGCAAAATATCCTCAAAACCATTAAGGGGTCACAGGAGTCTTAAAAATGTGCAAAGAAGGTACTACAAAACATAGTTTGATCCTTCATGTAATTTTTTAACTACTCAATATACAAGTAGAATTTTTTAATTGTAATTCTACAATATTTATTTAATATAAAACAATTTTAAAATTTGTGAAACTTTAGCCAAAACTAAAATAAATGATATTAAGCATAAAGCTATTTGAACACATTGTGATTAGGCTTGCGCGGCAAATTGTGAGGTCAAAATTGAAAAAATTACCAGAAAAATGACTTTATATTGTACAAATATGTGCAAACAAGGACTTATACCTAAATTCTCAGCTCAATTTTATTTAGAAAATATTTTAAGAACTTTTTTCGAAAAAAATTAATAAAAATTTTTAAATTTTGATTTAAAATTTTATTTTTAAATAATTTCTAATTAAAATTGAGCTGAGAATTTAGGTATAAGTCTTTGCACATATTTGTACAATATAAAGTCATTTTCCTGGTAATTTTTTCAATTTTGACCTCACAATTTGCCGCGCAAGCCTAATCACAATGTGTTCAAATAGCTTTATGTTTAATATCATTTATTTTAGTTTTGGCTAAAGTTTCATAAATTTTAAAATTTGTTTTATATTAAATAAATCTTATAGAATTACATATAAAAAAATTATACTTGTATATTGAGTAGTTAAAAAAATACATGAAAGATCAAACTATACTTTGTAGTACCCTCTTTGCACATTTTTAAGACTCCTATGACCCCTTAAATACTGCTGTCGTGGCAGTAGGTGGAGTAATGTTGGTGCATGGCATTATGCTTACTTGGATAGCGGATTATTATGAAATCGATTACCAGTTCGAGAGTCAGCTTTGCAGTGTCGAATTTCGTCAAAAGTGGCTGGGAAATCTCTGCTACTTTCTTAAAACAATGTTCACTTACATATTACCTAAAGCGACAGTCACACTGATACTCGGCATATATTTGATTCTGTGCCACAAACTTTCAACGTTCATTAAAGATTTCTGTCGAGAAATTGATACGCAACCATCTCATTCAGATCTTAAACATTCTCGGCAACTCCTAAACAAATTTTTCAGAATCCTGGACGTAATAAAAACACTGCAGAGTTCATTTTCCAACACCGCATTTTGCCTGAGTGTTTTCTACTTATTGCATTTATTCAGCTTGCTGTCGGGCTTTCTTCTATACAAAGAGGATGACCAGAACTCGTCAATGATTTTTGATTACATATTCAGCAGTTCGCTTGATTTTCTATCCCTGATTTTAATGTACTACATTTCTGACTCAATACCAACACAAATAAACAACCTGAAGCCAATTGTGCACGCCAAGTCCGGCACATTGGCGACGGATGATTCGTCTCTCGAGAATCGCGTGAATTTCTTGTTCGTCCAGCAGATCGTGGGTGCACCGGATTGTGTGCTGTCCGGCTGCGGAGTGCTGTCCGGCTGCGGAGTGCTGTACTTCACAAAAAAACATTTTCTGACTGTTTTCGGATGTTTGGTGACTTACGGACTTATTCTTGTGCAATTAAACAAACAGGGAACTGACTCTACCAGTATGTTGGATGAGGCAGTTTTGACAACTACAACAAAATAATAACTCTACGTAAGTTAGTTAGATAGTAGTAGTAGTATTTTAGTATACTCTTTAAACAAACGAGTGAAATCCACTCCAGTATGATAAGTGCATTTTCGACACTGAAAGGGAGTGAATATTAAATCAGACTGAGTTAAAATCACTCGTTTGGAGTGATTATGTCGGAGGTTTAGCACACAAAGGATCCACTCCAAGAGCAGTAGTGTATTTTCCAGACCGGGGGAGTAAAAGGTTCTTAATTGCAAGTCGTAATTGGCAGCGTTAATGCTCCTAAATAAGGTCAGAAATAGATAGCTGGAAATGATTAAATAATCAGACTAGCAATTGTCAGAGGATTGGCTCTACTTTGCATTAAATGGAAATAATAAGAAAACTTAAACTTTCTTTTTGAAGAGGGATATTGGTCACTCAATGGGCAAGTTTCAGGTTTTGAGTGACAGCAGAAATGCGGAATGAAATTTAACTCTTTCGCGATCCTCGATTGGTGGTTCAATAGCGAGAAAAGAGCTCCAATCAGAGCACCCATCGATTGAAGTAATAAAAGCTGGAAAGATATACGTCACCTGAAACAAGTCAATACCGAGGTGTATCAGTGTTTTCATTAGTTAATAAGTCAAATGTTTAAATTTGAGCAGTGTGGAAAATATTAAATAAAAATAAATAAGTATGAGGATGTTCTTAATTTTTATTTCAATTAAACAGCATCTTATACTACAGCCTATAAATAAAATTTATTCGAGTTCCTTATAAGCAATTCTCAGATATTCATTACAATTTGTTTAGCTCAATACACGATCGCGCTGCGCTTTGTAAAATAGACTTGGCGACTTTCATGTTGCTTCAATTATTTTCATCCAAGCATGACCATCGTATTGAACCATCAAGATAGAATTGTCACAGGGTTATGCTTTAGACCTTTTTAAAAAGTTACGTACGTCGCATTTGACTCTGTATTAACATCAATTCTGGTTTTTGAAATATTGGTGTTAGTTCGAGTAAACCGACACCGTTTAAAAATCAACCATTATTAAGAAAAGTTGCAACATTGCTTGAATAATAAAATAAAAAAGATATAAAAATATTAATAAAAAGTGGTATTTTAGTTTTATTAAAAAAAATTAAAAAAATTAATTCGTTTTTAATAAAATTTTATGCTCCACTGGAAGGTTTAGAACTTTTTTTTAAACGAATTAAAAAAAAAATATGTATTGATAAGTAAACGGAGCCCGTTCGTCGGCACCCCTTTCAAAGCTTTTTTTTTTTTTTCGAAATTTATTGCATAAAATACTGTCATTTTTTTTTGTCTGTCCAGACATCTGTCAAACTGCCTGTCAATGAACCACTCATTATACACTGCTCAAAACAATTAGGGGAGCACATGTTTTAAACCCTTTCGCTCCCAATGATTCCATTGGGAATCATCAGCTTGTCATTTTTTTTTTTGACTAAGTTAAATTCTTTTTTTTTTTTGCAACTTATGTATCGTTTAGATACATCATTATATGGATGAATAACGTATTTTGGGAAGAACTTAATATATTTTTTTAATATTAATGAAAATATGAAAAATTATGGTAAAATAAATTTCACTTTAAAACAGTTTTAGAAAATAAATTGACCCTAAATTTTTTCATGCTTGCATTTTTTAGATGTTTCAAAAATATATTTCAACTATTTTTAACAAAAAAGTTTTGAAAAAATTATTGTTATAATTTATTTAAAAGTTATTATTCCATTTCCCCCCTTTAAATTTAAGTATTAAAAACTTAATATTTTTTCTCCTGCTTTTTACTATTTCATTTCGAATGCATAGTGAACCTATTTAACAAATTTCAGATTTATAGGATAAAAATTAAAAAGTTGGGAGTGAAGTTAAAGTTGGAATTAAAAAGTGCTCCCCTAATTGTTTTGAGCAGTGTATTTGCATCGTAATTTTATTTTTAGACATTTAATCACTATTGTCACAAGTAATATA
>CM043112.1:43376110-43508742 GCA_023701765.1 Hylyphantes graminicola
ATAAAAAGGCATTAAAATGAATTTAAAAATGAGGATGAAAAATCACTCCTGAAAACGCTTTCTGGCTGTCACGTGGTATCTGTGATGTCACTATGAACTATAAACAAACTTTGAAACGCCACATTGGAATCGATTTTAGGCAAATTTGAAATATACGCTTCTGTAAAACAGCCTTACATTTTCTCAATGTTTATTATTTCAATAGTAATTAGATTAAGGTATCCGACTACGTTTGAAACGTCAATTTCGACAAAAATTCACAATTTTTTTTTATTTTATTTTTACATAATATGAACATTTATCTTTCCAAATCTGCTTTTGGTTTTAAGATCCGTTGTGTAGATGTTTAGATATGAGGTTTTTAAAATACGTTGTTTTGCCAAAAACAAGCAGGAAGTGGTAAATCAAAACCGAAAGTAAACCTAAAAATCATTTTTTGTATGTTTTTAAAGCATTTTTAAATAATTAAACATTAATTTTTTATTTGCTAGAACAAGGCCACAGTAAAATATATATTTGTTGTTTCAGTTTGGCAACATTCTAATGTTTATAATTCGTGAGTATTTATTTTTTTGAGACCGCATGCTAAAATTTCTTGCTGAATTTTTATTCTTCGAATTCTTTTCTGTTTATTATCACAATTCCTGATTTTGCAAAAAGTTATGGGACATAGGAATGCTTCGCGTAAAAAGAGAAAGTTTGCTGGAAATCGCTTTTCGATTGAAAAGAAGGCCAAAATTGAAAGCGAGCCGAAAACAGTTAGTTCTTCAAAATTGCACAATAACCCGCTCATTATGAAAATGCTAGCAACATGACAGAAGAATCAACTTTAGGTAATAGAATTTTTGATTTGAGCATTTTAATCAGCGTGTTTTCTATATTGTGTTGTCCTGTGTGCAAGTGTGATAGCCTGAATCTGGAAGAAAAATCAAGGTTTGGATTAAATTCGCACTTTGAGCTGAGTTGTAAGGATTGTCTTTTTTCAAAAGCCTTTTCTTCATCTAAGAAAGTTAAACATCTGGGCACGGTAAATACTAGATCCAAAAGCCTGAGTGCCATAAATCTCTGCTTGGTGTTTGGTCTTCGTTTGATTGGCAAAGGCTATTCTGCAGGTAAAAAACTGTTGAGTATTATGGACATGCCTTTCATTTCCAAACAAGCGTTTCGCAAACAAGAAGAAAAGCTGCTGTTGGTGGCAAAAGAAAAGGCAGTCTCTTCGATGAAGAAAGCTTCAGAAGAAATACGCCAAGGAGTTAATGTTGTGGCCAAGTGCGGAGTATCTGTTGATGGTACTTGGCAAAAGCGCGGCTATTCTTCTCTGAATGGTTGTGTAACTGCAATTTCAGTTATAAATGGAAAGGTCCTTGACGTTGAGGTGATGTCTCAACGTTGTCGCTTTTGTGAAGTGAATGCTGTAAACAAAACCAATAAGAAACATAAGTGTTATCGTCACAAAGGATCAGCATCTAGTATCGAAACCGTTGGTGCTTTTCGAATATTTGAACGTTCCGAGGCAACTCGGCTACTGCAATACACTGACTACTATGGGGATGGTGACAGCAAAGGCTACGATATGGTGAAGGACATGTACGGAGTAGGTTCTGTGACAAAACTAGAGTGCATTGGGCATGTACAGAAAAGGGTTGGCAATCGACTGCGAAAACTGAAAAAGGTGCATAAAGGTCTTGGCGGAAAAGGAAAATTGTCAGATCCCTTTATCGATAAGCTACAAAACTATTATGGTATTGCCATACGAAGCCATAAAGGAGATCTAGCAAAACTGCAGAGTACAGTAATTGCCGCTTTCTTCCATTGCTGTTCTTCGAAAAAGCAACCAATGCATGGACAATGTCCTACCGGCCAGGACAGTTGGTGCAAATTCCAAAGAAATGCAGCACTCGGTAAACAATATAATGAACGCAATGCTGGTCTACCTCAACACATTATTAATGTTGTCAAACCGAAGTATATGGATCTGTGTAGCCGAGAACTTTTAAGTAAGTGTATGCACGGAATGACGCAAAATCAAAATGAAAGCTTTAATGGTCTCCTGTGGCAAATGATCCCCAAGTCAGTTTTTGTCGAACTAAGTACGTTGGAGTTGGGCACTTTCCTAGCAGTTCTGCATTTCAACGATGGTGCGGCAAGTACCCTTTTTGTCCTAGAAGCTCTAGGAATAGCTCCTGGGCCCTTCACAATAAAAGGACTGAGCACCATTGACAAGGAGCGCATACATGACTCAAGGCGACATTCGTTGCCAACAGCTAAAACCCTTAGAAAAAAACTGCGTGCCAAAAAAAAGAAAAAGTTCATGAAGACAGAAGAGGCTGAAGGGTTGTTATACGAGGCAGGAGGCAATTGAACAACATTTACTTGTTGCATTAGTGACTATTTTGAAATTTTTACTTTGATCGCGTTTTCTGAAGAATTGTTTTTTCACTAACTTTTCCATACGGCTATCGCTCTATCTCAAAAAGTATTCAATATAACTGTCTGAAATTTTATATGGTGACTCGTTATAGTCCAGAGAATGTAATGAACTAAAGGCTTGTATGTAAGTACATATTTTAAATATTTATTGATATATGATTCAAAAATAACCTTGAAATTATTTGATTTTTTTATGAAAATTTACATTACACCTTATAATTTTCCCATTTTTTATGATATCAATTAGCTTTTAGTTCATTACACTTATAAGTATGTTAGGAAGGTGTGGTTAAAATTTTAATTCATTACATTGATAATCTTTTCTTCTGCATCAAAAGCCGTTTTAGCAAAATTGTGTTAAATTTTCACTAAAAATCTCCATTTTTGTTAAAAATAAAAATTTTAAAGTTCTAATTTGTGTTAAATTCATGTTTCAATACCATATTTTACCTTTTTATTGCATTTACAGTTGATATTTTGGGTTTTTAAAAAAAATTGCTCGAAAGGTAGTCGGATACCGTCACGTTTAATCAGAAAACAAAAAACATCACGCCAGTTTGTTTATAGTTCATAGTGACGTCAGCCAAACCTACTTGTTTGTGATCACATGATGATCACGTGAAAAAAATGACTTTTTAAAACGATTTTTTAATGATTTAACGATTAATTTCGCAAAAAATTACATATGCATTTGTTATTTTTGACTTTCAACTATAATTTAAATAACATTGGAAGGTATTTTAGCGATACAGTCAGTACCCTATTATTCCTGACATCGAAAGAAATAGTGAGTAACTATACTATGTGTTTGTAAGAAACAGTGTAATATGTGAAACAAAACAACCACCGTATATACTCTGTTATGATAGCATGATATTCACGAAATGTGATTTGCAAAAAAGATCTGATTACAATACCCCACTCAAAAGTAATATCATAGATTTTATATTCGCAGAAACACAAAACGGATTTTTTCAGTAAAAAAAATAACAGATTTAAAAAATCTTGATAGGTTGTGCGTTTTCCCGCTGTCCATATCAAGCCTACATGGAGCTTCAACAAAGCCAATTATGCCAAGTAATTTAGATTCCTGGTCAAGTGACATTGTCTACACATGGACGAACATTAAACACTTTTTATGCTTGTCCTGGATCGCGTGATGATTGATTACACACGTTGCAAATGCATATGATAGTACATAAACACAAAGTAAGGGGAGAGAAAGAGACTCCTTTCGAAGATATGAAAGGCGTGTCTCTTCTAAGGGAATCGTTAACAATGGATAAGACTTCTATTGATGGCTCAGTGGTATTACGTGTCGGCCTCATAAGCCCAAATTATCAAGTTCGATCCTAAGCTAGGTCGTTAAACTGTCTGGATGGGAAAATCGTGGGCACTCATGTCATATTTTATTTTTACAATGCCATGTTTATTTTTACAATTATTATTTCCGACAGACACAGACAGAATTTTTACTGACAACACAGAGAGAAAGTACACTCAGGGAGAAGTCGGGAATCGAACCGCACCCGGTACAATACGCAGACTGCGTAATGGGCTGCAACCAAACCCACTAGGCCACACGGGCCCCAGGATATCCATGGATTAGATTAGGTTGTACGTTTTCCAGATGCCTATTCCTAGCCTCCATGGTACTACAATAAAGCCAATTACTCCTCGTCATTGATAACCCTGGTCAAGTGACGAGGCCGACAACTGAGCGGGCACCCAAAGTAAACCAGCGGCACCATCGTTCGCTTGTTAGGGACTTTCGCCTCCACAGATTTAACGAGCACGTATGTCACAGTGATCTCAGGAACAGTAGAGACAAACACAAATATCCATGCACAAAGTCCGGTATTCGATCCCGGAATTTTCTGACTGCATGACCAGGTCCCTGACTATTCTTTGGTCCAGTCGGCATGCCCTAACTTTTTTGTATGCCTAAAGGCCATAGCCTGGAAGGCAAGATGAGTGCTGTATCTACCATTGGCACCAGACTTTGAGTGTCCGTGATTGTGGAAGTCTGACTTCTACTCCGAGAGGGCAAGTTAGGAACGTCGCTGGAGGGGAGTTGATTTTTTTTTCTCCAAACAACTTGGTACTCTTCTATGACCGCCCATGGGACTCTCGGACCCACAGATTTGACGAGCACGTTATCCGCATGTCTTCAGGACAACACAAATGAATAGTACAGTGGAAGAACTCCGTTCATTGCTTAGCCATGTGTCTACATCAGGTCTGCTTAGCGAAGATAGCGAGTGATCGCCTAAACTTTTGCGAAGAAACCAGTTTTACCTCGGTTCGTATTCGGCACGGTTCTCGACGCACAGATTTACTATTTCTACGATCGAGATTCACACCAGAAATATTCTGACGCTTGAACCACGGCGCTCACAGTACGGACAGATTCCCTGTAGATGAAGGTTTCTACCCCTGTACTCTTCAAATGCAAATGCGCCTATCATAAATTCGAAACAGGGCCCATTCGCTTGACAAGAGAGGGTCGAAATCATTCTACCGGCTGGGCAATGTCTGTCCTTACTCTATATGCTTTATTCAACCAATATTTGGGGGCCCGGATGGCCTAATGGGTTTGATCGCATGTCCTTTACGGTAGCAGTCTGCGTACTGTACTGGATGCGGGTACAATTCGCGCCTTCTCCCAGACTTTCTCTCTCTGGATCAGTTAAAATTCTGTCTGCGTCTGTCTTAGTTGACGAAGGTTTAAAAATGGGTCTCTGATCTAGCGTACAAGCCGATAAATACATGTACATTTGCGGAAATAAAAAAAGTACCACTAGTGATTATTTCAGCCGTTAGTCACCCTATGGAATCGGACCTTTTTGACATTGTGAACAATTAACATTCTCAGTTAATTGCAAGACACAAAATTTGCATAAGGGGCCGTCTTCATATTAAAAATGTTACTAACTTTAAATTTTCCAATGGCAACACCCCTTTTTGAGTCCATATTTTTAATCTATGACATATTTTAATACGAAATGCCAAATTTTGTTAGTTTTTAAGCATTATTAGGGGAGTTAGAGACGTGCAAAGTTTAGGTGCCATAATGTTAAATGAGTCGCACATAAAAAAACTATCCCAATCTATAAATAACTAAGATAATGAAACGAATTTTTTACTGAAAAGAAATTATAACAACCCAAACAAAATGCATTCAATATTGGGGTATTTAAAACAATTTTTATATTTTAAAATAATTATTACATTAATTTTTTTTAAAAATATGAACAGAAACCCCTAAATATTTTTACAGAAATAAATTTAAGACAGGAAGTTTAAGCGAAATCCTAATTTTTAAAAATTTTTATTCATAATTTCCTGAGTAAATCACAAAATACTTTTCAATTACCCTTTAGGGGACTGTGTATAAGATTACATGTGCAATTGATAAATAAAGACGGCCTTGCATGCGTGCATGCTTGTCATTTTAGAGATGGTCCCTAAAATGTCCACAAGTGATTCGATTAAATAACTCGTCAAATATTCATCCAAATGTAACAAAAACTTAGACTTAAGGGTTTTCGAGAGTGCTTAACATTTCTAAGTTATTAAAATTGGGTGTTGCCATTGGAAATTTCAAAGTTAGGAACATTTTTAATATGAAGACGGCCCCTTATGCAAATTTTGTGTCATGCAATTAACTCAGAATGAAAATTGTTCACTATCTCAAAAAGGTCCGATTACATAGGGTGACTAACGGCTGAAATAATCACTAGTGGTACTTTTTTTATTTCCGCAGCTGTACCAACCTAACAATCAACCTCCTCTAGAAAATTGAGATACCGCACAGTAATATGTGTGCTTTATAACAAGTGTTTTGACTCAGGTTACAAAAGGTCCTATACTAAAGTACAGAAGAATTCCAATTATTCAAACTCTAACGAACCCAATTGGTGCTGATTATCCGAATGTCAGAAAAAGAGGCCACTTTGCAATATCTATTCGAATCTAACCGAACCAAATCATCCAACTGGGTTTAATATTATAATCATCTACGGACATTATACTTGTATATATTCACCCGGTTTTCATTGAGTAGTGCTAATGTCAAGTAAATATGAAGTGCGATTTTGTGTCAGGAGCTATACGAACCAGCAATTTTCAAGTTCCCATGACAAATACATATAATCCATACCAATATGACGGGAATCAAGCCCGGGGCCCTTTTGACTGCCTGACCAGATGTCTGACCATTCAGATGCGTGGTCTGCATGTATTGTATATATTTCCCTTTAATGCCGGACCCACAAAATCTTGTTGGTTTTTTTCGTGAAATCAGTAACATGGATTTTATTTTCGAAATCTTAGTAAAAGACGGGCTGTTATGATTTTGTTGGTCACAAGATGGTTGAGAGTTACTAAAGGGTCTTTTCGATAAAACATCTAGCAAACTTAAATCAGCGCCATCTAAAGGGGCTGTAAAAGGTTATCCTTTATTACAGCCAATATCTATTGAATCTAATCGAACAAAATCATCCACATTCCACAAGTGGTTCCGCCACCCACACTATCCCGCGCCAAAAAACCCACAGCGCATGCTCCGAAACAATCAGCGCGGGAAAAATACCCTCCCGGAAAACGACTGCTTGAAAAGGGTTCCACATTTGCTCTTGAAAATAAATCCGGAATCGTTTGGCGGTATCTGAATGGCCAGCCACGAAGGGATGTCGAGCGGGGTGGTGCCGCCGATGCTGCCCCGATATCGTCTGCGAGATTTGATCCTGGGGGACTTCGCGTTCGGAGACGACGGCGAGAGGTACGTTCTACTTTTTTTTATCGTCTGATCGCGCGCAGGATCGATTCGATTTTCCAGAGAGGGGAGGGGTTGAAGTGAAATGAAGTAGGAGAAAGCGTGGGATGGTGGAAAGTGATTTGGAAGAGGATTCTTATTTCGAACAAATTTATTTTTAAGATTGAACGACTTACATAAATCTTTAAATAAATAATAAATTTAAAAGTATCCGGAACTTTTCTTTTAGATAACACAGTATAGTTAAGTTGGCCATTCAAGAAACTGCCAAAAATACCTATTCATCTATGAGTCTGTTTGAGTGGCAACAGCTCCTGTGGTATTGTTTTCACATTTGGACCTACTGGAATTTCCATTTGTTTTGGACAATACAATATTTTCTTATCTTGCAGAGACAAATGTTGTACATAATTTTCTTTAAGTAAAACTAAAGCTTTTCTCTGTTCGTGAATCACGTTTTGTTGTTGTCCCATAATTTCGGTTAATTTCCCACGTAAGATAAATTATCTTCTAAATCGAAACCTTCCGTCCCTAAAAATGACATAAGTCAGCAAATGTTATGGCAGGAACTGTATTAAAGATATTAATGAAACGGTTTGACATAAATTTTCTTTCATCAAATTCCTAAAATGAACCACTTCATTTGAAAAAATCATTTTAGAATATTTGTTTTGCTCATAACCTAATTCCAAGAATAAAAAAATATTATTAGAAATCATCTGAACTTCAATATTTTGATTAGATATGTGAAAACAAGACTTCAAGTTCAAATGAGTAAACCAACTTAACCCTTTGCGTGGCGGCAAAAAATCATCAATGACTGAAAATAAACAATAATAAAATTTTATTGTATGCACCATATTTCGCCGATTTTACAATGTATCACGGAGGGGCTGGGGAGCCCAGTCGGTTAAGCGCTTGCTTAGCGTGCGTAAGGTCCCAGGTTCGGGTCCGGGCATCGCCAAAATAGCTGCCGACCTATAAACGGCCCGTGCAGCCAAAAATGTCCGACGAATAATACCCCGTGTAAGGGAGTGCACGTTAAATATCCTTCAAAGTCCTAACGCTGCGTACGATGTCGCCCTTAACGGTTGCGTTGGGTGCCTATTCAGGTGTGGCTCGTCACCTGACTGTGGTTCTAAAATACGACGCCCGTCGCCAATAGCCCTCGTGTAGCTCTAGTGCGACGATAATTCAAACCAAACCAAACAATGTATCACGGGATACTGGTTCACAAAAAATGCTTTTGCCGAAGAGTTACATGCAATAAAAACTGCATTTCTAATATGCTTCTTTTATGAATATATATCTCATGTGACATGTCTGCCATAAAATTATCAATACATATCCAGCTATAAACTTACGCTAGCAAAACTGGTAAAAAGTTTTAATTAGTTAATATTAAATATATATTTTTTATTAGTCGAATTATCTCATTGTGCCATCTGGTGGTGTATGGCTTACCATGTTCTAGGGCTTGCGAACTGCCTTATCCCTTTCCGACAGGGCTCGCACGATCGTGCTGGTAGTAAAGAGAATGTTCAAGCTCTTCAAAAATATCGATACCGAAGCAGTCGCCGACTTGAATTATTCGTTATTTGTATAAAAAAGGACTTTGTTTTTAATGAGTTGCTGGGCATTGATGCTGTTGGACGCATTTTTTTCAATAAATCTCCAAATTTAGTCTCATAATTTTAAATCAGCGCCATCTGACCGCCGGTCGAAAAAGGGTTATGGGATACTGTTTCACAAATGGCTTCTCAATTCTCCCTAGGGGCAGAAAGTATGCACAATAAGAAACCAGGACCTAAAAAACAAAAGGTTATTGACTTTGTTAATGAAATTAAAAGTTTATCGTGTCCCACTGTCATCCAAAGAATTTTCACTATGTCGGTTATATTTTCCCCATAAAAAGTTTTGGCAACATTGATTTTTTTAAATTGGAAAAATGACTTATTTATACTACTAGTATTATGCCAGACATTTTATCATTGCATTCAATCATCGTTGGATAAACATTCGCTTATCCAATCAACCGCACATGCAACCTCAAATATTATTTACGCAAGGTGGCGCTGATTTATCAATGTAATATTAGATTACAACAAATTACAGAACAGCAGCATCTGGATTACAATAAATATTTTAGCAAATAACTTGAAGCTACTTTTTTTTACCTTAATGTATCTTTTGGTAGACACGGGTTGTTGTGATATTTTCGGTAACACTGCATTCGGTAACAACACATTTTTCGTTGAAGATAGGTTAATAGGTTAATCGACCATGCTGTTCAGGTCTTGAAGCGAAAGAAAGTTCTCGCAAACTAAAAAATTGCGTTCTGTTTAAATTCAGTGCACGTTTTATTTGGCATGATCTAAATTCCAGACGGCTTACAATGTCGCTGTAGCGGTTGCATAGGATTTTAAATAGTTTTTTAAATTTATATTCCAATTGGAAGAGGCGTGGCTAGGAAAATGTTTAATGAGATAGATTTTTCTTCGAAGAAATTATCTTAGATGATAAATTAAGAAACACCTTTGCTTTATTGGTAGTATGTCTTTGATGTTACGACACACGCAAGCATCAGAAAACTTTAAATATTTTTTCTTGTTTGTTTGTTGGTTCACCCTTTACTCATCTTAGCTACAGTTCAACTTTAACATTGAAGAATAGCGGCTTAAATTTGCCTTCGAAGCGATAAAAGGACAAGTAAAGATTTTAACGAATTGGTTTTCCAATTTTTTTTTTTCAATACTATTACTGAACCACATTAGTAATAATCAAATTACTAATAACTATAAATAACATAACTGCGTTTGCACTACACATGCACGTTGAGGTTATTTACACCATCTACCGTTCTGAAGTACCGTCAAAGCGGGTATCTTTGGCCACGGAGGGTAACTTTGGCCACGCGTCGGAAAAATATTTGTTTCTTAATTTCTCTTCATAAAATGATCTCATCTTAAATTGTTTCACTTTTTTGGAATGGTGGAAATATCGCCTTTCATTTAAAGTAAAAAAAAATCTCCTTCCAAATCTGGCAATACTACAAATGCTGTTTTCATTCTTACGAGCATAAAATGACAAAAATCTATCTCTTCCAACTTTTGTCTGGAACACTTAAAAAAATATTGAAAATATTTAAATAAAACACTCTTTTCGATTCTTTTATTAATGAGGAAGAATATTACACCATTTGTTTTATTCTAAGTTGACTACTTTTTATGCTGTTTTTAAATATTTGTAATTGGGAAGCTTTTGCCGATGAATGCGGGTAACTTTGGCCATAGATGTAAATATTTCTTTATGGAACTTTGCACTTTAAAAAATTTATGTAAAAGTTTATTAAGTTTAACTATTTTTGAAAAAATTCTTACTTTTATGATTACTCATTTTTCAGACATATTTTTTTTAATCTCATAATTTTAAACATTAAAAAGATAAAGATAGAATGCAAGATGCGTATTCCACTCAAAATCGCAAATGTCGAAAGGTAAACATTTTCAAATTCCTAATTATAAATATATTATTTTTCACCTTTTATAATAAAATCGTTTGCTTTTTACAAATATATTTGTTATTAAATCTTGCTTCAAAAAAGTTCTTTTTTCCTTATTAAAATAGAAGTTTATTTTTCTTTCTTTTAAGCGACAAACAATACTAGTATTCAACGTGTAATGCCATTCCACGATGCACTGCAATGTAAATGTTAAGTTATTTACCATTTTAAATAACTATATGTCTTATAACTTTGTTATTTTTGGGTTTAAAGTTTTAATATTGCTATTTAAATCGTTAACACAGCTTTTAAGGATGTTAAAAAGTATGTTTCTTATGTATTTCTTGGGTGGTCAAAGTTACCCGCCCGGCTCATAACAGTGTCTTATTTTTTAAAATTAATACCAATTTTTATTAATTTATAAAATGTAACAAAAATGCCTGAAAATTATTCCTAAATGTACAATACTTAGAATGCATAAGGATTTTTAAGTGTTTAAATCGTTTTTGAAGTTAAAATTTTCTTCTTCTGTGAAAAAAACTATGATTTTGGCCAAAGTTACCCGCACTGACGGTAGCATAGAATCGATGGAAGTTGCGGAGGAAAAATAATTAAAATTAGTGGTATTTAAATTAGTAAAATTATGCGCGTTTGAAGTGGAAGTGAGGCAGACCAGTCAGGTTTTGATCAAAAAGCATTTTGCAATGAGCCATCCGAGCGGGGCGTGGTTTGTTTGAGGGATTGAAGACAATATTTGAAGTAATTGTGACGCCTCTGTATGCGTGTTCATTCTAGTACAAACAAATTAGCTCAAAGATAGTTTAAGACATAAAAAGCGTTTGACGTAGCTGTGACTTCATAACATTCGTAGCCGTTCCAATTATCCATTGATTGTTTCAATATTAGCAAGAATATTTGCACAACAGGTATATTGTAGAAAACACCTATTATGTCACAATTTCATTTTTAAAATCATATTTTCAGTTGTATATTGCGTGGCAGCAGCTAAAAGAATACGCCAAATATTTCGCCAAGCTTTATTTTCGGCGGATCGTGGAGACGATCGTAGTGTTCTCTTGGCGAACCTGTTTGTTACTAGGATTTCTACCGGCAGCATCTTTATGTTACGTAACCTTCATGCTATAATTGCTCATTTGTGTTTTGCTAGAAGTAATAAATAACTCTGTTTTCGGTAGGAGTACGTCTTTTCTTTCAAGTGTTGTCGGTTAAGCACTCGCTTAGCCCTTTCCGACCGGGTTCGCATGATCGTGCGGATAATAAAGAGAACGTTCAAGCTCTTTAAAAATATCGATACCGAAGCAGATGACTTGTACCATTCGTTATTTGTTTAAAAATGACTTTGTTTTTAAGGAGTTGCTAGCATTGATGCTGTTTAAAGCATTTTTTTCGATAAAACTCCATATTTAGTCTCATAATTTTGAATCAGCGCCACCTGGCTGCCGGTCGAAAAGGGTCAGCATGCGGAGGGTCCCAGGTTCGGGTACGGGCATCGCCAAAATAGCTGCCGACCTATAAGCAGCCCGAGCAGCCAAAAATGTCCGACTAATAATACCCCGTGTAAGGGAATGCACGTTAAATATCCTTCAAAGTCCTAAAGCTGCGTACGATGTCGCCCTTAACGGTTGCGTTGGGTGCCTATTCAGGCGTTGGCTCATCACCTGACTGTGGTTCTAAAATACGACGCCCGTCGCCAATAGCCCTCGTGTAGCTCAAGTGCGACGATAATTCAAACCTAACCTAACCTTTTAAGTGTTAATAACATTTTCTCTCTTAATTATAGATATGTTTAATTATAGATATGTTTTCTAGAATCTAATTAAAATTTCATGTCTCGCATTCATGAGTAAATTAATTACTTACATATTCCTTGAGCTTGGAAATTAAAAGAAGATTGTTTTCGATGAGATTAAATTTCTTAATTAACTTTTCAAGAATAACGCTTGGCTGACAACGAGAATGCTTTTATTGCAGCTCCAAATTACACTGCAACTGTATGGACTAATTCATTTTAAAAGAATATGATAATTACCTGATACTTCAAGGAAATTTATGCGTCGCCAAATATATCTTAAAAACAAAATTGAGTTTTATTAGAAAGAACAGTCTCATTTTGTCCACATTGTAAGCCATTCAAGCAGTCTATAGATATGTCAGTCACCAAACATTATCTCCAATAACACGGACAGATTCAAATTTATTTCTAAAAGTACGGTGACCAGACGTACTGCATTTCGCACAGCAGTTTATTATGATATTCACAATTTGTTTGTACATTTTATTACGTTCCCTGTTAGATCTTCTATAAAATGTGTAAATAGTCCCCCCCCCCTTTTTTTTAAAAAAAGTTTTTTCAAGCAAAAGCCAAGATTGGTGGATTGATGTCACGGGGAAATCGAGAACCAATCGCAACACTGATCTAAGGAACTTCTGGAATCCTCACCTGAAGGAAGCTAATTGGCTTTATTTATTATTATTTAAGAGTTTTTCATTTAAGTTTTACGAGCAAGTGGCATGAACCCCAAACCCAACATAAGAACTGCAATAATTTTTTCTTACAAAATTACTATTTTTATTCTTCTTTCAAGGTCTGCATTACAGAATATATTCTAAAGTATTTGAATATAATTCTTGGTAAAATTATTAGCAGAGATTTGGACTTATATGTTTAAATTGTTAAATGTAGATAATTTCAAAGTATGTTAATACTTACAACACCACTAATTTTAACTAGTCAATAAAACATATAATTTTAGTTCCACCGACCATGCTATTCATCAAGTTGGAATTCGTTCTCGAATTAATGAGGGCAAATAGCCAGGATAAGGCTAAGCCCCCGCCGACAACGGACGCTGAGTCTCGGCTCGTGACCAGTGTTCCAGCTCCCGACCAGACAGATATGGAAACTAAAATTGAGCCTCGGCCCGTGGCCAAAAAGTCCAAAGCAGCTAAGAGAAGAGCTGCCAAAAAAGTCAAACTTTCCGGCTCGGAGGTCCCTGACTCGGAGGTAAAGATAAACGGTGAGCCTCGGCCCGTGGAAACCGTCCCTGTCTCTGATATGTTCGATGTAGCCGAGTCCATTGAACTGCCGTCGGATCGGTCCGTCCCGGCGGCAGGGGCTGTGACCCCGGAAGCCCAATTCCCGGAGGGATGCTCGGATGTCCCGACGGCTAAAAAAGTCAAACTTTCCGACCCGGAAATGAATGACTTAGAGGCAGATGTTGAGCCTCGGTTCGTAGCCAATATCCCTGTTTCTAACAAATTCGATGAGCTAGCTGAGCCCATGCAACTGTCATCGGATCGGCCCGTCCCGGTGACAGGGGTTGCAACCCCGGATGCCCTATTCCCGGAGGGAAGCTCGGAGGTGCCGACAGCTGGCACTGAGCCTCGGCCCGTGGCCAGTAGACCAATGCCTATTCTCTTCCTCGGAGGGGAAACAGGTGATGAAGTGGTCAAACGCATCGTTGAGTCTGTGGCGGAAGACCTCGGCAGTAAAACCTTTCACAAGTTCGTAAAGGTATTTCCTCGGTCCGTGGAAGAGGAGGCTAAGATTCTGGCCATCCTTGCCGAGGTAAAGGTCGGTTATTTCCGCCACTCCAGACGAAAACGTTCGCAGTTTAAGACGGTCGTCAAAGGGTTACCCCGCGACACCGATCCATCGAATATTTCCTCCGCGCTCGCCGCGGAAGGCTATATCATCGAACGGGTCGTTCAGCTGTCAAAAGCTCGGACAAAGGCCCCCCTCCCGATTTTTCAAGTGATTGTAGTTCGTACGGGGAACTACAAGTCCATATTCGATCAGAGCGTTCTCCTGGGTAAGAAGGTCTCCTTCGAACCCTTTAGGAAAATTGCCCGTGTTCCCCAGTGTTATAATTGTCAGGGGTTTGGCCATGTGAGCAGTCTCTGCCACATGGACCCCAAATGTCGGTATTGCGGCCTCGGCCATGACTCTCGTGCGTGTCCCACCCGAGATGTTGATCAAACCAGGCGCTGTGCGAACTGTTGTGGGCCCCACCTCAGTTCCTCGGCGACCTGCCCAGAGAGACCAAAGCCCCCCAAAAGGGAGCTTCCGGAGAACGCCGCCAGGCGGCAGCAGCAGTCCAGGTCCCGCCCCCAGGAAGGAGAGGAAGCTACCTCCCTATTGGATGCTCTGCGGACCATCAAAGACGCCATTGCTGACGTCTTCGGAGACCTCACGGTCTTCAGGAGGAAAGTAGCGGCCATTGCTACATCGACCACCAAGGCTGACAAGGTGTCGGCCCTACTCTCGCTTTTTGAGCCTTAAATCGGACTCTCGGTTCGTGAGTTCTTATTCTTAGACCAGCCGGCTCGCCTGGCTCTTCGAATCCTGTTTTTTGTTCGTTTTGCCCTATGGGCCGATTTCGACGAATGTGAAAGGGCGCTTCGCGCCGATGCACAGATAGTTAGTTCTAGATTTCAGATTTCCATGCTATACACATCAAGCATAAAATAGGATTTTAAAAAGAATTATTCGCACTTGCGAATGATGTTTTGTATAAATAGTGGATAAACGCATAGCCAAAAAACTAAAATTTAACTTAATTAAATTAGGTAATTACCTCTGGAAGAGATTAAATCCTAATTTGTCTGAAAAATGTAAATCTAAAGTATCCTTACATCTATAAGATACTTAAATATAATTTACCAATGACAACAATTCGTGTTTTCTTAATTTGTTTCCATTGCTTTGAAACTTTTCTTTTCTTGGATAGCATTATTAAAATTAATAAACTCAAAAAATAAACATTTCTTAAAACTTTATATAAGGTAATCAGTATGCGTCTGAGAAATGTCGTACAATTTTAGATTACACCAAATAGTTCGCCGATATTTCTGTGTGAGCCTTCGATTTCTCCCGAACGTATTTTTACCTAATTAACCTTCATGCAATAATTTTGCATTTGTGTTTTGCAAGAAGCATTGAATAACCATGCTTTTATAGGAGTACGTCTTTTATCGAAAGAGTTTAATAACATTTTGCCCTTCTAATTCTAGAAACGTTTTTTCCCTTAATATCATTATCATCTCCTTTGCGGCATAACATATATATTTTTCGAGGAAAATAACTAATTAAATGTTAAACTTTTGTTACGGACGCTATTTTCTAACTTGAAATTACCATTATTCACTACTAAGAATAATTTTTTCTTAAATTGTAACGTTTACATTTTATATTGGATGTTGGATACGATTTACTAAAAATTTATAAATTATTGAAATTTTTTTAAGTACTATAGTGAACAAAATATTAAAAAATTTTCCGAAATCATCAACCTTTCAAAAAAATTAAAGGTCGAAGTAAAAATCTCCACTAACAATTGTAACAAAGTTTTTTTATTACTTTTCTTTGAAAATATTTTTTGCAATTAAGACCTAAACCCATTAAAAACTATTCCAAAGCAGGGCCATAATACTGAACAATATGTACATAAGAGAAATCAAGTTGAATTAACAACATATTTTTAAATCTGGAAATATTACTATTTATTTTTAAAAGGAAACTATTAATTGAGTTCTGACCAGTTTGCGGTTGATGCCACTTATTTATAAAACTGAAATATCAATAAATGTAAATCAATTATCATCATTCGGATGAGGGTTTTCTTTCCAGCTTTCATTCCTCTATTTCTTTCTATCAGTGTTCCGATTAGTGCCCTGTTCCCACTTAACATTGATCAGCCCATCGAGAGTCAAAAAATAGTTTATTTTTATTTAGCATTTCTGTTGCCACTCAAGACATGAAACACTCCCATTGCCCTAACACTCCTATGGATGAGTTATCAATTGTTCTTGTCGAGCTTAAAGATAGGCTTGGTTGAGCTCTTCCAGCCTTTTCTTTCTATCCACCATGGAGCTTTAACGCAGCCACATATGCTCTATAATTTAGAACACTGTTCAAGTTTCTTTCAAATGGAATTTGGCAACACAAATTGAAATATCTGGTAATGATCATTTTCTTGTCCATGCAGTTACAGTGTATTTTGGAGCTACATTAAAAGTATTGCCTTTGTCAAACAAACGTTACTCTTAAAGAGTTAATTAAGGAATTTAATGTCATCGAAAAGAATCGTTCTTTAATTTCCAAGCTCAGGGAATAGGAAGAAATTAATTTATCCGAGAATACGAGACGTTTTTTTAAAAATGATATTCAAAAAAACTTTTCTCTAATTAGAAGGGCAAATGTTATTTAACACTTTCAATACAAGACGCACACCTACAAAAGCATGGTAATTCAAAGCTTCTTGCAAAACACAAATTAGGTAAAAATGCGGCCGGGAAAATCGAAGGCTCACACAAAATTATCGGCGAACTATTTGGTGTATTCCTAAACATTTGGCGGCATTTCCCAAACGCATGATAATTACGTTATAAAATTTTTAAGAAATGCTTATTTTTTGAGTTTATGAATTTTAATAATGCTATACCAGAAAAGAAAAGTTTCAAAACAAAGGACACGAATTGAGAAAACACAAAATTGTAGTAATTGGTTAATTAATATTAGATTAGCCTTTACATTTTGCAGAACCATTGAGATTCTATCTCTTTCAGAGGAAATTACCTAATTTAACTATGAAGTTAAATCTTAGTTATTTGGCTATGCGTTTATCCACTAATTAAAATTTTATATCTTATTGAATTGTTAAAAATTAGTGGTGTTGTAAGCATCAAAATGTTCCTGAAATTATCTACATTTAACAATTTCAACATCCGAGTCCAAAAATCTCTGTTAATAATTTTATAATTAGAATTATATTCAATTACTTTACAATATTCTCTGTAATGCAAACCTTTATCCAGATAATATTATTGCATAACAAGAGTAGAACTATATGTAAATAGAACAAATTAAGCTGCATTGAAAATATATTTTGAAATTTAAGAAAAATAAAAAATTTGTAGTTTGATGCCACTTGCTTGCAAAACTAAAATAATAATAAATTTTAGCCAATTGGCTTCCTACAGGCGAGTATTTCATTCCTGAATTTCCTTAGATCAGTGTTGCTTTGGTGCTCGATTTATACATGACATTAATCCTCCAATCTTGGCTTTTGTCGGAAAAAAACGAACACACAAAAAAAAAACGGGGACTATTTACACGTATTAAAGAAGATCTAACTCAGAACTTAATAAAATTTACAGACAAATTGGCGTTGACAAGTTTATTCATTTACATGTACTAAAAAAGGTTGGTTGGCTACCTTTACAGATTGCAAGATGATAAGTTTATGCAAGAAATCTTTCTGTTAAAGACTAGGCCTCGCGGATGACCCAGCCTCAGGGGTGAATTGACTGTCACGAAAGATACCTGAAGACTCTAATGGCCAATTGTAGATGGAGAAGATACTCGAATAACATACTAAACTCTTGTGCGAAATGCAGCACGTCTGATCACCGTAATTTTAGGAATAAATTGGAATCTGCCCGTGTTTTTGGCGCTAATGTTTGAGGACAACATACCTATGGACTGTTTTAATGGTTTACAATGTGACTGTCCACTCCTGTAAATTATTATTATGCTTAAAGAAAAATTTGTTCAAATATACTGAACTGTACTGCGAAATGCGATAAGTCTGTTTGCCTAACTTTTTGGGAACAAATATGAATCTTTCTGTTTTTAAAGCTAATGCATTATAACTGAATATCTGGATCCTCTATCATATGGACTGATGGAATGACTTGCAATGTGGACCAAATGTTACTGAACCAATAAATCTCAGTTTGTTTCAAGTTATATTTGAAGACACATAAACTTCCGTGAAGTATCTGGTAATTATTGTATTTATTTAAAATCAATAAGTCCTTACAGTTACAATGTAATTTGGAGCTACAATGAAAGTATTGTCGTTGTCAGACAAGTGTTACTCTTAAAGAGTTCATTAAGAAATTTTTTGTCACCGAAAGCAATCTTCTTTTAATTTCCAAGCTCAAAGAATATGTAAGTAAATAATTTACTTGTGAGTGCGAGACAGGTATTTTTTAATCAGATTCAAGAAAACATTGCAGTTTACTTATAGAGTGCATTAATTTTTAGCTTAAATCTTATCCACCAAGGTGAATAATCTTTAAAAGAATTGACAACGGTATAGAATTATAAAATACTCCAATTTTAAAATTTATAAAATATTAATCTGTTAAAAAGTAGTGGTGTTAAAAATAAATTTTGCAATACGTTACAAACAAAAATCTAAACTTTAAAAAAAAAAAAATCATGTTTTTGACGCTTCTTATCTATAATCGTTTCTTTGTAATTCGTCAGGGAAAAAGTCTCACCACCAATTAAAATCCGTGTAAGTTTTTTATGTTTAATTTAGCAAATTCTATTTTATTCATTTTTTTTATTTACGGGTATGGAAATTTCAGAAGAATTTGACGATAGTCTAGTTAAAATATGATTTGACCTCGACAAAATTGCTTCACAAGCATTTTAAATGGCATTCGTATAAAAAATTTTTATATTTTAACGTATCCAAAATCGGACAAAATCCGAGGATTTGAAACCCCCAAAACTGCATTTCAAAATTGCGGCCATTTTCCCAAGTTTTCGCATTTCTTAGTATCAGATTACATGTTTTCTAATGGCTAATTTTAATGAAACAGTAACAAAAAACTTAAAATAATTGTTATTTATGTGTCCGGATTATAAGACCAAGTCTTGCTGAGTTGCAGATTTTCTGAATGGGAAAATCGTAGCACGCATGTCATATGATCGTGAATTATGTAAAACCTCCCTTAAGTGCCCATTTGGCTTACGTTCGCTCGGCAAAATTACGTCCCGGTATGCTTTAACAATGGCCAGGTTTAGTGAGTGATCTGGTGATAGGACAAGTGCCCATGCGGTCTATTAAAAAAAGGGGGTGGGTTGACACGAGGAAGTTGATTTACAGAAATTCAACAGGCAAATTGGCTTAAATCAATGCCTGTGTGTTCTCTTTACAACCTTTAGGAAAAGGGAATCTATAATTTTAACTTATTAGAAATTTTTAAAGTAACTTATAACTCTACAGATATTGGCAAGCATTGAAAAAATATAATTTGATCTGTATACATGTTTTTAACTATGCTATTAATTTTTTGAAATTTCAAGATAGTTTGATGAGGGAACCAATGAATGACTTATTTTCAACCTGCTTTCCTTTTTCTGATTCGATAGATTTAAAAAAAAAAAAATGACTTTCGTGCCTACCCCTTCCCCCGCTCCCAAATACTGTTCTATTTGTTCGATGTAACAATAATAAAAATATGTGCTTGATAATTCATCAGAGACAAATCTTAGATACTTTCTACCCTGCGTTTAAAAAGAACTTAGAGCTTTTCGATTTTTTTTGCTGAACCACACGTTGTATATGGGCAATCACACGATATGGGATATTAAAATTTTTAGTAATTATTTTAGGATTTTATAACATAACTCTACATATATTATAGAACATTGAAAGAATATATTTTGATCTGTATGCTATGTTTTTAACAATGCTATTAATTCTCTGAAATTTCAAGATAATTTGATGAGTGAACCAATGAGTGACTTATTTTCAGCCTGCTTTCCTTTTTCTGATTCAATAGATTTTTTTTTTAAATGACGTTCTTGCCTATCGCTTTCCCCGCTCCCAAATACAGTTCTATTAGTTCGATTTAAAAATAATTAAAAAATGTGCTTGATAATTCATTAGCGATCAAATCTGAGATACATAGTGCCCTGCGTTTAAAATGAACTTTTAAACGCAGGGCACAGGGTTTTAAATGCAGCTTTTCAGGGTTTTTTTCTGAATTGCACGTTGTAACCCTTTCCGACCGAGCTATCACGATCATGCTGGTATAAAAGAGAATATTCAAGCTCCTCAGTAATATCGATACCAAAGCAGTTGATTTGTACCAGTCGTTATATGTATAAAAATGACTTTATTTTTAAGAAGTTGTTACATATGGCATTTATTAGGAGATTCAATTTATACATAATACAGGCAACCCACGTGATAAAAGGTAAGACAAATAAGTATAACAGAAACAACAAGAAAAGGTGTTTTAAATAAGTAGTTGCTATCATTGAAGCGGTTTAATGCATTTTTTATTATAAAACTTCAAATTTAGTCTCATAATTTTACATCAGCGCCATCTGACCGCCGGTCTTAAAGGGACAAACGGGCAATTACACGGTGTCGGGGGTAAATATTTCACTGAATCATTACTTTAAATCTTCCACTTATACTTTTCAATACACTTATTTGATTTGGTTAAAATGTATTTTTCTATACTCACTTATAACTGAAGAGTTTGTATACAAAAATGATGAACAATTTCAACTTTTTAGAAATTCTATTTGTAACTTATAATCCAACAGATATCGGTGAGCATTGACAAAATATAATTTAATCAGTAAATATTTTTACACGGTGAAATTTTAGTTATGAAGTAAAAATTTTGAGCAAATTTCTTCGTCTGATTCCAAGGGTTTGTCCAAAGCATTGTATTTAGACAACAAATGTTCCTTCAAATACACTGGTCTCCAAAAGTTATGGTACAAGTATATTTTTTGCTCAAAAGAATTGTACAAGTTATTTTTTGCAGCATCAATTTGTGATTAATGTAAAAGCATAGACTTAAGACACGTACAGATATGCTGAACTGATTGGATTTCCATTGGGGATTTTCTGTATTGCAATTGACTTAAACACTAGCGCTCTTGTAGTTTGGTTTGGAACTTCACCTGCTGACAACGCCTCGTTGCCAAGGTATTCCTCGTTGCTATGGAATTTGATGCGAAACAGGATTAAACTGCAATATTTTAACATTAAAATTACTTTCCAGGACGAGATTTTTATATACATAGACGATTTAATACAAATTTTGCACACATCAAAATAACCATTCAACTCAATGATATTATAGATCTTAGTACCAACATTCCAAGCTTGTTCGGTAACTTTTAGCATTTAATACTCTCCTTGTTATAAATATTTTAATTATACAACTCTATGAAATCGATGTTCCTAATGGGTTACATTTACAAAATGAGCACGCAATTTTCATAACAAAGCGGGTTGTAAAAAATGCAAAAGAAAAAAAAGAAGTGTTGATTATTTTTGTACACAATCTCATCAGTTACAAGTGAGCATGGAAAAACATATTTTGACCAAATCAAATAAGTGTATTGAGAAAATTTAGAGAGAGATTAAGGGCACAGATTCAGGGAAATTTACATCAAACAACGTGTGATTGCCCATGTGTGGTTAAGAAAACAAACCCTTAAAAACTGTTCTTCTACAAACGCAGGCCACAAAGTTGGTCCCAAGCTATCTCTGACGACATTAAAAAAGAAGTTTAACTGAACATATTTGAAATGTATTTGGAAGGGGGAAAGGGTGGACGTCTTTTAAAAAAATCAATCGAATTAAAAAAGAAAATTAGGATAAAAATCAGTCATTTAATAGTTCACTCATCAAATTCTCTTGAAATTTCCAATCACATAATTTAAAAAAATGAACAAAATATATTTTGATAAATTAAACATAAATTTACACAAAGTTTTAATTGATAGTAAGACTTTTTTCCCGATCGGAATTAAAAAGAAACGGTTATAGTAAATAAGTGTCGAAATAGGACAAAATATTTTTTTTTAAAAGCATGGATTCCATTTTCTAATGAAGTGTAAAAAAATTTTTAACACCACTACTTTTTAACAAATAAATATATTATATTTAGAATTGGAAGCTCTCTTGTCTTGTGGCAAACGTCTCATTTTTTAAAAAATTATTCACCTTGGTGAATAAAGTTAGAACAAAAACGTAACGCACTCGAAAGGAAGTTGTGAGATACCCCCAGTATACAAAAAAGTCAAGGCAAATTATAGTTTGGACTTTACGAAAGCTTCTTTTTTCGTATAAGGCAACTAAGCCCCAATTGAGTAATATCTAGGCCAAACGATATACATTTCCTTGGTATAAGAATTGGTGAGATGATGCCAAAAAAGAATAGGCATCACATTTTAGACTGGGTGGACACATAGCCCTTATATACCGGCGGTCAGGTGGCGCTGATTTAAAATTATGAGACTAAATTTGGAGTTTTATCGAAAAAAAAATGCGTTAAACAGCATCAATGCCAGCAAGTCCTTTTTGAAATCAAATTGATTTTTTTAAATACAAATAACGAATGGTACAATTCAGATGCTTCGGTATCGATATTTTGAAGAGCTTGAACATTGTCTTTAATACCCGCACGATCGTGCCAGCCCGGTCGGAAAGGGTTATAGCTTTCTATATGTGGTGTCACACTTATAGGTTTCACTGATATTGCCTAACTTCCTCTGGTAAAAGGGAGATTAGACACAACTAACAATCAGCTATCAAAACTTGAATAAATTACACGTGTTGTGGAATGTTGTACATGATATCGTTTAATTCAAGATTCTATGATTTCCATTCGAACGAAGCATTGGATTACCGTTTCTTAACTTCGTTAAATGCACCATTGGTTAATGCCTTCGTATTACGTTCGGCGAATTTCTAAGGCGAATGTCAACCGAAAGTCGCCGCGCCCTCACCCAAGGGAACTGCAGAATGGGTGGGACGTGAGCATAATCTTCATTACGCGGCGTTGGCGAGACAAAGTGGCAATGCCAAAGATTTATGATAGGAGATGAACACAAAATTACTTGGAATATCTTTCTATGATCATAAAAATTGTTTTTTGTACAAAGAAATGGTCCTTAAATGAAACATTAAAAGGGGTGTTTACAGGACTTTCAATAAATGGTCAATAAATCCGCACATTTAAAGGCCATTATTTACCCTTATAAGGTAATTTCAGTAACTTTAAAACCTAAAATGTTCTTTGGCAGTTACCTGTTGCACATGCGCAATTTTCTCAAAAACCTTATTATGATGTCCGACAGGCTCTAGGAACACGTGTACCAAATTTGAAGTACGCATATCTTTTCGCTCAAACAGTAGAGTAGTTTCAGACAGACAGATCCGAGTTCGAAAACCACTTTTTTAAAATCGGCAATCTATAAAATCTAAACAGAACACAAAAATCTCCATTTCGTACTTTAGACCACATAGTAATAAGTTCATTAACTTATATATGATAGTTTGTAATAGAAAATAATAATATTTTCCATTCTGTCTTAATGCTTTTTTATGAGAAGTTGACTAATTAATTCTTTGCACATACGGTAGTTTATCAGTTCATAACTCTTTAAGACTGAGCTATCACGATCGTGCGGGTATAAAAGAGAATGTTCAAGCTTTTAAAAAAAGTATCAATACCGAAGCAGCTGATTCTTACCATTCGTTATTTGTATAAAAATGACTGTTTTTAAGGTGTTGCTCTCATTGAGGCATTTAGCTGTTTAAAGCATTTTTTCGATAGTAGGGGAGAGTGTTGTACCTAGGGACAATTTTTACATTTTAATTTTTTTCTTCGATAATTATTGTCAAAATAAAAATTTCAAAGCAGCATTTCAACACACCAATATATTCCTCTATAATATATTTTTTTTAATTCTGGCAGCTTAAAATTAAAAAATTGCCACTCATTTAAAGTAGAGAGGATAAACTGTCCCAAGGTACAACATGATGTTGTACCTTGGGACATGCTTTATAATTCAGTCAATAGTCATACACTTGAACTAATTTGGGTCAGGAAACAAATTTTATTTCAAAATACATCAGAAAATGTGCTCTTTAGAACATTTCATCACACTGAAGGAAAAATATTTATCAGGTGTTGCCAGAATTATATTTTCAAACTTCAATCATATAAAATATATCCAAAGCAAAGTTGAGTTGTATTTTACATGTTTTGTGGAATTGCTCTTAAAATAAGTAATAAAGATATTTTTATTTATCCAAATTATTAAGAATTTAATCAAATTATTAATACTGTCCCAAGGTACAACACACTACATGGTTTAAATAAAAGCAAGATAGTGGCCAATCCAAATACATTGTCATTATTTTCTCATAACCAAAATATTTTAAAATCTTCTCTTTTATGAAGAAAATAAAATGCAATTGACCTTTTGTAAGATTACTAAGGTAAAAAATTATATTAGAATGAGAAAAATATTTACTTTGGGGTAATGAAATATTATTTTTTGTCACCATTTCATCAATTCAATGATGCTAGTGTTAAATTTTATTATGATGATGTCTGTTGGTTAAGGCTACTATAAGAAATAAACAACGTATGAATATTGCCAATAGATTCTCAGAAATTGTCAGTGTCCCAAGGTACAACACTCTCCCCTACTGCAAAATTTAGTCACATAAACTTAAATCATCGCCCTCTGATGACCGGTCTTTTTGATATAAAAGTAAGAAAATTAGTACTTATATTTTATGTGATTGCCATATGTTAGAAAAATCAATGATATATATGCATCATGGTTGCCACTCTTGGCTATTATAAGCCATTTCGGGTGCTAAAAAAATTATAATCATTAGCCAAAGCTATGTTTGCTGAATAATTTTTCTAATTTCGAGCAGCCCTCATAGTTATTTTGCACACAGCACGCATCTTGATTTTCTACGATTATTTTCATTGAAAACGAGTTTTCGAATTTTTTTGACTGAAGTAGTTTCTGCACTCACCGATTCAATTGTGCATTTGTGTTTTGCAAGAAGCAGTGAATAGCCATGCGTTTATAGGAGTACGTCTTTTATCGAAAGAGTTTAATAACATTTTGCCATTCTAATTCTAGAAACGTTTTTTTTTTTTAATATCATTATCATCTTCTTTGCAGCATAACTTGTATATTTTTCGAGGAAAATAACTAATTAAATGTTAAACTTTTGTTACGGACGCTATTTTCTAACTTCAAATTACCATTATTTACCGATATGAATATTATTGAGATATTTTTAAATACTGGTGAACAAAATATTAAAAATGTTCTGAAATTATCTACCTTTAAAAAAATTAAAGGTTGAAGTAAAAATCTCCACTAACAATTGTAACAAAGTTTTTTAATTACTTTTCTTTGAAAATATTTTTTGCAATTAAGACCTAAACCCATTAAAAACTATTCCAAAGCAGGGCCATAATACTGAACAATATGTACATAAGAGAAATCAAGTTGAATTAACAACATATTTTTAAATCTGGAAATATTACTATTTTATTTTTAAAAGGAAATTATTAATCGAGTTCTGACCAGTTTGCGGTTGATGCCACTTATTTATAAAACTGAAATATCAATAAATGTAAATCAATTATCATCATTCATGAGGGTTTTCTTTCCAGCTTTCATTCCTCTATTTCTTTCTATCAGTGTTCCGATTAGTGCCCTGTTCCCACTTAACATTGATCAGCCCATCGAGAGTTAAAAAACAATTTATTTTTATGTAGCATTTCTGTTGCCACTCAAGACCTAAAACACTTCCATTACCCTAACATTCCTAATGGATGAGTTATCAATTGTTCTTGTCGAGCTTAAAGATAGACTTGATTGAGCTCTTCTGGTCTTTTCTTTCTATCCACCATGGAGCTTTAACACAACCATATATGCTCTATAATTTATTACACTCTTCAAGTTTCTTTCAAATGAAATTTAGCAATACAAATTTCCTTGAAATATCTGGTAATGATCATTTTCTTGTCCATACAGTTACAGTGTAGTTTGGAGCCACAATAAAAGTATTGCCTTTGTCAAACAAACGTTACTCTTAAAGAGTTAATTAAGGAATTTAATGTCATCGAAAACAATCGTTCTTTAATTTCCGAGCTCAGGGAATAGAAAGAAATTAATTTACCCGAGAATACGAGACGTTTTTTTTTTAAATGATATTCAGAAAAACTTTTCTCTAATTAGAAGGGCTAATGTTATTTAACATTTTCAATAAAAGACGCACACCTACAAAATCATGGTTATTCAAAGCTTCTTGCAAAACACAAATTAGGTAAAAATGCGGCCGGGAAAAATCGAAGGCTCACGCAAAAATATCGGCGAACTATTTGGTGTATACCTAAAAATTTGGCGACATTTCCCAAACGCATGATAATTACGTTACAAAAATTATAAGAAATGTTTATTTTTTTGAGTTTATGAATTTTAATAATGCTATACCAGAAAAGAAAAGTTTCAAAACAAAGGACACAAATTGAGAAAACACAAAATTGTAGTTATTGGTAAATTAATACTGGAATATCTTATATGTAAGGATACATTTGATTCGCCTTTACATTTTGCAGAACCATTGAGATTCTATCTCTTTCAGAGGAAATTACCTAATTTAACTATGAAGTTAAATTTTAGTTTTTTGGCTATGCGTTTATCCACTAATTAAAATTTTATATCTTATTGAATTGTTAAAAATTAGTGGTGCTGCGAGTATCAAAATGTTTCTGAAATTATCTACATTTAACAATTTCAACACCAAATTCCAAATCTCTGTTAATAATTTTATAACTAGAATTATATTCAATTTTTTTAGAATATTCTCTGTATTGCAGACCTTTATGCATCTAATACTATTGCATAACAAGACTAGAACAATATGTAGGTCGAACAAATTAAGCTGCATTAAAAATATATTTTGAAATTTAAGAAAAATAAAATTTATAATTTTGTAGCTTAATGTCACTTGCTTATAAAACTAAAATGTTAAAAAATATAAGCCAATTGGCTTCCTACAGGCGAGTATTTCATTCCTGAATTTCTTTAGATCAGTGTTCCAATTGGTGCTCGATTTCTATGTGACATTAATCCACCAATCTTGGCTATTGTCTGAAAAAACGACGCAAAAAACTGGGACAATTTACACATTTTAAAGAAGATCTAACTCAGAACTTTATAAATTTACAGACAAATTTGCGTTGACAAGTTTATTCATTTACGTGTACTAAAAAGGTTTGATTGGCTGCCTTTCCAGATTGCAAGATGATAAGTTTATGCAAGAAATCTTTCTGTTAGTACTAGGCCTCGCGGATGACCCAGCCTCAGGGGTGAATCGACTGTCACGAAAGATACCTGAAGACCCTAAACTCCAATTGTAACTGGAGAAGATAGTTGAATAACATACTAAACTGTTGTGCGAAATGCAGTACGTCTGGTCACCGCACTTTTAGGAATAAAATGGAATCTGTCAGTGTTTTTGGCGTTAATGTGTGAGGACAACATACCTATATGGACTGTTTTAATGACTTACAATGTGACTGTCCACTCCTGTAAATTATTATTTCGCTAAAGAGAAATTTGTTCAAATAAACTGAACTGTACTGCGAAATGCGATAAGTCTGGTTGCCTAACTTTTTGGGAACAGATATGAATCTGTTTGTTTTTGAAGCTAATGTATGATCACTGAATATTTGGATCCTCAATCATTTGGACTGATGGAATGACTCACAACTGGACAAAATGTTACTGAACTTGACAATAAATCTCAGTTTGTTTCAAGTTATATTTGGTGACACATAAACTTCCATGAAGTATCTGGTAATTATTGTATTTATTTAAAATCAATAAGTCCATACAGTTACAATGTAATTTGGAGCTACAATGAAAGTATTGTCGTTGTCAGACAAGCGTTACTCTTTAAGAGTTAATTAAGAAATTTTTCTCATCGAAAGCAAGTTTCTTTTAATTTCCAAGCTCAAGGAGTATGTAAGTAAGTAATTTACTTGTGAGTGCGAGGCAACTATTTTTAATCAGATTCAAGAAAACATTGCAGTTTACTTATAGAGTGCATTAATTTTTAGCTTAAATCTTATCCACCAAGGTGATGAATAATCTTTAAAAGAATTGACAACGGTATAGAAATATAATATACTCTAATTTTAAAATTTATATAACATTAATTTGTTAAAAAGTAGTGGTGTTAAAAGTAAATTTTGCAATACGTTACAAAATAAAATCTAAACCTAAAAAAAACCCTCCTGTTTTCGACTCTTCTTATCTATAATCATTTCTTTGTAATTCGATAGGGAAAAAGTCTTACCATTATTTAAAATTCGTGTAAGTTTATTTTTGTTTAATTTAGCAAAATCTATTTTATTATTTTTTTTAATTACTGGTTTGGACATTTCAGGAGAATTTGATGATAGCCTAGTTAAAATATGATTTGACCTCGACAAAATTGCTTCTCAAGCATTTTAAATGGCATTCGAATCAAAAAATGGTCTTTTTTAACATATCCAAACTCGGACAAAATCCGAGGATTTGAAACCCCCCCCAAAACTGCATTTCAAAACGGCGGCCATTTTCCCATGTTATCGCATTTCTAAGTATCAGATTACTTGTTTTATAATGGCTAATTTTAATAAAACAGTAACAAAAAATTTTAAAAAAATTGTTTTTTATGTGTCCAAGTCCAAGTGTGTTATGACCAAGTCTGGCTGAGTCGTCAGATTTTCTGGATGGGAAAATCGTAGGCACGCATGTCATATGATCGTGAGGTATGTAAAACATCCCTTAAGTGCCCATTTGGCTTACGTTCGCTCGGTAAAATTAAGTCTCGGTATGCTTTAACAATGGCCAGGATTAGTGAGTAATCTGGTGAGAAGACAAGTGCCCATGCGGTCTATTAGAAGAAGGGGATGGGTTGACACGAGGAAGTTGATTTACAGAAATTAAACAGGCAACTTGGCTTAAATCAATGCCTGTGTGTTCTCTTTACAACCTTTAGGAAAAAGGAATCTATAATTTTAACTTTTTAGAAATTCTTTTAGTAACTTATAACTCTACAGATATTGGCAAGCTTTGAAAAAATATATTTTGATCTGCATGCTATGTTTTTAACTATGCTATTAGGGATTTGAAATTTCAAGGTTATTTGATGAGAGAACCAATGAATAACTGATTTTCAGCCAGCTTTCATATTTTTGATTAGATAGATTAAAAAAAAAGTGACTTTCATGCCTACCCCTTCCCCCGGCTACCAAATGCAGTTCTATTTGTTAAATTTAATAATAATAAAAAAAAAAATTGTTTGATAATTCATCAGGGACAAAACTTAGATACTTTGTGCCCTGCGTATAAAAGGAACTTAGAGTTTTTAAGTTTTTTTTTTCTGAATTGCACGTTTTAACAATTTCCGACCCTTTAACCCCATCACGATCATGCGGGTATTAAAGAGAATGTTCAAGCTCTTCAGTAATATCGATACCAAAGCAGCTGATTTGTACCAGTCGTTATATGTATAAAAATGACTTTATTTTTAAGAAGTTGTTTCATATGGCATTTATTAGGAGATTCAATTCATGAATAATACAGGCAACCCACGTGATAAAAGGTAAGACAAATAAGTATAACAGAAACAACAAGAGAAGGTGTTAACAAGAAAAGGTGTTTTAAATAAGTAGTTGCTATCATTGAAGCGGTTTAATGATTCTTTTTTTTATAAAACTTCAAATTTAGTCTCATAATTTTACATCAGCGCCATCTGACCGACGGTCTTAAAGGGACAAACGGGCAATTACGTGGTGTCGGGGGTAAATATTTCACTGAATCTTTACTTTAAATCTCCCACTTATACTTTTCAATACACTTATTTGATTTGGTTAAAATGTATTTTTCTGTACTCACTCATAACTGAAGAGCTTGTATACAAAAATGATGAACAATTTTAACTTTTTAGAAATTCTTTTTGTAACTTATAATCCTACAGATATCGGTGAGCATTGACAAAATATAATTTAATCAGTAAATATTTTTACACTGTGAAATTTTAGTTATGAAGTAAAAATTGTGAGCAAATTTTTTCATCTGATACCAAGGATTTGTCCAAAGCATTGTATAGACAACAAATGTTAGTTCAACAAATGTTTCTTCTAATACACTGGTCTCCAAAAATTATGGTACAAGTATATTTTTTTGCTAAAAAATTTACAAGTTATTTTTGGCAGCATCAATTTTTGTTTAATGTAAAAGAATAGATTTAAAACACGTATAGATATGCTGAACTGATTGGATTTAAATAGGGGATTCTCTGTATTGCAATTGACTTAAACACTAGCGCTCTTGTAGTTTGGTTTGGAACTTCACCAGCTGACAACGCATCGTTGCCAAGGCATTCCTCGTTGCTATGAAATTTGATGCGAAAGAGGATTAAACTGCATTATTTTAACATGAAAATTACTTTCCATTACGAGATTTATATATACATAGACTATTTGATACAAATTTTGCACACATCAAAATAAACATTCAACTCATTGATATTATAGCTCTTAGTACCAACATTCCAAGCTTGTAAGGTAACTTTTAGCACTTATAACTCTTCTTGTTATAAATATTTTAATTATCCAACTCCATGAAAACAATTTTCTTAATGGGTTACATTTACAAAATGAGCACACAATTTTCATAACAAAGCAAAACTTCTTATTAACGCAATCAAATACAAAAAAAATCCTACGTCAATATCGAATACCATACATAGTTTCTAACATCTTACAAACCCACGTCAAATGGTATATGTGATAATTGGCGTGTTTACGATGTGTATTCTTTGTGTTTATGTTGTTTCTTGCTATTCCTTGAGCTTGGAAATTAAATTACGATTGTTTTATCATTGATTGTTCATAATTTGCTTACCAGTATTTAAAAATAGCTCAAATATTTATAAATTTTTAGTTCATCGCAACCACTCTTCCTGATTCCATGTTAAGGGAAAAAAATAAAAAAAATCATATTCATGTCTATGAATAATCATAATTTTATGATAGAAAAATGCGTACCTAACAAAATTTATGGGAGGTTGAAGTATTCTTACACCTTTTTTGAATATTCAATTTTTGTTATTTTTTACAGTTCTGGCATAGCATTATAAATATACATAAACACAAAGAATACACATCATAAGTAAGCCAATTATCACATACCATTTTATAAGGGTTTGCAAGATGTTATTTAAGGTGTTAGATACAATGTATGGCATTTGCTATTTTCATTGGATTTTTGTTTGTATTGGATTTGTATTAAATAAAAAGTTTTGCTTTGTTATGAACATTGTGTACTCATTTTGTAAATGCAACCCATTAGAAAATTGATTTCATAGAGTTGTATGATTCAAATATTTATAACAAGAAGAGGTATTAGTCCAAAAAGTTACCTTTTAATGATGGCACTAAGAACATTAATATCATGTTAAAATATTACAGTTTAATCCTTTTTCGCATTAAATTTCATGGCAACGAGGAATGCCTTGGCAACGAAGCGTTGTGAGCACGTGGTGTTCCAAACCAAGCTATAAGAGCGCTAGTGTTTAAGTCAATTGCAATATAGAAAATCCCCAATGGAAATCCAATCAGATTGCATATCTATACATGGGTTTGGTCTATGGTTTTACGTTAACCAACAATTAATGCTCCAAAAATCACTTGCACACCTTTTTTGAGCAAAAAAAAATTTTTGTACCATAACTTTTGGAGACCAGTGTATTAGACGAAACATTTGTTGGCTAAGTACAATGCATTTGGACAAATCCGTGGCATCAGACGTAAAAATGTGCTCCAAATTTGTACTACATAACTAAAATTCCTCGTATAAAAATATTTAAGGATTAAAATATATTTTTTAAATGCTCACCGATATTTGTAGGGTTTTAAAAAACGGAAAAGTAAAAATTGTTGATTCTTTTTGTACACAATCCCATCAGTTACGAGTGTGCATGGAAAAACATATTTTGGCCAAATCAAATAAGTGTATTGAGAAATTTTAGAGGGAGATTAAGGGCACAGATTTAGGGAAATTTACATCAAACAACGTGTGATTGCCCATGCGCGGTTCAGAAAAAAACCCTGAAAAACTGTAAGCTCTTCTAAAAACGCAAGCTACAAAGTTTGTCCCAATATATCTCTGACGACATTAAAAAAAGAAGTTTAACTGAACATATTTGAACTGTATTTGGTAGGGGGAAAGGATGGACTTCTTTAAAAAATAAATCAATCGAATTAAAAAAGAAAATTAGGATCGAAATCAGTCAATTAATAGTTCACTCGTCAAATTCTCCTGAAATTTCCAAACACATAGTTAAAACAATGAACGAAATATATTTTGCTAAATTAAACATAAAATAAGTTACACGAAGTTTTAATTGATAGTAAGACTTTTTTTCCCTATCGAATTAAAAAGAAACGGTTATAGTAACGAAGTGTAGGACAAAATAACTTAAAAAAAGCTTAGATTCAATTTTCTAATGAATTGTAAAATTAATTTTTAATACCACTACTTTTTAACAAATAAATATATTATTTTTAAAATTGGAAGCTTTTTCAAAGCTTCAAATCATCAACAATCAAAGGCTTCACTGATATTATCAGAAACATTTTCATACTTACAACACCAATAATTTGAAACCAGTCAATAAGATATAAAATTTTAATTCCCCCAAATATGCTTTGCTTTTGCCCTAAGTGTAATTTCTCTCTCTGTAACAGTACAAATTCTTTCTGTGTCTGTCTTACTTGACGAATTTTTATCAGCGGGTCTCTGATCAAGCATACTAGTTGGAATGTATAGGTATCTACCCTACCCTACGCTATACTTGTTTTAGAAAAGAGGATATTTAAAAAGAATTATTAGCACTTGTGTTGTGAACGATGTTTGGTAATAAATCGTGGATAAACGCATATTCAAAAAACTAAAATTTAACTTCATAACTAAATTAGTTAATTTCCTCTGAAAGAGATAAATCTCAATGGTTCTGAAAAGTGTAAATGTGAATCTGAAGCATCCTTGCATTTATGATAGTTAAATATAATTTACCAATAACTACAATTTTGTGTTTTCTCAATTTGTGTTCATAGCTTTGTAACTTTTTTTTTAGTGTAGCATTATTAAAAATCAGAAACGCAAAAAATAAACATTTGTTAAAATTTTATATAAGTAAATTATTCTGCGTTTTTGAAGTGTCGACAATTTCTAGGCATGCACCAAAAAGTTCGCCGGTATTTCTGTGTGAGCCTTCGATTTCTCCCGGCCGCATTTTTACCTAATTTGTGTTTTGCAAGAAGCAGTGAATAAAAATGCTTTTGTAGGTGTACGTCTTTTATTTGAAAGTATTAAATAACATTTGCCCTTCTAATTAGAGAAACGTTTTTTTTAAATATCATTTTTAAAAAAAACCCGTCTCGTGTTCTTATAGAGTAAAACATTTTCTTCCTATTCCTTGAGCTTGGAAATTAAATTACGATTGTTTTCGTTGACATTAAATTCCTGAATTAACTTTTTAAGAGTAACGTTTTTTTTTTTTTTTTGACAACCGCAATACTTTTATTGTAGTTCCAAACAACACTGTAACTGCATAGACTGATTAATTTTAAAAGAAAATGATCATTACCAGATACTTCAAGGAAATTTATGTGTTGCCAAATTTCTCTTGAAGAGAAAATTGAACAGTGTTCTACATTATAGGGGATATGTGGTTGTGCTAAAGCTCCATGGTGGATAGAAAGAAAAAGCCAGAAAAGCGCAACCAAGCCTGTCTTTAAGGTCGATAAGAACAAAAATGGGGCCCGGATGGCCGAGTGGTTAAGATAGCTGCCTCCGCTAACAGTCTGCGCGCTGTACCGGATGAGGGTTCGATTCCCGCCTTTGCCCTGGCTGTAAATTCTCTCTCTGTGACAGTAAAAACTCTTTCTGCTTCTGTCTTACTAGACGAAGGCTTATAAGCGGGTCTCCTGATCACGCACACAAGTCGGAATATATATGTATCAACCCTTCCCTAACAACAGTTGATTCTCAATCATAGGGCAACATAAATGCTAAATAAAAATGCATTAATTTTCGACTCAAGATGGGCTGATCAACGTTAAGAGGGAACAGGTCATCAATCGGAACACTGATCGAAAGAAATACAGAAATGAAAGCTGGAAAGAAAAAGCCTCAACCTGCATGAAGCCTAATGACTTACATTAATTTTTTGGTTTTATAAATAAGTGGCATCAACCGCAAACAGATTTCCGAACTCAATTAGCATTTTCCTTTTAAAAATAAAATAGTTATATTTCCAGATTTCAAAATTTATCTTTAATATAACATGATTTCTCTTATATTCATATTGTTCAGTTCTATGGTCCTGTTTTGGAATAGTTTTTAATGGGTTCAGATCTGAATTACAGAAAATATTTTCTAAGAAAAGTAATTGAATATAAACTTTGCTGCAATTGTTAACGGAGATTTTTACTTCGACCTCTATTTTTTTAAAGGTTGATAATTTTGGGAAAAATTGTTCCGATTTCGGTAAACAGTATTTAAAAAAAAAACCGCAATAATTGATACATTTTTAGTTCACTAAATTTTTCATTTCTACCATGAGCTGCAATAGCAAGAGTTTAGAAAAAAAAAAATTTCATATCAGTGAATGATTTGATGAATAATTTGAAGTTAGAAAATTAAGTACGTAACAAAACTAAAAAGTTAAATATCTAAATTCCCTGAAATATGTACTTTTTGTGCAGTGTGGGTCGTGGGAGGCTGAAGTATCCTTACCCCTTTTTTTTAATATTTAATTTTTGTTATTTTTTACAGTTCTGGCATAGCATTATATTACATAAACTCAAAGAATATACATCTTAGGTCAGCCAATTATCACATACCATTTTAAGGGTTTGTAACATGCTAGAAAAGCTGTATGGTTTTTGCTATTGACATTGGATTTTTCTTGTATTGGATTGCTTTACTAAAAAGTTTTGCTTTGTTATGACAATTGGGTGCTCATTTTGTAAATGTAACCAATTTCGAAAATTGATTTCATACAGTTGTATAATTTAAATATTCATAATAACAAGAGTTATAAACTCAAAAAGTCACTTGCAAGCTTGGAATGTTGCTACTAAGAACTATAATATAACTGAATTGAATGGATATTTTGAATATGTGCTAAAATTGTCTTTACTCGTCTATTCATCTAAAAATCTCGTTCTGTAAAGTAATTTTTGCGTTAAAATATTGCAGTTCAATCCATTTTCGCATCAAATTTCAATGCCTTGGCAACGATGCGTTCTCAGCACGTGTAGTTCCAAACCAAACTACATGAGCGCTAGTGTCTAAGTCAATTTCAATATAGAAAATTGCCAATGGAAATCCAATCAGATTAGCATATCTATACATGGGCTTAGTCCATGCTTTTACATTAACCAACAATTAATGCTACCAAAAAGCTCTTGTACACTTTATTTGACCAAAAAAATATTCTTGCACTATAACTTTTGGAGACGAGTCCATTAGAAGAAACTTTTGTTGTCTAAATACACAGCATTTATCCAAATCCTTGGTATCAGACGTAAAAATTTGCCAAAAATTTTTACTTCATAATTAAAAAATTTCTCCGTGTAAAAATATTTACAGATTAAATATATTTTTTCAATGCTCACCGATATCTGTAGGGTTGTAGGTTACAAAGAGAATTTCTGAAAAATTAAAATTGTTCATTCTTTTTGTACACAAAATCTTCAGTTATGAGTTAGTATAGAAAAAATATATTTTAACCAAACCAAATAAGTGTATTGGGAAATTTTAGAGAGAGATTTAAAGTAAAGATTCAGGGAAATTTACATCCGACACCGTGTTAATTGCCTATGTACAACGTGTGGTTCAGAAAAAAAACCCGGTAAAACTGTAAGTTCTTTTACAAACGCAGGACTCAAAGTTGGTCTCAAGATATCTCTGTCGACAATAAAAAAATTTACCTAAACAGATTTGAACTGTATTTGGATGGACGTCTTTCTTTTTAAAAAAATCTATCGAATTAAAAAAGAAAGTTAGGATAAATATCAGTCATTCAATAGTTCACTCATCAAATTCTCCTGAAATTTCCAATCACATAGTTAAAGAACATAATTTATTTTGCTAAATTAAACATATAAAAAGTTAAACGAATATTCAATTGATGGTAAGATTTTTTTCTCCATCGAAATAAAAATAAACGATTACAGATATTAAATGTCGAAAATAGGACAAAGTATTTAAAAAAAATTAGATCCCATGTTCCAATGTATTGCAAAATTTATTTTTAATACCACTACTTTTTTTAACTAATTAATACATTATAATATTTAAAATTTAAAAGCAATTTCATACTTTTTTCAAAATTTTGAACTTTTTAAAAGATTATTCACCTTGGTGAATAAGTCTAAACAAAAACGTAACGCACACTTTGGGAAGTTGTGAGATACCCCTAGTATACAGAAAAGTCAAGGCAATTTATAGCTTGGGCTTTACGAAAGCTTCTTTTTACGTCCTAAGGCAACTAAGCCCCAATTTAGTGATATCTAGGCTAATATAGATCCATTTTCTTGGTTTAAGAATAGGTGAGATGATGCCAAAAAAGTACAGGCATCACATTTTAGACAGCTTTAGACAAGACTGGGTGGAAACATAAACTTTTTCGACCGGCGGTCAGGTGGCGCTGATTTAAAATTAGGAAACTAAATTTGGAGTTTCATCGAAAAAAATGCGTTAAACAGCATCAACGCCAGCAAATCCTTAAAAACAAATTGATTTTTTTAATACAAATAACGAATGGTACAAGTCAGATGCTTTGGTATCGATATTTTGAAGAGCTTGAACATTCTCTTTAATACCCGCACGATCGTGCGAGCCCGGTTGGAAAGGGTTATAGCTTTCCACGTATAGTGTTACACTTATAGGCTTCACTGATATTGTCTGACTTCGTCAGGTAAAAGGGAGATTAGACACAACTAACAATCAGCTATTAAAACTTGAATAAATTACACATGTTGTGGAATGTTGTACAAGATATCGTTCAATTCAAGATTCTATTATTTCCATTCGAACGAAGCATTGGATTACCGTTTCTTAACTTCGTTAAATGCACCATTGGTTAATGCCTTCGCATTACATTTGGTGAATTTCTAAGGCGAATGTCAACCGAAAGTCGCCGCGCCCTCACCCAAGGGAACTGCAGAATGGGTGGGACGTGAGCATAATCTTCATTACGCGTTGTTGGCGAGACAAAGTGGCAACGCCAAAGATTTATGATAGGAGATGAACAAAAAAGGACTTGGAATCTCTTTCTATGATCATAAGAACTTTTTTTTTATGGTCATTTAATGAAACATTAAAACGGGTTTCTACAGGACTTTCAATTACCGGTCAATAAATTAATCCGTACTTTTAAAGGCTATCTTAATTTTACTTAGTCTTACCTTAAATTTACTTTATTAGGTAATTTCAATAACTTTAAAACTTAAAATGCTCTTTTTGAGTTACCACTTGTGCATGTGCGATTTTCTCGACAAACTTATTATGATGTCCGACAGGTACTAGAAACATGTGTACCAAATTTGAACTCTGCATATATTTTAGTTCGAACAGTAGAGTAGTTTCAGACAGACAGATAAGTGTGCGAAAACATTAAAAAAAAAATAAGCACTCTCCGAAACCTAAACAAAACACAAAATCTCATTTTCCTACTTGGACCGCATCGTAATACTTTCATTAACTTACATTTGATGTTTGGTAACAGAAAGTAATAATATTTTTTATTCTCGAAAGCATCATTATGATGACCGACAGGAACTAGGAACGCGTGTACCAAATTTGAAGTCCGCATATCTCTTAGTCCGAACAGTAGAGTAGTATCAGACAGATAGATGAGTGTTCGAAAACCACATTTTTAAAATCACCACTCTCCAAAACCTGAACAAAACACAAAATCTCAGCAAATTCAAAATTTCGAACTTTAGACTACATCGTAATTCTTTCATTAACTTATATTTTATATTTGGTAATAGAAAGTAATAAAATTTTCTATTCTGCCTTAATGCTCTTTTATGAGAAATTGACAAATTCATTCTTTGAACATGCGACAGTTATAAGTTCATAAAAGTAAGAATATTAGTACTAATATTATATGTGATTGCATATATGTTTGAAATATTAATGATTTGCATCATGGTTGCCACTCTTTGCTATTATTAGCTATTTCGGGTTGCTAAACAAATTATAATCATTAGCCAAAACTATCTTTGCCGAGTATTTTTTCTAATTTTGAGTAGCCCTCGAATTGTAATCTTGAAACATTAACTAACATTGAATATTTTTATTCCTTTTTTTCGTTTATTGCCTTTGTTTGTGTGCTAACTAACAATTTTAAATTTAAAATGCACGCATATTTTGTAAATTAATGCCTGAAGTTATCTACCGGAAATCAGTTAATTGGAAGGAAATTATTTTACAATGTGTAAGGATCTTAATCTAATTTTCTCAAAAATGTTGTTTAAAATTATTCATAACCAACACAGCTAATTCCCTACACAGAGACACAATACTTTCGGTTTAAATTACCAAATCCTTTAATAAATACTACGTCAACCGACTTTTATTAATTATTGTAAAGTTCGGGGTAAGTTAAAATGATTATTCTGTGAATCGGACCCTCCGAACAATTTATCATAAATGAAAGTCATAAATCCTTGAATGGATTAAGATAATAGCTAAGAATATCAAGATACAGGAGGGTGTAGATAGGGCACAAAACTGCCCTATGTCACTGAAAATGATGCAAAATATTATCGTGTTTTATAAGTAGGTCAATATGTCTTTTAGTATTGATATCAATGACGTTGTGTAAAGCTAATGGCCAATGTACAAGTACACGGGGATAGTTATTAAACCCTTTTAATTTCTTAAATTTTAACCCTTTCACTACTGAAACGGCCCATGACGGCCATACGACTAAAGATTCGATAATGATATTCATATCACATATTACGATTAAACAAAAATCCTTCGTAACAAAAGGGTTTAGGTAGGGAATTTACGACGCCACTATCGTTATTTAGATATTAGCCATTTATATATTTACAAATTCACATAAAGTTGAGTTGCATTATCGTCGGATTAGAGCTGGTTCATGGCGTCTGGCGTCGTAATTTAAAACCACAGTCAAGCTACGAGCCGTCACCTGAGTAGGCACCCAATGCAACGACATTATATGCAGTGTTGGGACTTTGGAGAAATTAACGTTCTCTCCCTCCGCATGTAATATTATTCTTCAGACATTTTAGCTGCACAGGCAGTTTATTATTATGACAATGCACGGGCATGAACCTGATACCTTTCTCATGCAAGATAAAGCCCGTTACCGACTGGGCTATCTCGCTCCTATATTTCAACCTAAGTGGTAAACAAACGCAAATTAATAACGTCATAAACGCTCATTTTTATATCATTTTGAGTTTACCACTTTTATAATTAATAACCTTAAAAGTCCAGCATCACCAGTGTAAGTATTAAAACAACCCAAGAGCATTGAAACAAATTTTGCATCTAATATTGTGATATTGCAAATGTAGAACCGTCTTTACTCTTGAATAAATAGAAACTTAATAGAAAATAGATCACCAGTAGCGGAAATTAGTCTTCATTGCTTTTCTGTCTCGTTAAGGAAAATTAATGAGATTTCTACTAATTGGGTTGAAAATTATTCATAGCATTTTTAATGATGCGAAAACCCAAATGCTATCAGAAAATATGCGTGATCTTGGAGAAAATTAAGATCAAGATTCTTCAGTTTAGATATAAAAAATTGTTTGTAATAGTAAATTGTTACAATTCATCTAAACTCATTGCAGATATTAATGCAAGTCGAGGTTTAATCTATCCGAAAGTACTCAAGCCAATTATGTACTTGAGGGATTTTTTGGGTGCTATGTAATCATATGAGACACAATTTTTACAGACGTAATCTAACTTCTCATTTCATTAAATTCACATTATTCACGAAGGTTGAATATTTTTTTTAAACATGAAATAGTGTTAATTGTTATAGTTATTGTACCATAAATCTTATTAATTTAAAATAAAAGAATTATATAAAATAGGTGGTGCAAAGAACATAAATTTTGTGTCCGAAATTATCCAAAAAATAAAATTTAAAGTGCAGTTGTTTCGGCTAAAGTTAAAGCTTTAACTCCAATTTAAAGATTTTAAATTTAGTAGGTAATACGCTACTTTAACTGTTGGAAAAATATAGGCAGCTGTATAAATTTATTAAGCTAACAAAAACTACGCATGTCAGAAGATATGGTATATAAATAAATATATTTAAAATTTGTCTTAAATTGGAATCACATTTATATTTCATAACCTATTGATAAATCGATGAATATTTCCATTATCAAACAACACAATCAAATCCTTTACACATTTATCAATTTATAAATACCAATCAAATGATTAAAAAAAAATTAATAAAAAAACATTCGTTTTTTTGCAACAAAAACAATACTGGCAGAAAAACTTTTTGCTTTAAAATTCGCAAAAATTCAGTACGATTTTTGCGATGCCACGTAAAGTTAGTTTTAATTATAATTTTTTATGCATCTACATGACTTAATTTTCTTCATTTTTATGAACAATTAATTTCAGCAGTGCAATCGTGCAGTCTTTCCCTTCTAAAGTAACTTACAAAATAGCGACATATTTTTTTTGCACTTCAGTATCAATGCAGAGACAGTTACACCTTAAAAAAAAAAGCAGACCTTTAAAAAAAAGTCTTTCCTTTCTACATAGATTCCCTCCACACAATTAATAATCACAATATCTTGATAATCGAGTTTTTGTGCGAAAAATAGGTTTTTTCAAAAGCTTATTTTTTAATATTTGGTTACACCGAACGATTTAAGTAACACTAAAGAAACCTGTTAAATTTGAGCTAGGTTTTATGAAAACGCTTTTCTCTCAAGAAATTGCAAACGGAATTGCAGCATGAAGACGGAACTTTCGTTTCGTTGTAAAAGGAATCTATGTTGAAAGGACTGATTTCTTGATGTTTACTATCTGAGATATATGATGAGAGTGATGATCTGTATCGTTTATAAGTGCAAAAGAAGAACTATTTCTTGATAGTTTTTTTTTTATTTCATAACCTTTCAAGACCGAGCTATCACGATCATGCGGGTATAAAAGAGAATCTTTAAGCTTTTTTAAAATATCGATACCGACGCAGCTGACTTGTACCATTCGTTATCTGTGTAAAAAATGACTTTATCTTTGAGGGAGTTCGGTATGTTGTATATCGGTAATGTTAAATTGGCCAATTGCAATGAACCTTTTCACAATAACTACTGATCAGATCATCTTAAAATTTTCTGTGTGTGTTGTACCAACCTTATATATTAATCTGAGATTAAAAGTTTTTTTTTAATAACTGTTAGACTTTTTAAAATAAAATAAGTTTTAAAGTACCAAAAAAATCATGAAATTTTTTCAATTTTTTGCCCCATAAAATTTTTTTCACTTAAGTTTTATTAAAATTTATAACCTACGATTATTCTATACTATGTATTACATCATATAAAAAAGTTTACGCGAAAACATAGCATAGTTTTTGAGAAAAGGTACATCGATGTTCAAAAAATCAAGTTATGAGAAAACGCTTTTAAAGCTTTTATTGTTAACCCATTTCCTTACGAAGCCATGACATTAAAATGGCTTTTAATGTCAAAAATATTTTTCCAATCGTCTTGATAGTTTGTGACAATATTAATAAAAGTTGCAATAGTATTTTAAGCCAATAATTTCTTTTTTGATTTTTTTCACCGATTTTGGGGTACTGAACCCCCTTAAGGAGTTGTAGGCATTGATGGTGTTTAAGGCAACTTTTTCTATAAAACTCTTAAAATTTAGTCTCATAAAACCTTAAATCAGCGCCATGAGACGGGGTCTATGGGAAAGACTGCAAGTTTCTTCAAGAAAATCGAGCAATACATGTCTCCAAATCTATGAATTCATGTCGAAACGTTAATTTGATGAGTCATTGGTTTCGGATTTAGAGATGTAAAATTGTAAATTTGAAGTAAATAAGCAAATATTTCACCGTAAGAGAGTGCATGTTTATAGATTGTATGTTTGTTATAATTTGAACCAGAAGGGTTAATAAGTGTTTTAAATTAACCGGATATCGTGTTTTTAATTTATCATATGATAAATTAATGCAATTCAAGCATTTAAATTGCGAAATTAGACCATTTAACGAGCATTAAATAGATTTTCCCGATTTATATTTAAACAAATTTTTTTTTTGGTAATTTTCGCTATTATTATAAATAAAATTTATTGTTTATTATGATTTTCCTTATGATTCGTGATATTTTAAATTATTTATACTTTCCTTATCATTTCTATCATAACTTATTCGAAGTAAACCTTGTCATTGAAATTTTGTGACTCAAAATGTTTTTAAATTCTTCATTATTCAAGTTTTTCATTATTTACTTGCTAATAGCTGAAATTACAAACAAATTGAAATATTTATGAAGTACACAACATCTGCTACACAGGAGAGCATACTTTTATGTAGAAAAATTGTAAAAAAAAAGAGAAAGATTGGACGTCTACAGATTATTTCTTGTAAAGAAATCATTTTAGGAGTATTTAACGGCGGAATTTATTGAAAGAGTTTAATAACATTTGCTTTTTTAATTAAAGAAACGTCTTCTCGAATATCTAAAAAAAAAACAATCCCGTCTCGTATTCTCCAGTAAATTTATTTCTTCATATTCCTTGAACTTGGAAATTAAAGGCCGATTGTTTTCAATGACATTAAATTCCTTAATTAGCTCTTTAAGAGTAACAATTGTTTGACAAAGATAACACTTTTATTGTAGCTCTAAACTACACTGTAACTGTATGGACTTATACATTTTTAAAGTCTGTTGACTTAAATTTATTGATATTTCAGTTTTATAAATTAGTGGCATCAACCGCAAGCAGATTTCAGAGCTCCATTACTATTTTCCTTTTAAAAATAAAAATTTATATTAAAAAATAATATAAATTAATTTATATAAAAGTTATATTTCTAGATTCCAAAATTTGTTATTGATACAACATGATTTCTTTTACATTCATGCTGTCAGTATTATGGTCCTGTTTTGGAATGGTTTTTAAGGGGTTCAGGTCTGAATTACAGAAAATATTTTCAAAGAAAAGTATTTGAATGTAAACTTTGTTGCAATTGTTAACGGAGATTTTTGCTTCGACCTTTAATTTTTTTAAAGGTAGATAATTTTGGGGAAAAAAATGTTCATATTTTGTTTACCAATACTTAGAAATAATTCAATAATTTATAACGTTTTAGTTCGTTAAATCTTTCACTACGTCCATTAGGGTCAAAATTAAAAAAAAAAAGTTATTCATATCAGTGAATAATGGTAATTCGAAGTTAGAAAATTGCGCACCTAACAAAACTTTAACTTTTAATTAGTTCTTTTCCTTGAAAAATATACAAGGTATGCCGTATAGGAGGCTGAAGTATCCTTACACCTTTTTTGAACATTTAATTAATTTATTTTTTTCAGTTCTGGCATATTACTATTAATATACAAAAACACAAGGAATACACGTCTTTAGCAAGCAAGCCAATTATCGCATACCATTTTATGAGGGTTTGTAAGATGTAATGTAAGGTGTTAGAAACTATGTATGGTATTTGATATTGACATTGGATTTTTTTTTTGTTTTGGATAGCTTTAATACTTTTTTTTTTTGCTTTGTTATGAAAATTGTGTACACATTTTGTATATGTAACCCATTAAGAAAATTGATTTTATAGAGTCGTATAATTTAGATATTTTTAACAAGAGTTGTAAGTTCTAAAAAATACCTAACAAGCTTGGAATGTTGCTACTAAGAACTATAATATAATTGAATTGAATGTGGATATTTTGATCTGTGCAAAACTTGTCTTTAATCTTTTATGTATCTAAAAATCTCGTTCTGTAAGGTGATTTTCATGTTAAAATACTGCTGTTTAATCCTTTTTCTCATCAAATTTCATAGCAACGAGGAATGCCCTGGCAACGAGGCATTGTCAGCAGGTGAAGTTCCAAACCAAATTACAAGAGCGCTAGTGTCTAAGTCAATTTCAATATAGAAATCCAATCAGATTAGCATATCTATACGTGTCTTTAGTCTATGTTTTTACATTAATCAACAATTAAATACTACCAAAAATCATTTCTACACTTTTTTTGCGTAAAAAAATATTCTTGTACCATAACTTTTTTAGACGAGTGTATTAGAAGAAACATTTGTTGTCGTAAAGCATTTGGACAAATCCTTGGTATCAGACGTAAAAATGTGCTTACAATTTGTACTACATAACCAAAAATCACCGTATAATAATTTATAAGTATTAAAATATATTTTTTAAATGCTCTCCGATATTTGTAGGGTTGTAAAAAACGGAAAAGTAAAAATTGTTTATTCTTTTTGTACACAATCTCATCAGTTACGAGTGAGCATGGAAAAACATAATTTGACCAAATCAAATAGGTGTATTGAGATATTTTAGAGAGAGATTAAGGGTAAAGGATTAAATGAAATTTACATCCCACACCGTGTGATTGCCCATGTGTGGTTAACAAAACAATCCCTGAAAAACTGTAAGTTCTTCTACAAATGCAGGCCACAAAGGTGGTCCCAAGATATCTCTGACGACATTGAAAGAAAGTTAAGCTGAACAGATTTGAGCTGTATTTGAAAGGAGGAAAGGATGGATGTATTTAAAAAAAAAATCTATCAAATAAAAAAATAGGATAAAAATCAGTCATTGAATTGTTCACTCATCAAATTCTTCTGAAATTTTCAAACACATAATTAAAAAAAATGAACAAAATATATTTTGCTAAATTAAACATAAGTTGCTAAGTTACACGAAGGATGGATGTATTTAAAAAAAAAATCTATCAAATAAAAAAATAGGATAAAAATCAGTCATTGAATTGTTCACTCATCAAATTCTTCTGAAATTTTCAAACACATAATTAAAAAAAATGAACAAAATATATTTTGCTAAATTAAACATAAGTTGCTAAGTTACACGAAGTTTTAATTGATAGTAAGACTTTTTTCCCTATCGAATTAAAAAGAAACGGTTATAGTAAAGAAGTGTCGAAATGAGACAAAATAATTTTTTAAAAAAGCTTAGATTCCATTTTCAAATGAAATGTAAAATTTATTTTTAACACCACTACTTTTTACAAATAAATATATTATATTTAAAATTGGAGGCAATTCGTCTTTTTCTTTCTTGCCATTCTTAAAAGATTATTCACCTTGGTGAATAAGGTTAGAACAAAAACGTAACGCACTCCATAGGAAGTTGTAAGATACCCCCAGCATACAGAAAAGTCAAGGCAATTTGTAGCTTGGGCTTGACGAAAGCTTCTTTTTACTTCATGGGGCAGCAAAGCACCAATTTAGTGATATCTTGGCTAATAGATACCCATTTCCTTGGTTTAAGAATAGGTTTATGCCAAAAAGAATAGGCATCACATTTTAAACTGCCTTGGACTAGACTAGGTGTATATTTATAACTTTCCACATCTTGTGTCGTACTTAAATTATATGAAAGGCTTCACTGATATAGTCAGAAACATTTTCTTAACAGCACCATGAATCTGTTTCTCAGAAATGCGATCTCTGGAAAATTGCCACCATTTTGAATAGCACTTTTGGGGGGTTTCCCATGGTCGTATTTTGTCCGATTTTGGATATGTTAAAATACACCATTTTTTGATACGAATGTCATTTAAAATGTTTGTGAAGCGATTTTGTCGAGGTCAAATCAGTTTTTGACTAGACTATCATCAAATTCTACTGAAATTTCCAAACACGTAGTTAAAAAAAATGAATAAAATATATTTGCTAAACTAAACATAAATAAAGTTACACGAATTTGAATTGGTGGTTAGACTTTTTCCCTATCGAATTAAAAAGAAACAATTGATAAGAAGCGTCGAAAACAGGACAAAATTAGAGTTTTTTAAGAAGTTTAAATTTCGTTTTCTAGTGTATAGCAAAATTTATTTTTAACACCAATTTCTTTTTCAAAAATTAATATTTTAAAAAATTTAAAATTGGAGTAATTTAGGACCCTGCCAAACGTTCTTCCAATTTGTTATAAATATTATTCACCTTGATGAATAAGATTAAAGCTAAAAAGAAACGCCCTTTATATAATTACTGCGATATACAGAAGAGTCAAGGCCATTTGCAGCTTGGGATTGACAAAAGCTTCTCTTCACGTCATGAGGCAACAAAGCACCAATTTAGTGATGTCTAGACTAATAGATATCCATTTCTTTGGTTTAAGAATCGGTTGATGCCAAAAGGAATAGGCATAACAATTTTAAACTGCCTTGGACTAGACTAGGTGTACATTTATAACTTTCCACATCTTGTGTTATACTTAAATTTTGCCAAAGGCTTTACTGATATTATCAGAAACATTTTCATACTTACAACACCACTAATTTTGAACAAGTCAATAAGATATTTAATTTTAATTCCTCCAAATAAGCTTTACATTTGCCCTGGGTGTAATTTCTCTCTGTGTGACAGTGCAAATTCTTTCTGTGTCTGTCTTAGATGACGAAGGTTTATAGCGGTTCTCTGATAAAGCATACCCTACGCTACACTTGTTTTAGAAAAGAGGATATTTAAAAAGAATTATGTTCACACTTTTGTTGAGAACGATGTTTGGTAATAAATAGTGGATAAACGCATAGCCAAAAAACTAAAATTTAACTTCATAATTAAATTAGTTAATTTTCTCTGAAAGAGATAAATCTCAATGGTTTTGAAAAATGTAAATGGGAATCTGAAGCATCCTTGCATTTATGATAGTTAAATATAATTTACCAATAACTACAATTTTGTGTTTTCTCAATTTGTGTTCATAGCTTTGAAACTTTTCTTTTTTGGTAAAGCATTATTAAAAATCAGAAACGCAAGAAATAAACATTTGTTAAAATTTTATATAAGGTAATTATTATGCGTTTTCAAGTTTATGTCTGTGACGAATTACGAAGTATATTCAGTACATTTGGTAGCGTTTTAAATAATTTATTAGTTTTAACTTAACATATATTTACAGGAGAGGAGAATTTTGAATATCATCTGACATTTTCTTTTCTGTTTTTTTCTCAACAACGTTGCCACACATCAAATTAAAACATTTTCAGAGTCACGTTCTTTAAAGTTGTTTCACGTTTTTTTTTTTAATCCTTATAGAGTCGACAATTTCTAGGCATGTACCAAATAGTTCGCCGATATTTCTGTGTGAGCCTTCGACTTCTCCCGGCTGCATTTTTACCTAATTTGTGTTTTGTAAGAAGAGGTGAATAACCATGCTTTTGTAGGTGTACGTCTTTTATTTGAAAGTGTTAAATAACATTTGCCCTTCTAATTAGAGAAACTTTTTTTTTTAAATATCATTTAAAAAAAAAAAAACGTCTCGTATTCTCGAGTAAAATATTTTCTTCCTATTCCTTGAGTTTGGAAATTAAATTACGATTGTTTTCGCTGACATTAAATTCCTTAATTTACTTTTTAAGAGTAACGTTTTTTTTTTGACAACCGCAATACTTTTATTGTAGTTCCAAACAACATTGAACTGCTTAGACTGATTAATTTTAAAAGAAAATGATCATTACCAGATACTTCAAGGAAATGTATGTGTTGCCAAATGTCTCTTGAAGAGAAAATTGAACAGTGTTCTACATTATAGGGGATATGTGGCTGTGCTGGATAGAAAGAAAAAGCCAGAAAAGCGCAACCTAGCCTATCTTTAAGGTCAATAAGAACTACAATGGGGCCGCCCCGGTGGCTGAATGGTTAGTGTACTAGCCTTTGGAGCAGCTGGGGTCGGGCTCGAATCCCGGTCAGGCATGGATGTTTGTGACAGTCAATAAATGTTGTTATTTGGCTATGTGTTATTCATTTCTTTGTGTCTGTAAAATTTCTTTCTGTGTTAGTACCACTTGACGAATGCTTATAAGCGGTTCTCTGAACAAGCACACAAGCTGGAATATATATATATATATATATATATATATATATATATATATATATATATATATATATATATGTATCATACCATACCATAACAACAATGGGGCCCGGATGACCGAGTGGTTAAGATAGCTGCCTCCGCAAACAGTCTGCGCACTGTACCGGGTGAAGGTTCGATTCCCGCCTTTGCCCTGGCTGTAATTTCTCTCTCTGTGACAGTACAAAATTTTTCTGTGACTCATTTACTTGACGAAGGCTTTAAAGCAGTCTCCTGATCAAGCACACAAGCCGGAATATTTATGTATCAACCCTACCCTTACAACAATTGATTCTCAATTATAGGAGCGTAAGGGCAACATAAATACTAAATAAAAATACATTATTTTTTGACTCATGATGGGCTGATCAATGTTACGTGGGAACAGGTCATCAATCGGAACACTGATCGAAGGAAATACAAAAATGAAAGCTGGAAAGAAAAAAACTCACCTGCATGAAGCGTAATGACTTACATTTATTAATATTTTAGTTTTAATAATTAAGTGGCATCAACCGCAAACAGATTTCCGAACTCAATTAGCATTTCCTTTTGAAAATAAATTAGTTATGTTTCTAGATTTCAAAATTTATCAATGATATAACATGATTTCTCTTACATTCATATTGTTCAGTATTGTGGTCCTGTTTTGGAATAGTTTTTAATGGGTTCAGGTCCGAATTATAGAAAATATTTTCAAAGAATAGTAATTAAATATAAACTTTGTTGTAATTGTTAACAGAGATTTTTACTTCGACCTTTAATTTTTAGGTTGATAATATTGGGAAAATTTTTCATATTTTGTTTTCCAGTATTAAAAAATAACGCAATAATTTATATATTTTTAGTTGATTAAAACTTTCATAATCCGAAGTGTTAAATCAAAAATTTAAAAAAAATTATTCATATCAGTGAATGATTTGAAGTTAGAGAATTGCGCACCTAGCAAAACTTTTAAACGAAAAATATAAAGTTATGCAGTATGGGAGGCTGAAGTATCCTTACACCTTTTTGAATGTTTAATTTTTGTTATTTTTCGCAGTTCTGGCATAGCATAATTAATATACATAAACACAAATAATACAGATCTGAAGTAAGCCAATTATCATATACCAGGTTATAAGGGTTTGTAAGATGTTAGAAATGGCAGTTGCTATTGACATTGGATTTTTTTTTGTATTGGATTGCTTTAATAAAAAGTTTTGCTTTGTTATGAAAATTGTGTACTCATTTGTAAATGTAACCAATGAAGAAAATTGATTTCATAAAGATGTAAAATTTAAATATTTATAACAAGAAGAGTTTTAAGTGCTAAAGGTTAACCTTACCTTGGAATGATGGTACTAAAAACTATAATATCATGTAAAAATATTGCAGTTTAATCCTTTTCGCATTAAATTTCATAGTAACGAGGAATGTCTTGGCAACGAGGCGTTGTCAGCACGTGCTGTTCCAAACCGAACTGCAAGAGCTCTCGTGTTTAAGTCAATTTCAATATAGAAAATCCCCAATGGAAATCCAATCAGATTGCATATCTATACATGGGTTTGGTCTTTTAACCAACAATTAATGCTACCAAAAATCGCTTGTACACTTTTTTTGAGCAAAAAAATTCTTGTACCATACCTTTTCGTAGTACCTTTTGGAGACCAGTGTATTAGAAGAAAATATATTTGTTGTCTAAATACAAAGCATTATGACAAATCCTTGGTATTAGACGTAAAAATTTGCTCAAAATTTCAACATGTAAAAATATTTACTGATTAAAATATAGTTTTTCAATGCTCATTTATATCTGCAGGGTTTTAAGCTACAAAGAGAATTTCGGAAAAGTAAAAATTGTTGATTCTTTTTGTACACAAACTCTTCCGTTACGAGTAAGTATAGAAAAATATATTTTAACCGAACCAAATAAGTGTATTAAGAAATTTTAGGGGGAGATTTAAAGTAAAGATTCAGCGAAATCCACATCCCACACCGTGTAATTCCCCATATACAACGTGTGGTTCAGAAAAAAAAAACTGAAAAACTGTAAGTTTTTTTTTTTTTTTTTTTTTTTTTTTTTTGAGCGCAGGACACAAAGTTGGTCCCAAGATATCTCTGACGACATTAAAAAAGAAGTTTAATTTTAAGATTTAAACTGTATTGGAAGAGAGAAAGTTGGACGTCTTTAAAAAAAAATCTATCGAATTAAAACGAAAATTAGGATAAAAATCAGTCATTTAATAGCTTACTCATCAAATTCTCCCGAAATTTCCAAACACAGAGCTAAAAAAAATGAACAAAATATATTTTGCTAAATTAAACATAAATTAAGTTACACGAAGTTTTAGTTGAATCTTCTTTTTACTTCATGGGGCAACAAAGGACCAATTTAGTGATATCTTGGCTAATAGATATCCATTTCCTTTGTTTAAGAATAGGTTTATGCCAAAAAGAATAGGCATCACATTTTAAACTGGCTTGGACTAGACTAGGTGTACATTTATAATTTTCCACATCTTGTGTCGCACTTAAATTATATGAAAGGCTTCACTGATATAGTCAGAAACATTTTCTTACTAACAGCACCATGAATCTGTTTCTAAGAAATGCGATAACTCTGGAAAATTGCCGCCATTTTGAATAGCACTTTTGGGGGGTTTCCCATGGTCGTATTTTGTCCGATTTTGGATATGTTAAAATACACCATTTTTTTGATACGAATGTCTTTTAAAATGTTTGTGAAGCGATTTTGTAGAGGTCAAATCAGTTTTTGACTAGACTATCATCAAATTCTACTGAAATTTCCAAACATGTAGTTAAAAAAATGAATAAAATATATTTTCTAAACTAAACATAAATAAAGTTACACGAATTTGAATTGGTGGTTAAACTTTTCACTTGTCGAATTAAAAAGAAACAATTGATGAGAAGCGTCGAAAACAAGACAAAATTTTAGTTTTTTTTTTAAGTTTAGATTTCATTTTCTAGTGTATTGCAAAATTTATTTTTAACACCACTTTCTTTTTTAAGAAATTAATATTTTATAAAATTTAAAATTGGAGTAATTTAGGTCACTGCCTAAAGAGCTTCCAATTTGTTAAAAATATTATTCACCTTGATGAATAAGATGAAAGCTAAAAAGAAACGCCCTTTATATAATTACTGCGATATACAGAAGAGTCAAGGCCATTTGCAGCTTGGGATTGACGAAAGCTTCTCTTTACGACATAAGGCAACAAAGCACCAATTTCGTGATGTCTAGTCTAACGGAGATCCTTTTCCTTGGAATAAGAATCGGTTAGATGATGTCACACAAAAAGAATAGGCATCACATTTTAAACTGCCTTGGACTAGACTAGGTGTATTTTAGCTTCATAATTAAATTAGTAAATTTCCTCTGAAAGAGATAAATATCAATGGTTCTGAAAAATATAAAAAGGAATCTAAAGCATCATTGCATTCAATATTTAAATATATTTTACCAATAACTACAATTTTGTGTTTGCTCAATTTGTGTTAATAGCTTTGAAACTTTTCTTTTTTGGTATAGCATTATTAAAAATCAGAAACGCAAAAAAAAAAAACATTTGTTAACATTTTATATAAGGTAATTATTATGCGTTTTTGAAATGTCGATAATTTTTAGGCATGCACCAAATAGTTGGCCGATATTTCTGTGTGAGCCTTCGATTTCTCCCGGCCGCATTTTTACCTAATTTGTGTTTTGCAAGAAGCAGTGAATAACCATGCTTTTGTAGGTGTACGTCTTTTATTTGAAAGCGTTAAATAACATTTGCCCTTCTAATTAGAGAAACTTTTTTTTTTTTAAATATCATTAAAAAAAAACCCGTCTCGTGTTCTCGAGTAAAATATTTTCTTCCTATTCCTTGAGCTAGGAAATTAAATTACGATTGTTTTCGTTGACATTAAATTCCTGAATTAACTTTTTAAGAGTAACGTTTTTTTTTGGCAACAGCAATACTTTTATTGTAGTTCCAAACAGCACCGTAACTGCATATAATGATTAATTTTAAAAGAAAATGATCATTACCAGATACTTCAAGGAAATTTATATGTTGCCAAATTTCTCTTGAAGAGAAAATTGAACAGTGTTTTACATTATAGGGGACATGTGGCTGTGCTAAAACTCCATGGTGGATAGAAAGAAAAAGTCAGAAAAGCGCAACCAAGCCTATCTTTAAGGTCGATAAGAACTACAATGGGGCCGATCCAGCGGCGTAGTGGTTAAGGCATTGGCCTCTGGAGCTGCTGGGTCCGGGCTCGAATCCCGTTCAGGCATGGATGTTTGCGTTTGTCGAGTATATGCGGAGTGCGTGCTCGTAAAATCTGTTGGGTCCGAATGTCCTGTGGGCGGTCATTGCGCAGTTTCCCATTCTTATGTCTACCAACCTACCAACCAACTACAATGGGGCCCGGATGGCCGAGTGGTTAAGATAGCTGCCTCCGCTAACAGTCTGCGCACTGTACCGTTTGAGGGTTCGATTCCCACCTTTGCCCTTTCTATAAATTATTTCTCTGTGACAGTAAAAATTCTTTCTGTGTCTGTCTTACTAGACGAAGGCTTTAAAGCGGTCTCCTGATCAAGCACAATATATATGTATCAACCCTACCCTAACAACAATTGATTCTCAATCATAGGAGCGTTAGGGCAACATAAATACTAAATAAAAATACATTATTTTTTTACTCATGATGGGCTGATCAATGTTACGTGGGAACAGGTCATCAATCGGAACACTGATCTAAGGAAATACAGAAATAAAAGCTGGAAAGAAAAAACCTCTCCTGCATGAAGCTTAATGACTTACATTTATTAATATTTTAGTTTTGTAAACAAGTGGCATCAACCGCCAAACAGATTTTCGATTATTACTTCGACCTTTAATTTTTAGGTTGATAATATTGGGGAAAAATTTTCATATTTTGTGTACCAGTATTAAAAAATAACGCAATAATTTATATATTTTTAGTTGATTTAAAACTCTCCTATATACGAAGCGTTGATAAATCAAGAATTAAAAAAAAATTATTCATATCAGTGAATGATTTGCAATTTGAAGTTAGAGAATTGCGCATCTAAAAAAACTTTTAAACGAAAATTATAAAGTTGTGCAGTATGGGAGGCTGAAGTATCCTTATACCTTTTTTGAATATTTAATTTTTGTTATTTTTTTATAGTTCTGGCATAGCATTATTAATATACATAAACACAAAGAATACACATCTTAAGCAAGCCAATTATCACATACCAGGTTATAAGGGTTTGTAAGATGTTATGTAAGATGTTAGAAACTATGTAGGGCAGTTGCTATTGACATTGGATTTTTTTTGTATTGGATTGCTTTAATAAAATGTTTTGCTTTGTTATGAAAATTGTGTACTCATTTGTAAATGTAACCAATAAAGAAAATTGATTTCAGAGAGATGTATAATTTAAATATTTATAACAAGAAGAGTTATAAGTCCAAAAAGTAACCTTACCTTTTAATGATGGTACTAAGAACATTAATATCATGTTAAAATATTACAGTTTAATCCTTTTTCGCATCAAATTTCATAGCAACGAGGAATGCCTTGGCAACGAGGCGTTGTCAGCACGTGTTGTTCCAAACCGAACTACAAGAGCGCTAGTGTTTAAGTCAATTTCAATATAGAAAATCCCCAATGGAAATCCATTCAGATTGCATATCTAGATAATAATAAATAGATAATAAATTTATTGCAATGGGCCTAAGCCCGTTTACAATGGTTGGCAATGGTTATTACAATAAAATGTTTCATAATATCAACATAAATCTATTGCAAGGATACCTATAAAACATACAAATGAAATACAAACAAACACTTAAATACATACAAGGAGACACAAGGAAGTAAACTAATTGTCAGTATCATCGAAACTTAATATATATTGTCTAAATTTTAAAACTGATATTAAGTAGTTATAAATATTATAATAGTTTTTGTTATGAAATTTGAAAAATACTGAAAGATTGTTAGAATTAATAAAGTATTTTCTTCTGAAGGATTCATAAACAGGACAAGTTAAAATTATGTGTTCCCAGGTTTCATTTTCGGATGTATTACATATTTTACATATAGTGTCAGGAAATATTTTGTAAATTGATCCTTTAAAGTATAAGTATGTTTGATTGCAACGCAACTGCATTATAATTCGTTTTACAGATATATCAACATTTGAGGCTAGATAATCTTCAATTAAATGTGAGTTTTTGATGAATTTGTAAAAAGAGTGATTGTTACTATTAGCTACACAAGCAAGGTCATTTTGAATGTATTGATCATTGTATGTTTGGATAATTAATGGTAAATATTGTTCTGCTACTTCGTAATCTTGGGATATCCAAACAAAATAAAAGCCAGCACTTTGTAAAATATTCCTAACAGAGATAGCCCAGTTAAATTTGCTAGTAGAAGAATCATAAAGAGACAAATTATAAAGCCTTAAATAACAAGCTTTAGCAAATCTTTCATCAGACATCTTAAGTAAATGTATCCAATATTTTAAAATCAAACGGATAAAAACTAAAGAAATTCTTTGAATGACCCAATTCAAGTCTCAACATGTATCCAGGGGTATACCTTGAAACAGTAAGCAATCTTTTAACAAAAATACAAAAACATTTTTCTAATTCACAGTAATTATTAACAGCCCATATTGGAGCACCGTAAGTCAAAACAGACAATATTAAGGAGTCAAATAACTTAAACCAAGAATTAACCGAGTTAATTCTTGCGCCAGCAAGGACAGACCAAGAATTATTAATTGCACTGATGGATTCAGATTGCATATCTATACATGGGTTTGGTCTATGTTTTACATTAACCAACAATTAATGCTACCAAAAATCACTTGTACACTTTTTTTGAGCAAAAAAAAATTATTGTACCATAACTTTTGAAGACCAGTGTATTAGAAGAAAATACATTTGTTGTCTAAATACAAAGCATTATGACAAATCCTTGGTATCAGACGTAAAAATTTGCTCAAAATTTTACTTCATGTCTACAATTTCACCGTGTAAAAATATTTACTGATTAAAATATAGTTTTTCAATGCTCATTGGTATCTGCATGGTTTTAAGTTACAAAGAGAATTTCAGAAAAGTAAAAATTGTTGATTCTTTTTGTACACAAACTCCTCAGTTACGAGTGAGTATAGAACAATATATTTTAACCAAACCAAATAAGTGTATTGAGAAATTTTAGAGAGAGATATAAAGTAAAGATTCAGGGAAATTTACATCCCACACCACGGGTTCAGAAAAAAACCATGAAAAACTGTAAGCTCTTCTAAAAACGCAGGCCACAAAGTTTGTCTAAAGATATCTCTGACGACATTAAAAAAAGAAGTTTAACTGAACATGTTTGAACTGTAGTTGGAAGGGGGAAGGATGGACGTCTTTAAAAAATAAATCAATCGAATTAAAAAAGAAAATTTGGATAGAAATCAGTCAATTAATAGTTCACTCACCAAATTCTCCTGAAATTTCCAAACACATAGTTAAAACAATGAACGAAATATATTTTGCTAAATTAAACGTAAATTAAGTTACACGAAGTTTTAATTGATGGTAAGACTTTTTTCCCTAACGAAGTAAAAAGAAACGTTTACAGATAAAAAGTGCTGAAAATATGACAAAATAATGTATATAAAAAAGTTTAGATTCCATTTTCTAATGTATTGCACAATTTATTTTTAACACCACTACTTTTTAACAAATTTATACATTATAATATTTAAAATTAGAAGTGAATTCACTGTATAGTATAATCTTTTCGAACTTTTTAAAAGATTATTCTCCTTGTTGAATAAGGAGGCTACAACAAAAAAGTAACTCGCACTGTAGGAAGTCGTGAGATTCACCCAAGTGTACAGAAAAGTCAAGGCAATTTATAACTTGGGCTTTACGAAAGCTTCTTTTTACGTCATGGGGCAACTAAGCACCAATTTAGTGATATCTAGGCTAATAGAGATCCTGTTCCTTGATTTAAGAATCGGTGAGAGGATGCCAAAAAAATTCATTCAACAGCATCAACGCCAGCAAGTCCTTAAAAACAAATTGATTTTTTAAAAATACAAATAACGATTGGTACAAGTCAGATGCTTCTGTATCGATATTTTGAAGAGGTTGAACATTCTCTTTAATACCCGCACGATCGTGCGAGCCCGGTCGGAAAGGGTTATAGCTTTCCATACACACTTATAGGCTCACACTTATAGGCTTCACTGATATTGTCTGACTTCCTCAGGTAAAAGGGAGATTTGACACAACTAACAATCAGCTATTAAAACTTGAATAAATTACACGTGTTGTGGAATGTTGTACAAGATATCGTATAATTCAAGATTCTATTATTTCCATTCGAACGAAGCATTGGATTACCGTTTCTTAACTTCATTAAATGCACCATTGGTTAATGCCTTCGTATTACATTTGGTGAATTTCTAAGGCGAATGTCAACCGAAAGTCGCCGCGCACTCACCCAAGGGAACTGCAGAATGGGTGGGAAGTGAGCATAATCTTCATTACGCGGCGTTGGCAAGACAAAGTGGCAACGCCAAAGATTTATTATAGGAGATGAACAAAAAATTATTCGGAATCTCTTTCTATGATAAAACTTTTTCATGGTCTTTAAATGAAACATTAAAACGGGTGTCTACAGGACTTTCAATTACCGGTCGATAAATTAATCCGCACATTTAAAGGCTATCTTAATTTTACTTGGACTTACCTTAAATTTACAGTATTAGGTAATTTCAATAAATTTAAAACTTAAAATGTTCTTTTGGAGTTCTTTTGGAGTTTATTGCATGTGCAATTTTCTCGACAAACGTATTATGATGTCCGACAGGTACTAGAAACATGTGTACCAAATTTGAAATCCGCATATATTTTAGTTCGAACAGTAGAGTAGTTTGAGACAGACAGATAAGTGTGCGAAAGCATTTTTGTTTTTAAATCACCACTCTCCGAAACCTAAACAAAACACAAAATCTCATTTTCCTACTTAAGACCGCATCGTAATACTTTCATTAACTTACATTTGATGTTTGGTAACAGAAAGTAATAATATTTTTTATTCTCGAAAGCATCATTATGATGACCGACAGGAACTAGGTACACGTGTACCAAATTTGAAGTCCGCATATCTTTTAGTCCGAACAGTAGAGTAGTATCAGACAGATAGATGAGTGTTCGAAAACCACATTTTTAAAATCACCACTCTCCAAAACCTGAACAAAACACAAAATCTCAGCAATTTCAAAATTTCGAACTTTAGACTACATCGTAATTCTTTCATTAACTTATATTTTATATTTGGTAATAGAAAGTAATAATATTTTCTATTCTGCCTTAATGCTCTTTTATGAGAAATTGACAAATTCATTCTTTGAACATGCGACAGTTATAAGTTCATAAAAGTAAGAATATTAGTATTAATATTATATGTGATTGCATATATGTTTGAAATATTAATGATTTGCATCATGGTTGCCACTCTTGGCTATTATTAGCTATTTCGGGTTGCTAAACAAATTATAATCATTAGCCAAAACTATCTTTGCCGAGTATTTTTTCTAATTTTGAGTCGCCCTCGAATTGTAATCTTGAAACATTAACTAACATTGAATATTTTTATTCCTTTTTTTCGTTTATTGCCTTTGTTTGTGTGCTAACTAACAATTTTAAATTTAAAATGCACGCATATTTTGTAAATTAATGCCTGAAGTTATCTACCGGAAATCAGTTAATTAGAAGGAAATTATTTTACAATGTGTAAGGATCTCAATCTAATTTTCTCAAAAATGTTGTTTAAAATTATTCATAACCAACACAGCTAATTCCCTACACAGAGACACAATACTTTCGGTTTAAATTACCAAATCCTTTAATAAATACTACGTCAACCGACTTTTATTAATTATTGTAAAGTTCGGGGTAGGTTACAATGATTATTCTGTGAATCGCAATGACTCTGAACAATTAATCAAAAATGAAAGTCATAAATCCTTGAATAGATTAAAAGAATAGCTAAGAATATCAAGATACAGGAGGTTGTTGATAGGGCACAAAACTGCCCTATGTCACTGACAATGATACAAAATAATTTCGTATTTTATAAGGAGGTCAATATCTCTTTTATAGTATTGATATCAATGACGTTTTGTAAAGCTAATGGAAAATGTACCAGTACATGGTGATAGTTATTGCACCTATTTAATTTCTTAAATTTTCTGATGGGAAATATTCGGCGCCACTATCGTTATTTACATATCGGCCATTTATATATGAAATAGAATAACATCTACTTCATAGGAGAGCATTTAGTTAACTTCAAAAATGAAGACAGATTGAACGTCCAACGATAATTCTATCACTTTATATTGAATATTTAAGGGGTCATAGGAGTCTTAAAAATGTGCAAAGAAGATACTACACAGCATAGTTTGATCTTCCATGTCATTTTTTAACTGCACAATGTATAAGTATAATTTTTTATATGTAATTCTAAAAGATTTATTTATTATAAAACAAGTTTTAAAATTTATGAAACTTTAGCCAAAACTAAAATAAATGATATTAAACATGAATCCATTTGAACACATTGTGATTAGGCTTGCGCGGCAAATTGTGAGGTCAAAATTGAAAAAATGACCAAGAAAATGACTTTATATTGTACAAATATGTACAATAAGCTCAATTTCACTCAGCTCAATTTTAATTAGAATTTATTTTAAGAACTTTTTTCTAAATAAATTAATAAAAATTTAGATTTTAAATTTTTTTAAAAATAATTTCTTATTAAAATTGAGCTTAGAATTTAGGTATAAGTCCTTGTTTGTACATATTTGTGCAATATAAAGTCATTTTCTTGGTCATTTTTTCAATTTTGACCTCACAATTTGCCGCGCAAGCCTAATCACAATGTGTTCAAATAGCTTCATGTTTAAATCATTTATTTTAGTTTTGGCTAAAGTTTCATAAATTTTAAAACTTGTTTTATAATAAATAAATCTTGTGGAATTACATATAAAAAAATTATACTAAAACATTGAGTTGTTCAAAAATCACATGAAAGATCAAACTATGTTTTGTAGTGCCTTCTTTGCACATTTTTAAGACTCCTATGACCCCTTAAAGCTTTAAAATGTAGTCTTTACGGCTTTTAAGGGGCCATAGGTGTCTTAAAAATGCGCAAAGAAGATACTACAAATCATAGTTTGATCTTTCATGTAATTTTTTAATGGCTCAATATATAAGTATAATTTTTTCTTTGTAATTCTACAAGATTCATTTATTATAAAACAAATTTTAAAATTTATGAAACTTTAGTCAAAACTATAATAAATGATATTAAACATAAAGCTATTTGAACACATTGGGATTAGGCTTGCGCGGCAAATTTTGTGGTCAAAATTGAAAAAATGACCAAGAAAATGACTTTAAATTGTACAAATATGTACAAACAAAGACTTATACCTAAATTCTCAGCTCAATTTTAATTAGAAATTATTAAAAAAAAATTAAAATTTTTATTAATTTTTTTAGAAAAAAGTTTTACAAATAATTTCTAATTAAAATTGAGCTGAGAATTTAGGTATAAGTCTTTGTTTGTACATATTTGAACAATATAAACTCATTTTTGTGGTCATTTTTTCAATTTTGATCTCCAAATTTGCCGCGCAAGCCTAATCCCAATGTGTTTAAATAGCTTTATGTTTAATATCATTTATTATAGTTTTGGCTAAAGTTTTAAAAGTTGTTTTATATTAAATAAATCGTGTAGAATTACATATAAAAAAATTATACTTATATATTGAGTAGTTAAAAAATTACATGAAAGATCAAACTATACTTTGTAGTACCTTCTTTGCACATTTTTAAGAGAGGGCCAAGAACGGCCACCAAAGCACAGAACTTTGCATCTAGAGGTCTCATTAAGAAATTAACTCAATTTTTAATGGTTGTGAGAAGAGTGGATCAGAAGTCAAAACAAAGTGCCAATGTAACGTCTCTGGGAAAAGCTTATGGCCTAGCACGGTTTATTACTTTAACACCATGCTCCCAGGCGGAGTAAATATGGCAGAAAAGGTCACACACAATTAAAACAGAAAAGCAATTTAAACAAATTAGGATATTTAATGAATACTTTAGGGAAAGAGGTACAGGGGGATGTTTAAAGCAAACAAAATAAACTAAGTAAGGATATTGCAGCTGACATCGGCGAGTAGACGAGCCAGGTCATGCACTAGATCTTAAGTTGTCAAAGAATGGCTGGCCGACGTTCTCGCATTCCCCAACTGGTCAAGAATATATCAGGAACTTTCACATTTCCAAAATATAAACGCTAAAAACTCAGCTGCTATCTAAAAAGACAAAAGACACTATTAAAAACACCGCTAAAAACAAATCATACTATTAAGACCAGCGGAGGGACAAGTTAACAGAGCAAGGGACAAGTTAACAGATTTAAAGTCTGAATACAGTAAGCATTTACAGTGCGACTTCAAACAACCCGAAGATGATGTTAGATCAACAAGTTCCAAAGCCGCTATGGACAGCCTGAAGCTTATCTTAAAAGAATTTGAGCTTGTTCCTAGGACATGGGTGGCCTTTTGGGGCCAGTTTGGTCGCATTCACGAGGATGTGGATTTGAGAGATTAAGATAAGTTCCAGTACTTAATTTCTTCCTTGAAGCCCAAAACAAAGGCCCGTGATATTGTAGAAAGCTACCCCCCGTCAAAGGCTAACTATGAAAAGGTTATAGAACACCTGAAATCCAGATTTGGAAGAGGAGACTTGCTCATTGAGGTGTATATACGGGATCTGCTAGCCTTGGTGAACAACCGATCAAACATTAGACTTTCGGAACTGTACGATAAACTTGGATCATATCTAAGAGCACTTGAAACACTGGGTGTAACTACGAAGAACTACGCGGCGATGCTGTATCCTGTGGTGGAGTCCTGTTTACCTACAGAAATTTTGAAGGCTTGGGACAGGTACAGGCTAAACAGTAAGACTGACGTTGAAGACCCTCATGCCATAACAAAGGAAGACATGTTGAACAATATGATGATTTTTCTAGGCCATGAGGTTGAAGGTGAAGAACATCGTTCTTTAGCAGAGTCAGGATTCTCTAAAGAAAAGAAGCAAGCCAAAGAAATTCTTCCTGTGGATGTGTCTTCAGCGTCGTCCCTCCTGTCGTCTGCCGGTACAGCGTTTGCCCCCAATTGCCTCTTCTGCGATAGGTGCCATAATAGCCAGGATTGTAGAAGAGCTGCTCAGATGTCGATGAAGGAGAAAAGGGCTGCCGTTACGAAGAAGAAGGGTTGTCTAACATGCCTGAAAATCGGACATTTTTCTCGTAATTGTCGAAGCAATGTCCGATGTCTAATATGCAACCAGAGACATTATGTTCTGCTTTGTCCGGACTTGATAAAGAAAACAGCTGATTCTACACGCAAAGGCGAAAAGGATGAAGAGGAAACCACAGCAATGTTTTCGGCGCAGCCTTTGCAACGTGAGATTTATTTAAAGACAATCATGATACGACTACGGCACAAGGGAAAGAATATATGTGCAAGAGCTCTATTAGATGACGGGTCGCACCGGTCATACCTCGAGAAGAGTTTAGCTGAAGAGCTTGGTCTTGCACCGACGGGAAGAGAGATATTATCGCAGGGATTATTCGGAGGCGGTACCACCCCTGCCACGGAACACAAGGTATACAAGGTCACCGTGGAGGGATTAGACAGGAAGTATACCAAGTCAATTTCATTCCTCGATCAACCCAAGATTTGCACTACTCTTCCTAGAATGCGGGACAACGATTTGCTTTCTGAGCTTTCTTCCAGTGGAATACATCTGACAGATGTTGGAAAAGATGCACCACCCATAAGAGTTCTTATTGGAGCCGATGTGCTTGGAAGCATTTTGACCGGAAGAATTGAAATTTTCCAATCTGGAGTTTCGGCTGTAGAGACACTACTCGGATGGTCAATTTTAGGTCTAGGAAAGAAGAAAGATGTCGTTAATATGGTTACGCTCACTTTGCAGAATTTTGATGTACAGAAGCTGTGGGATCTGGAGACTTTAGGAATAACTGATCCATCTAACGATAAGACTAAAAAGGTAATAAATGAGGAAACTTTAGTACATTTTCGGGAAACTTTAATGATTAACGACGAACAACGGTATGAGGTATCGTTACCATGGTTGGTGGGACATCCCCCACTTTATAACAATCGCGAAATTGCTGAATCCAGATTAAGAGGAGTCACAAAACGCTTGGTGAGAGAATATATTTTGAAGGCATATCACGAGGTTTTTCTTCAGTGGAAAAGTGAGGGTATCATAGAAGAGGTAGAGCTTTCAGGAGCGACTCCTCCAGTTTATTATTTACCTCACAGACCGGTGATCAAGTTGACAAGTGCAACGACCAAGATCCGCCCCGTGTTTGATGCCTCACTGAAGACATCTGGATGTGCTTCCTTAAATGAGTGTCTAAGCACGGGTCCCAGTTTGACAGAAGAAATCCCGCCCTTGCTTAATAGATTTCGTTTGGGTGCTATGGGAGTTACAGCGGATATAAAACAAGCCTTTCTACAGCTGAGTGTACGTCCAGAGGACAGAGATGTGTTGAGGTTTCTGTGGTGGAGTGACGAGGACTGCAAGCGTATTAAAGAGTACAGGCATTGCCGAGTAGTTTTTGGTGTCACCTCGTCTCCATTCCTATTGAATGCAACGATATCTCATCACCTTCGACTGGAAAGGTTTCAAAGAGAAGACATGGCTTTTGCAATGGGAAAGTTAAAAGAAGGGTTCTATGTTGATAATTTGATCACTAGTGTCGAAAACGAAGAAGAATTTCAAGTGCTACAAAGTCAGGCAAGAGAAATAATGCAGGCTGGCTGTTTCGATCTTCGATGTTGGACCACTACACCAACGGATTCTATGGATGACCAGCCTGTACTGGGTTTGAGGTGGAACAGTGCTGATGAGTTGGCATGTTCGTTACCTAAAGCTCTGATCACTCCTGAGCCAACGAAGAGAAGTTTGCTGTCAATAGTGAACAGTGTTACAGTGTTTACGATCCCATAGGATTCTCCTGTCCTGCCATGCTGTTCCCCAAATTAATTCTACAGGAAGCCTGGAAAAAGGACATAGGTTGGGACGACCCCTCCCGAAAGAGCTGCAAATGGAATTTAATAAGTGGGCAAAACATATGGACATGATCAAGCTATGCACTATCAGGGCCGGCCCTAGACATTTTGGCGCTCCGGGCAAAACCTTAATTTTGCGCCCCCCCCCCCCCCGTTTATTTTAGGTAAATCTCATGCGACCATATCAGAAAGTCAAGAAAGCATTGAAAAAAAAAACTTTTATTAAAAATTCAAATATCAGTTAACAAGATCACCATTTTAGCACTTGAGGCAAAAAATAACAAAAATTAAAATGCAGTCTTGCTAACTAAACTAATATCCTATATTTCAAATAAATTCTAACTAATCAAAGTAATTAAAAATGTCCTTTTTCTAACTTTTCTTTCTGCAAACTCACGAACCAATGATTTCAAGTCGAATTTGGTGTTTCATAGCTTATAGATAGCATTTTCTATTTTTTTTTTAAGCCAAAATATTCTGCAAAATTGCTTTACGGAAACTTAAAAAAACTGCAATTTTCTTGCAGCAATTCTGCAGACGAAGTGTTTCAAATCCCTTCAGAATTTGTGAAATAATTTTTAGAAGTTTGTTTTTTTAAGCAATTCTGCAGCATTTTTTGGCTGGGTTGCTCATTGATGTGATGCTTTATGTTTTCATGCAATAATTCAATTATTTCATTTTGTATAGTTTTCCCTAGATATGTATATGTAGCTTTGATTTCTTCTTTATTAAGGACTATGAGAACACACGTGTTAATTCATTTTTGGATCAAACTCGGCCAATAACTGAATTAACTTCAAAAAGTTTCCACGCGCGCAGTCTTGAAACAAATTGCACTTTTCACTTTTCAGCTACTATAATTGATTTTTAACTTATTTTCGGTATATTTTTAAATGTAGCGCGCTGTATTAAATTTGTTTTTTTATTTCACTTTTATCATAAATTGAGGTATTAGATTTTGAAACGGTTCGATTTAAAAACCGTTTTCAGCGATTTTGGAATTTTTGATTTTAGTATATAGCTAGTAACTTAATTTATTAATATCAGTGATTTTCATTTACCATGATTTTGGCGCCCCTAGATCATTGCGCCCCTGGCGGCTGCCCGGACCGCCCTGCCCTGGGGCCGGCCCTGGCACTATACCAAGAAGAATGTTCCGTGGTGAAGTAGCAGATGCTTCTTTGCACGTCTTTTCCGATGCTTCAGCCGCTGCGTACGCTTGTTGTATATTTCTACGCTGTGAAGAGCAAGATAAGGTATACATAAGCTTAGTTTCAGCGAAATCAAGAGTTGCGCCAATGAACCCACCTACTATCCCAAGAATGGAGTTACTGGGAGCTGCAATAGCTGCGCGTTTATATAAATCTACGATGGAAGCTCTAAATTTGCCTTTGAGAACCTTCTTCTGGACTGACTCTATGGTGGTTCTGGCTTGGATAAAGAATAAAGAGCCCTGGAACACCTTTGTTGGAAATAGGGTAAAAGAAATTCGAGCTTTGACCGACACAGACAACTGGAGACATGTTCCTGGCGACCTCAATCCGGCAGATCTACCCTCTCGTTCTTGTACTTGGCTTGATCTTCACGAGACGCGATGGTGGGAGGGTCCTTCGTGGCTGCAGGAACCAGAAACTTCTTGGCCTACATCACAGTTGGTTTGCCCAGCGGAGGCTTTGATAGAACGTAGAAAGGTAATAGTGAGCGCATCGAATTTTCATAAAGAAATAATAAGTCACAGATTTTTGTATTTCTCCAGTTACCCTATGATAGTACGCATGGTCGCTTGGATTTTTAGGTTTTCTCACAACTCCAAGAAAGGTAATGAGAAGATTAAAACTACCTTGACGAGTGAGAAATTTGAAAGAGCCGAAACCGCTACAATAAAAATGATTCAAAGGGAGTGGTTGGTAGAAGGAAAGGAAAAGCATGAAAAGTCTATGAAATTCCTCGAAATCGATGGCCTGTGGAAGATACAAACACGACTCGTTTACGGAGAAGATGATGCAGAATTTCAATCTCCTACGGTTTTGCCTGACCATGCAATAACAAGACGTCTAATAGAGTACACCCACAGAAGCCAAAACCATGCTGGTGTACAGACGACCCTAAGCCAACTACGTGAAAGATTTTGGATTCCCAGAGGGCGAAGAATTATTCGTGAGGTGCTGTCCAGGTGCATACCCTGCAAACGTCATTCAGCAAAAGCCGCGACTACTGAAACCGCCCCATTACCTGCTGACCGTATCCAGAGAGTTGCTGCATTTCAAGTCACAGGAGCTGATCTGGCGGGTCCTATTTTTTTGCGGGGAGGGATAAAGGCTTGGATCGTCTTATTTACTTGTGGTGTCTACCGAGCTGTACATCTCGAGTTGATAACATCGCTATCCACTGATGCATTTATTCAAGCTCTGCGTCGATTTATTGCACGTAGGGGAAGAATTTCGATAATCTACTCGGATAATGGCACGAACTTCTGTGGTACCTCAAGGGCACTTCAGAATCTAGACTGGGATGCTATTCAGGCAGAGAGTGCAGTGAAGAAAATAAAGTGGAACTTCAGTCCTCCAAGCGCCCCTTGGTACGGTGGATGGTGGGAGCGGATGATACGTGTTCTCAAGGACCTTCTGAAGAGAAGTCTCGGAAAAGCTTGCCTTGGTTACGAGGAGATGTTCACCTTGCTTGCTGACTGCGAGAGTACGATAAACCAACGACCGTTGACATATTTGTCGGAAGATCCAAATGAGCCACAGCCGTTTACACCTGCACATTTTCTGCGAGAAGTTAGCTCACCAGTATGCCGTGACACCATAGACCTGGATCTACTAGATGGAAATCACCTTCGAAAAAGACTGAGGTATCTACAGAAAGTTAGAGATTGTTTCCGGAAGAGGTTCCAGAAGGAGTACCTATCTGAGCTCGTCAAGAACCCTGAAGCAAAGAGATCTGATATTTTGGAGGGAGACATTGTGCTTGTGGGATCTGGGAATTCAAAGAGGATAGATTGGCCGTTGGCTCGTGTGGTACAGCTTTTTTCCGGTAAGGATGGTGGACAGCGAGTGGCTCGGCTCAAATTGGCCAACTCAAGTATAGTTCGACCACTTCAGCGGTTGTACCCTCTAGAGATCCAGTCTGAACAGCTGCCAAGAGCTACTGCAGGTTGTCCTGAGCTAGATCTACCTACGTCCATAGAACCTGAGACAACGCGGAGTGAAAGGCCGGTGAAGGGGCCAATGAGAGGTCCTTCTGAGTTACCAACATCCATAGAACCTCAGATTCAGACAACACGCAGTGGACGGCAAGTGAAGAGGCCAATGAGACTTTGAAATTAAGACTTTTTTTGCTGTTCAAGTTTATTGTTCCTTAGCTACGAAAATTGTTAATGTAGTTAAGTTAAAATTTTATAGTCAAAATTCATATAGTTAAAATTTATATTAATTTTATATGATAATTAAGGAATGTCTAATCTTAAAATATTAGTGCTATTTTTTGAAATTGAATTTCATTTTTTTTTTTTGAATATTTAAATACTTTTATATAACTTTAATGTATTTTGTCTGCTTACCAGACAAAAGGTGGGAGAATGTTGGGAATCGATTATTCATTTATATCGATATGTATTTTTATTGTTATTTATTGACGTACATCTGGCAACAGTTTTGTAAAACAGTTTATAAATACAGCTCCCGCAATCATAATAAACAGAATCTTATCAATTTTACTCGTCTGCTGGTCCTTTTTTCGTCCGCTAATTCCACTTCCAGGAACACAGATTCTTAACACTGCTTCTTCTGCAATGTCTCTTTGAAAGAATTTATTGACGCCTATTGAAGCGTGGGAACTGTGGCAAGACATTAATTGACAGTTAATAAAAAAGAACTGTTATTTGTGTGGTTAATAATTTAATTTTATAGAGATTTGTGCGATATATCACATATACAGTAAAACCCCGATTTTACGTCCCCCGAATCTACCTTTTTTGCCGCATTTTACGTTTTTTAAATCAGGTCCCAGTTTTTTCCGCGTACTGTAATGTTAATTTAACCCTCTTTGTAAGTTTGTTATTTATTCAATTTCCCGCATTTTACGTTTCCCATTGAAAGTAAAAATCTAAAATAAGCACTATTTCCCCCATTAAACACGTTCCTGTTTTCTGAACCCGGTTTCTCATTACGGATCATGGTTTGACTACAGCATTGAAGGTAGCTGTTTAGCACGCGGTGGTCGCATTTCAAACCTTTTTGTGCTAAAATATGACGAGTAAGAGACACAAAAACTTTTATGTTACTTTCTTGTTACTAACTTCTCTGTTTTCTGTTACGTTGTTAAAGGAGACTCCTGCCATGGAGGGAAAATGTCTACATTGCTTCTTACGGTTTTACTGTGCTGTAATAGCGATGGAAGTGAGAATTTTCATGAATTTTTGCATTCTATGTATTTCCCGTATTAAACGTTTTCCCCGCATTTTACGTTTTTTTACCCAGTCCCTTGAGAAACGTAAAATCGGGGTTTCACTGTATTTACAAATTCACATAACGTTGAGTTGAATTATCGGAGGACTAGAGCTGGTTAATGGCGACTGTCGTCATAATTTAGAACCACAGTCAAGTTACGAGCCGTCACCTGAGTAGGCACTCAATGCAACGACATTATACGCAGCGTTGGGACTTTGGAGAAAAATTAACTTTCGCTCCTTCTGCAAGTGGTATTCTTCAGACATTTTAGCTGCACAGGCAGTTTATAATTATTACAATGCACGGGCATGAACCTGATACCTTTCTCATGCAAGATAAAGCACGTTACCGACTGGGCTATCTCGCTCCTATATTTCAACCTAAATGGTAAACAAACGCAAATTAATAACGTCATAAACGCTCATTTTTATATCATTTTGAGTTTACCACTTTTATAATTAAGAACCTTAAAAGTCCAGCATCACCAGTGTAAATATTAAAACAATCCAAAAGCATTGAAACAAATTTTGTATCTAATATTGTGATATTGCAAATGTAGAACCGTCTTTACTCTTGAATAAATAGAAACTTAATTGAGAATCGATCACCAGTAGCGGAAATTAGTCTTCATTACTTTTCCTGTCTCGTTAAGGAAAATTAATGATATTTCTACAAATTGGGTTTTATATTATTCATAGAATTTTTAATGATGCGAAAACCCAAATGCTACCAGAAAATATGCGTGATCTTAGAGAAAATTAAGATCAAGATTATTCAGTTTAGATATAAAAAATTGTTTGTAATAGTAAATTGTAACAATTCATCTAAACTCATTGCAGATATTGATGCAAGTCGAGATTTAATCTATCCGAAAGTACTCATGCCAATTATGTGATTTTTTGGGTGCTAAATAATCTGAGACACAATTTTGACCGACGTAATCCAACAATTCAATTCGTTAACTTCACATTATTCACGATGATGAATATCTTTTAAACATTAAATGTTGTTTGTTATAGTTATCAAATAATAATTCCTATTAATTTGCTTAAAAAAGAATTATATAAAAATAGTGGTGCAGAGAACATAAATTTTGTGTCCGAAATTATCCAAAAAAGAAATTTAAAGGACAGTTGTTTCAGCTAACGTTAAATCTTTTCCTTCCAAATTAAAGATTTTAAATTTAGTAGGTATATTTATAACCTATTGATAAAGAGATGAATATATAGATAATCTGACAATACAATCGAATCCTTACACATTAATCAGTTTATAAATACCAATCATATTATTTTAGATATTTTTTTTATAAAAAAAACCTCTTTTCTCTAGCCATGAGCAAAAACGTTGAAGTTGGCTTTAAAAATCGCAAAAATTCAGTAAGATTTTAGCGATGCCATGTAAAGTTAGTTTCAATTATATTTATTATTTATAAATCTACATGACTTAATTTTTTTCAATTTTATTAACAATTATTTTCAGCAGTACAGCCGCAATCGTGCAGTCTTTCCCTTGTACAACATACCCTTATATTGTGACAAAATAGCGACATATTTTTTTTGCGCTTCAGTATCAATGCAGAGACAGTTATACTTCATAACCTTAAAAAACAAGTATGTCCTTTCCACATAGATTGCCTCCACATCATTATATCTTGATGATAGAGTTTTTGCGCGAAAAGTAGGATTTTTCAAAAGCTTATTTTTTAATATTTGGTTGCACCGAACGGATTTAAGTAACACAAAAGAAACCGGTTAAATTTGGTTAGGTTTTGAATTATCGTCGCACTAGAGCTACACGAGGGCTATTGGCGACAGGCGTCTAATTTTAGAACCACAGTCAGGTGACGAGCCAACACCTGAATAGGCACCCAACGCAACCGTTAAGGGCGACATCGTACGCAGCGTTAGGACTTTGAAGGATATTTAACGTGCACTCCCTTACACGGGGTATTATTCGTCGGACATTTTTGGCTGCACGGGCCGTTTATAGGTCGGCAGCTATTTTGGCGATGCCCGGACCCGAACCTGGGACCTTCCGCATGCCAAGCGAGTGCTTAACCGACTGGGCTCCCCAGCCCCCCCGGTTAAATTTGAACCAGTTTTAAGAAAAAGCTTTTTTCTCAAGAAATTGCAAACTGCAGCCCACGGAACTTTCGTTTCGGTGTAAAGGGAATTTATGTTGAAAGGACAGACTTCTTGATGTTTTTAAAGAGTAGACAATCTCTGTACCGTATAAAAATTCAAAAGAGAGCTATTTGTTGATACTTATTTTTATTTTTTAACCCCTTAAGATCAAGCTATCAGGATCATGCGGGTATAAAAGAGAATAATCAATCTTTTCTAGAATATCGATATACCGAAGCAGCTGACTTTTACCATTCGTTATCTGTGTAAAAAATGACGTGGGTTTTAAGATGTTGCTGGCATTGATGCTGTTTAAGGCAACTTTTTCGATACAACTCTCAAAATTTAGTCTCATAATCTTAAATCAGCGCCATCTGACGGGGTGTTAAAGGGATATGGGAAAGACTGCAAATTTCTTCAAGAAATTTGGCCAATGCATGTCTCCAAATCCAGGAATTCATGTCGAAACGTTAATTTGACGAGTAATTGGGTTTGGATTTAGCAATGTAAAATTTTAAATTTGAAGTAAATAAGCATTACTATTTGACCGTAAGAGAGTGCATGTTTCTACATTGTATGTTTGGTATAAATTGAACAAGAAGGGTTATTAAATGTTTTAAATTCACGGGATATCGTGTTTTTAACTTATTATATCACAAATTAATGCAATTCAAGCAATTAAATTTCGAAATTAGACCATTTTACGAGCATAAATGGAATTTCTCGATACATTTTAAACAGATTTTTGTGTGGTAATTTTCACTATTATTAAGGATGAAATTTGTTGTTTATTATGATTTTTCTTATGATTCGTGATATTTTTAATTATTTATACTTTCCTAATCATTACTATCATAACTTATTTCAACTAAACCTTGTCATTGAAATTTAGTGACTCAAAATGTTTTTAAATTCTTCATTATTCACATGCTAATATCTGAAATTGCAACCACATTTAAATATTTATGAAGTAGGAAACATCTACGACACAGGAGACCATACTTTTATGTAGTAAACTCTGAAAAAGGGTGAGATTGGACGCCAAAGATTATTTCTTGTAAAAACATCATTTTAGAGTATTTAACGGGACAGCGTCCTAAGTCGTAGCTCAGCCGTTAAAAAGCACACATTCTTCCATCTTCGAAGTCTGATTAAAAGTTACTACACTGCTCAAAACAATTAGGGGAGCACATGTTTTAAACCCTTTCGCTCCCAATGATTCCATTGGGAATCATCAGCTTGTGATTTTTTTCTGACTAAGTTATATGCGCAACTTATGTATCGTTAGATACATCATTATATGGAAGAATAACGTATTTTGAAGAATTTAATATATTTTTTTAATATTAATGAAAATATGAAAAATATGGTAAAATAAATTTCTCTTTAAAACAGTTTTAGAAAATAAATTGACCCTAAATTTTTCATGCTTGCATTTTTTGGATGTTTAAAAATATATTTCAAATATTTTTTAACAAAAAAAGTTTTTTAAAAAATTATTGTTATAATTTATTAAAAAGTTATTATTCCATTTCCCCCCTTTAAAATTAAGTATTAAAAACTTTAGATTTTTTTCTCCTGTGTTTTACTATTTCATTTCGAATGCATAAAGAACCTATTTAACAAATTTCAGATTCATAGGATAAAAATTAAAAAGTTGGGAGTGAAGTTAAAGTTGGAATTAAAAAGTGCTCCCCTAATTGTTTTGAGCAGTGTACATATATTGCTTGTTCTTGGATGACCAACTAGGGCTCAGCATCCATCGATGATGAGATTTAAGATTAAGGTCGCTGTAAAATGTTTGCTGACTGAACATTTTTTATGGGAACTATTATTTGGTGCGACTAGATGATGCTGTTGTTAGGATGTTAAAGATATTAATAAGTGATTTTAAGCATATGCGAAAAGGATTTAAATTATTCAGCTCAAATTGGGGCCGAAACTAAAGTGCATATTTCATATCAGGATATATCATTTATATTTAAGTTCTTTTACAACCAAAATATTTTAGAAGTGTATAGAGTTTAGGAGTGAGAGTGAATTAGGGAGATATTTAAACTCGCTCTTCTCTTCGAGAACAGGTATTTAACCCTCTATTGCCCTTAAAAATTGTCAGAACCTAATAAAGAAATAACAAATAACAATTGGATATTCTACTATGGTTTTGAAATTTTGTATGCATTGAATCCTCACACATGTCAGTTATTATATAAAACAGATTCTCCAAAATATAAAAAATAACGAGGCACAGTTATTTGAATCGATGCTATTCTAAATGTTAATGCTGAAGAATGGGAGCTAAAAGTTATTCTTCATTTCTAAAAACTGGTTTCTTGGAACAATTTTGTCTTCTTTCTTATCAAGATCGCTATCAAATAAGAATAATCGATTCTCATGCCGGGCCTCAGTGTGAAAACCAAAAGTTCTCTCTCCAACTGTAATTTCGAGTTTTTTTCATGCCACATAATCATATATGAAATGTCAAATACTGAAGCGATTAAATTACCCAAAATAGCGCGTGGACGCCAAGAAGCAGAGATCTACGCCACGAAAGATTTATAATCGAAACAATCATGGCGAGATAAAATCAGAAAACTATTTTTGAAAACAGACCTTTTATTGAAGATTGATAATTTTATACCATAGCAACGAGTTAGGAACGGTAGGTTGGTACATACGTTTAGTTGTATATATCCTAAACTATAATGGAGATTATGGCATTGGAAATTGAAAGGTAATCGTTTCAATCTGCCTATTTCTAGCCTCCATTAGGAGCTTTAACACCATGAAAATTGATATTTGGGGTATTTTGAAGATTCTAAACATTTCTATGCCACAAAAATTGGATGTTGAAATTGGAAATCTAAAAGTTTGTATTATAGTCATTACAGTCATTTCTACATAAGTACTTTAAAGTCATTTCTATTCCAAGCACTGACACCAAAGCCTAGGGGGCAATAGCCAGGCTGGCGCGACTGGCGCAATCCAAGCCTGGCGTACTCTTAGCGAATTTTCTTCTTGCTTTCCCGTAGCAAATTTTCTTGTTAATCGTATTTAATGAGTTAAATTTAGATCTTTACTCATATAGAAAATTTTTGTCAATTTACATGTTAAATATAAATCACATCTTTAATATAAATGTAGTTAAATTAATTTAATTGACATGAACAGCACACAATCGGGGGAACAGCACACAATGCGGGCAGGTAAACTGCAGCAATCGCAACAATGGGTTGCATTATTCTTGCTCTGAAATAGTTTTTTTTCACAGTATGTTTTCTTAAAGGTTATGGTAATTGAGTGCTTGCAACAACGGTCCAAGTCATTATGGAAGTTACTGCAGTTTACCTGACCACAACAGAGATGCCCTATGGCTGTGTGGTTACATAATAACATAATAACACAAGCCGACTGGGCAGCTGAATAATCAGGTTGCTGGCCATGCAGACAGAAAGCCCCGGGCTCGAATTACGGCACTCCAGTATATTATAATCTTCTCCCATTGTGATAGAAGGGGTTGAATGTATCCAGGATTGGTTGGCATACATATATTTTCAGGCTTGTGTGCTTGCTCAGACAGCCGCTTTTCAACCTTCGTCAAGTAAGACAGTCACAACACACACACTCACATGCACACATATACGTGACATATGCTGCCATCTATCACGCGCCACCTCCACAATTTAGATATGTCCCTGAAATGGAGGAAAATAGTCACCCAGCAACCTGTCCCTACTAAAAATGGTCAGTAGAGATCAATAGAAAATTTGTTTGTGGAAATGGCAAATTGGTACAAATAGAAATCTATAGTGATATCTATACAAATCTCTATTGATCTCTATTGATATCCATACAAATCTCTACTGACCTTTATAGATATCAGTGCAGGCCTATTGATGTCATTTGAGATCAGTAACTTACTGATATTTTCTTTACTGGTGTCTATAGAGTTCTATTGATATCAATAAGAAATATTATCAGTAGGTTACTGATATCAATAGCTTCTACTGATAACAATAGTGACATCCGTAGAAATAAGTAGACATCAATAAAGCTGCACTTATGTCAATATATTTTTGTGTTGATCTCTATGGATCTTTTTTTAGTAGGGATACCCGTGGGAAACTGCACAATGACCGCTCACAGGACTTTCGGACCCAACAGATTTAACGAGCAAGTACTTCGCATATACTCGGTGAGTTTTCAGCGACCATTACCGCGTGACCTTCCGATCCATAGATCGGGACACTGACCACAGGGCGCCTCACAGCCCCAATGTATCCAGGAGTTAGAGTTCTTTCCCATAGGCCCCAGTTGAAATTGCCAGAACAGCTGTGATATAATGGTCTGTTTCTATTTTACGATTAGCGCAACTAAACTGCCAAAATGTAGTAAAAATTCCACTTCATATTTCATACAACTCGATAGGGCTGGGGTCTAGTCATTAAAGACTTTCGCCTTGCATGCGGTAGTTCCCCGGTCCTGGTCCGGGCATCGCCAAAATAACTGCCGACCTATAAAGGGCTCGTGTAGCTAAAATTTTTTAAAAGAATAATACCCCTTGTAGGGGAAGGACACTTTAAATATACTCCAAATTCTCAACGCTGCGTACGATGTCGAACTTAAAAATTACATTGGGTATACCACTGCAATTTATGCATATTATGTACTAACAAACTGATTAACAAAAAAAAAAAACTACTCTAAATATTGCTAACATTGAAATTAAAAAAAAGGGGTTTGGTTACCAATTGTTATTAAATGTTTAACTCACAACCTAACGATAAGCAAATGAATATTTCCATAATTTGTCATTATTAAAAATTTTAACTCATCAACAAAATAATGCGACAAAAATTCTTATTTCGAAAAAAGTGATGAAAATATTCTTTAATTGTTGTAATAATATTTAACATTTAGCAAAATTTAAAATTCTTACTGAATGTAAGTTATTGAATTATTTAAACTGATTTTAATAATAAAAATTACTTTTTCAAATATTTACGAACAAAAGTTTGCTTTTAAATTACCACATAAATAATTAAAAAAATTGTTGTATAGAAAATAATTGTAGGTAGGCTTGTAACCTCTCAAAAAACGCAACTCATCAGGAGTTTTGCGTTGTTATTTATATAGAGGTAAATGGGAATGGTTTCGGATGATGAAACGCTTTTGTTTTCATATTTCTGCGTACCACCTTCTTTTTGGTTGCTTCGGTTTTATTCTTAATATAACCGATATAGATGAAAAGAAACTTGAAGAGTAGAAGAACGCTTGATTTATTAGAAGTCTTCCCGTTATTGTCTTTGCTTGGCGACAGGAAACATGTTTTTCTTTCGGTTCTTCATTAGCGGTAAAATAAGTGATTCGTGTCCACTGATCTCTGGCGTGAATCAGGGTTGCCACGGAAGAAAAACAAAGCGAGTAACTGGTTTCTGTACACCAGTTTAGGCGATTTCTCGCTATCATAGCCAAAGAGGCCTATTGAGGAAAGCCTTCTACGAAATCAAGCGGTTTTTCCCCCGTACTCTTCCCTTTTCTTTCTAAGAAAGTTTTCTAAAACGAATGTTTAGAACAGCACAACATGAAGTTGGCATTTAAAAAAAATTAGAACGTTCTTCAAATCTCTCAGTTCAACCACCCGCCTAGAAAGATAGGCAAAACTTATGTAGCTGTAATTTTTAAAGAAAAAAAAATTAAAATTTAAAAATAAAATTATAAAAATACTTTAACAGTTACTTCTACTTAATCAATAGAGTTTTAAATTCCGAATGATTTTTTAATGATTAAAGTACGTCTGTGATTTTGCATGATTTTTTTGAAAATAATTGTAGGCATTCATTGTAATAATTATATGCAACAAATCTTCGCAAAATTTACGACTAATGGAGGTTGAATCAATTAACAACCGTTTGAGATTGCTTTAAAACCTTGTATGTGCTGCCCTCTATGAGCAGCCCGTAGCAAACAAAAGATAATGACATTAAAAAAAAGTTTCAAAGCAGATTCAAGAAACATAACATTCAAATTATCGATTTCTTGTTCTAATATACTTTTACATAATTTTTTTAAAAAGTAATTCACTCGAAAACACTTTTGAAATTTGTATGCAAAGGTCGTCCTCATGATATAGGTTTCTTTTTAGCTCTCTCGTCTCCCGATACGTTTAGTATAACGTAGGGGAGAAAAGGGGACTGAAGCAACCTTGAGGAAAATTGAATTTTCATGCAGAATTTTGTTGCAATTAATGTTTATTGTAATGAGCACAGAATACTACAGTTCATAACCTATCTTGTGGTGATTTTTAAATTTTTATTAGAAACTGAATAAAATTGTTTTTCTAAAAGCTCGCACAGTGGCGGGATTACCCCTGTACCTGGGGTAATGCCGCCCCATCAATAAACTTAGCAAATAATCAATAAATAATGGAAAATTACATAATAAAGCAATAAATATTGAACTAAAATAGGTTTAAATAACTTTGAAATCTTAAATTGTACAGGGTACACACTCTTAAAACAAACACTCCTAATTTAACTCAGTCTGAGTGGATTTCACTCCTCCAGACTGGAAAATGCACTTCTCCTTTTGGAGTGGATCCTTTGTGTGTTAAACCTCCGACAGGATCACTCCAAACGAGTGATTTTAACTCAGTCTGAGTAAATATGCATGCCTTTACGGTGTCGAAAATGCACTTCTCCAACTGGAGTGGATTTCACTCTTTTGTTTTAAGAGTGCAGCTTTTTATTAACTTTCCATTTGGAACTAACTACGCAGGGTTTGTTTCTTTTAGTTTCGTTGGTCTATTTGGCCAGTTCAGTTATTCTTTTTCAGATACGTGACACCTGGAACGAAAACTAATAGGTTGTAGGGCCAATATATGAAATTTCAATTTTACGGATTATGCCGCCATCATTTTGCATGTGGCGGCATAACCCCAGAGTGATGTGGTGGCATTACCACAGGAATCCAAACTAACAACGTGATAAAATAGCCAAATAATTACTCTTTTCAATTATATATAACTGATTTATCCAACTTAGAGATAACAGTCACTTATCTCTTAATTTCAGAAGGCCCAAAATTAGTTGAAAATCACTAAAAACCGTATTTTTAAAATAACTTTACACCAACTCACCGCACGGCCATTAGCGTCTATACTACAAATTACTTTGTTTCCTACTACAAGTCAGCGCTCACAGGCCACCTCCCACACACACCGCTGGCGAGATACATGGGGTGGTGGCATTCCCCGAATAAGTGGAAGGTATTATAATCGTTCAGTCCGTCTGCCTGTCCATCACCCACTTTCGCAACACGAACTACAATCTCACAGACAGGTGGGGCACATCATACTAAAGCAAAAAAATCAGGCAAGGCTATTTTAAATTTCAGTGCAATTTTTAAAGAAGAAGTCTATTAAATTTTATTTTACTAACAATTGAATTTAAATTTATTAATTTCAATAATGAAACTCCGTGTAAATAACTTTTTTGATTTGTTTTTGAAGCAATTAGGCGGAGTTAAATTTATTCGGGCCTTTTTACAGCAATTAAGGCAAAAATTTCACAAGCATTTAAACATTAACGTCATTACTACTTATAATGTTAGGGCAGCACGATTTCATTTAATTGACGGTTTCCATCATAACTTTAAGCAAAAGTTTAACATAAAATTCACCAAAAATACATATCTTGAATTTGTTGAATATAGATATTAGCATTTATTTGACCTTCCCTCTCTTAATAAACAAATAAACGGTTAAAATAGTTAATACAAAATAATAATTCATAAACATCTTTTGATCGTCTTTTCGTCTAGATCTGCTAACTCGCGCCAAACTCAGTTGCCAATGGCGTAAACATTCCGACAGTTCCGAATTTAGGTGAGGCTATACGTGTCCAGCTGTTTATTTCTAGCCTTCATGGAGCCTTCGCCTCGTAGTTTCAAGCCGTGGTCAAGAGAAAAGGTAGACATCTGAGAAGGCACCCAAAGCAAATTAGTTTGACAATGATGCGTTTAAGTGGGATTTGAGACTTTGCATATTTAACGATCACGTATGTCGCAATGTACTCAGACCGCTTCGGCCATTGCCGACTGAGTTTGGCACGGTTCAGCATTGCTTGTGGACACATTGCTAAGCAACGAGGACGTTTTGGAAATGGAATATTTATTCATAATGTATTGTGATAGAGCTTTTTGCCCTAATTTTTGTCTCGGCTATCAGTGTATCAAAAAATGCGACATACAGTGCTCATATAATAAAACAAAAAAGCAAACCAGTGAAAAACGAAAGAACTTAAAACATGTAGGGTCAAGTGGGGTAAGTGTGATTGGGGGTAAGTGTTATAAACAGCACTCGTAACTTTGGAAATCATTCTAAAAATCTGAAAGTTTGCAATATATAACATTAGACCACTTATAATTAAACTAAAAAGAAATATTGACCTTATTTTTTGTTTAAAGAAAGTTTCGAGCTTTTAAATTTAAGTGCAACTGTCTTTTTTTTACACACTTTCCCCTATGTGGGGAAAGTGTGATAAAACAGCAATGGATTTTGAAATGCAAATTTTGTACACTTAAAATTGGAATTCAAACATATAATTTTTTTCCTACATATGTATGTTTCTTATAATAATTCGCTACCAATTTTAGGATTTGGAATTTACTCGAAGCAGAGAACGAATTTTCTTAATGAAAAATGCAGAAACCCTATCACACTTACCCCACTTGACCCTATTCAAATAAAAATACGAAAGAAACTGACGACTCATAAGAAATGTAAATATAAAAATACGTTTAAAAAAAAGTAACGATGCCGCACATATTAAAATCTATCTAGCCACTTATGAAATATCACAATATAATTTTGTTTAAATACATTGATTTTTTCCTTTTGAATTCTTTTGAACTTTCCCTTTCGAGTTCCTTTGAATTTTCCCTTGAGTTTTTTCCCCTTTACTTTCGTAATTAAATAAAAATGAATAGTTTTTGATTTGCAACGCTTTCTGCTTAAGTTTATCAGCCCAACAAAATATTAGACAAATAAAGACCATAGTCCTCAACTTTTTATGCAGGATAACTGCTAACTTACACGAAATTTTTTTTTAAAATATAAAATTATTAAGTTAAGTAAAGTTTTTATTCGGAATTGATGTTTAGAACAACTTTTACGATTATTAGTTTATAATGAAGTAGCAAACTATTTCAAAATCACGAATTAGGAAAAAAAAATCAACTGACGAATGTTTTGAATTATCGTATAATAACCAAAGACCATAAAGCAAATATTTATGGACAATTTTTGTAAAGCAGTTTTTAGGAAATGTTGAAGCATCAGATTCGTTCAGATTTTTTTTTATTTAAATAAGAATTTAACAAATGTACTGGTAGTTTAAAATACAGTGAAAAAGTTAATCGTGAAATGAATAATAAAACATTTAAGGGGACGCGGTGCACAATAATTGGTCAAAATATCGATTTTTCGGTTTTTACTTTTTATTATTTACAATATTTTTCTAAACATTTACTGAAAGTTTCATAATGATATCTTCAGTAGACAAAAGTTATTAAATATTTTCTGGAGTCATTCCTATACGCTTGAATACGTATTTCGTACTACGGGACGCAGTACCCAAAAATTGGTCAAAATATTATTTTTTCAGTTTTTACTTCTTAATATTTAAAATATATTTCTAAACATTTACTGAAAGTTTCATAATGATATCCTTTGTAGAAAAAAAGTTATTAAATATTTTCTGGAGTCATTCCTATAAGTATGTATATGTATTTCGTCTGCTTTCAGCCTTTTTTTCTCTGTTTCACGTTTTTCAATTCTTGTGTTAAATAAATCCTTAAGGCTTTTTTGCTAATTAAGTTAGAATTTTGAAATTTTTTACCTGTGTTCTTATATATATTGTGCAAAAAGTTGTTCATGGAATAAGGTCTTCTATGTATAGTTATTTTTTTTAAAAAATGCTGAATTCAGTAATTTGTATTTTTTGTGTGATTTTCTGAGATTTTCAATATAAATGATGTTACTTTTAACTGAAGCTCACATCCTAAAATCCATGCAAAGTTCTTAAACAAATAGTACTAAAAAACCATAAAAGTTTGGCTGAATTATTCTCAAAATTGAAAGAGGAGTAGGGTTTTTTTTAAAAAAAGTTCAAATTTGTGACTTTTTTTAAATGAAAAACTACTTGTAAATATTCGTTTTTATTGCTAGAAATGTTTTATTTGAAGTGAAAATTATATAAAACCAATAAAATTTAAAAGTTTATGTTATTATTTCTAGAAATAATGTTTTGGGTACCGCGTCCCCTTAAATAGAAATCTTGATCTTGTGTTTTCACCCTTTAACCCTTTCAGTCTCAATGACAATTTGGTATCAGCACTTTAGAATTTTTTTTTCTGATCGCCTATAGCTATTTATGATATCAAAAAGAACATCATTCGATTCTTCATATTTTTTATTATAGAAAATATTTTTTATTAATACCAACAGATGTCAGCCCTATTATTATTTTTTTTTTAAATTGTGATGAGAAACATGATGATGCCAAATGGCATCAAATAGGCTGAAAGGGTTAAGACCGAGCTATCACGATCGTGCGGGTATAAAATAGATGTTCAAGCTTTTCAAAAAAATCGATACCGAAGCAGCCGACTTGTACCATTCGTTATTTGTTCAAAAAATGACTTTGTTTTTAAGTTGTTATAGGCATTGATGCTGTTTAAGGCATTTTTATTGATAAAACTCTAAAATTAATTCTCATAAACTTAAATCATCGCCATCTGATCGCCGGTCTTAACGGGTTAAGATGAAGTATAATTATTACAATAAAGAATACACTCTAAAAAATGAATGCTCAAAAGCGGCAAAATTTTCCTTAATTTTGACGATCCGGTTACTGGCAAATGCTCCGAGTTTTCTTTTCCTCAAAATGAGAAAATTTGTATGGTCATTTTAATGAGGATTTTAATGTCGTCTAATCTAAAGAAATATTTTGTCATTTTTGAGCATGTTTGTTCAACAATGAGATTCTTTCCTCAAAATCAAGATACAGAATCGTCAAATCACGATAGTAAAAGTGAGGATTCGCGTTTACTCAAGTCACGTGATAGTTTGACGAAGCAATCCTCAAAATTAACGAAATGAGGCTTGCGGATTCACGAATCGTCAAAAATGAAAGCGTTATTTCTGAGAGTGTAGTTAAACTCGTAGTTAGTTATTAATCTGGAGGAAGCTCGTATTTGAGAAATAGCTCATATGTGAATTTGTATCAACAACTCTTTATCATAAACACTCAGATGTCGACTAGTCACTTGATTGATGTTCTAAATTTTACTGCTCATCACCAATTGCTCTTATGTAGTTTTAGTGTCACGATAATTCAAACTAACTGCAAGCAAAAAATATTATAGGATTCATATCCATTCTTCATTCTTGTTTTACTTAGTTATTTTGTGTATGCGTTTCCTTCAATGATTATTTAGATAACGTTGCACTACCCCTAATTTTGCACAGCCCCTCTAATTTCGTACAACCGTCCATTTTATGTAGAAAAGCAAGGTGATGTGTCATTTTGCTCAGTTTATTTCGTAAAGAAGTTAAAATATTCATAGCATTTGTTAACAATGACTTTTTTTAAATTTCTAGTGCAGATAACTATATTTATGTGCAAAATATTCAGCTTTTTATATATTCGCAATCTACGAAATAACCGGAGAAAATTGACACCTCACTTGGCTTTACTGTGTCAATTAACTGCGATTCGAAATTACGAAACCCGGCGGCATTTGCACTCGAGTACCCATATAGCGCGTCCAAAATCAGAAGACACGACTACGCGGCAATAATTAGTTTAAAATCTAGTGAATAGTTAGTTTAGCAAATAATTCACAGATAATGCTACCATTTTTTTTTTTACATCGGACGCTTTTTGTTTGTGGGTGTTTCCTTACACCCACAAACAAAAACACGTTACATACATTTTCGGTTTGTGGCACTAGTGTCTACAGAAACGCCAGGTGTCAAAAACGATAATCTACCAAACATATCAATGAGCCAACTTTCTCATTATCTCTTTAAAACCGGCAGTCAGATGACGCCGAATTAAAATTATGAGAAAAAATTTGGAGTTTTATCGAAAAAAATGCGTTAAACAGCATCAAAGCCAACTCCTTAAGAACAAAGTCATTTTTTATACAAATAACGAAAGGTACAAGTCAGCAGCTTCGGTATCAATATTTTTGAAAAGCTTGAACATTCTCTTTAATACCCCACGATCGTGATAGCTCGGTCGGAAAGGGTTATCATAGATTATTAGCAAAACAGACGGCATCGCTTTTGCCTAACACCCCACTTGAAAATTTTGATCGTAAAGCTTGGATTTGTATTTCAGGAATCCCGATAAGGATACTTCTTGTGTGGACAATCCGAAATTCCTACTTGGTTCCTTTCTTCTTTCCAAATATAATCGAAAATTGCCCTCGGGAAATGAATTAATGGTGAAAGGCTAGCAGTTTTAGAATCAAATGTCCGATACCCAAAATTTGCGACTTTAGTTTGACAAAACTGGAATATATAGCCCTATGATTATTTTTGGCGCACGGTTTCGCTAAAAACTTAAAAGTTAAATGATAAATAACATCGAAATGAGCGTCAACTAGCCAGACATGACTTACTTTAGTGACTACCTTTTTGATGGGCTGTGGGGTGCCCTGTGGTCAGGGTCTCGATCTTCGGATCGAACGGTACCGCGATCGAGTCCTGGTCGCTGAAAACCCACCGAGTATATTCGGAGTTCGTGCTCGTTAAATCTGTTGGGTCCGAAAGTCCTGTGGCCGGTCATTGCGCAGTTTCGCATGTGTACAGGTTCTTGTTGACTATTTCCCTCCCCTTCAGGGGCATGTCTAAATTGTGGAGATGGCCAGCGATAGATGGCACCATCTGTCACGTATGTGTGTGTCTGCGTGTGATTGTGTGTTGTATCTGTCTTACTTGACGAAGGTTTATAAGCGGGTCTCTGACCAAGCACACAAGCCTAAAAATATATGTGTACCAACCAACCAACATTTTTGACTTCAACATTATATATTCATAAATCTTGCTGTTTATTATGCATTTACAAATGACGACCCTTCTTGTTCGAATCGTCTATTAGCTTCACCTGTAGGTATTGTCAAATCAACTTTTGGGTAAGCAAAAATTGGTCATTGTCTAACCCCTATCGCTTCTAAAAGGTGCCCAGACCATAGAGTTAGGAAAGATAATAGAGCGGCCCATGTATGTGCGCAGTAACGCACAAAAGAAGCAGGTTAGAGCGATGCACCTTGGGATACCTCAGTGCCAGTTGCCATGTGTAGTAGCTCAAAAATCCGCTAAAACGATGCATCTTGGGATGCGTCAGTATGCGCAGTAGCTTGAAAAACCTGACAGCCCTGCTTCAAACCATTTGAACTGATAGATCCCTCTACTCCTCCTTCCTAACTCTGTGGCCCAGACGCCCGTGCAAGCAGAGTTCACTCTCGAACCATCAAAGTTGAATTGGAAGATAACACTAGTGAATTTTTCGAGCGTTTTCCATGTTGTCACTCATATTCTTGGCAAGCTTGCCGTAATGATAGGGTTAAGCGTCAAAACTTAGCGTTCAAGGTATTCTTAGTAGTCTATAATAGTAATAAAGAAGTAAATAAAGACCAACCTCACAATGGTTTCGCATTTGTATGACCAACTAACCGGTACATTTGCTGAAATATACTTCATTCTGCCTTGACACGTAAGCGAAATGGGCTAGTTTTGGGGAGGGGCTGGGGAGCCCAGTCGGTTAAGCCCTCGCTTAGCATGCGAAAGGTCTCAGGTTCGGGTCCGAGCATCGCCAAAATAACTGCCAACTTATAAACGGCCCGTGCAGCCAAAATGTCCGACGAATAATACCCCGTGTAAGGGAGTGCACGTTAAATATCCTTCAAAGTCCTAACGCTGCATACGATGTCGCCCTTAACGGTTGCGTTGGGTGCCTATTCAGGTGCCAGCTCGTCACTTGACTATGGTTCTAAAATACGACGCCCGTTGCCAGTAGCCCTCGTGTCTAGTGCGACGATAATTCAAACCTAACCAAACCTAGTTTTGGTAATCATTGACTGTCTTGCGAACATAAAAACTTTCAGTAACGTTTTTTTTTTTTTTGTGGCATGGATATAAAATTAGATAAAATAAGATTTAAAAAATTAGGCTGGTTAGATTGACCGCTTTCGGCTGTCTATTTCTAGCCTAAAAAATATGTTTATATAATATTTTTATGATTTTTGATTAAGAAAGTCGATTGCAATGGTGTCAACCCATACCGAAGATTTGCTGACGTTGCCGGACACGATCGGCACCCGCGGGCCATTGTGTGAAATGTCACATTATTACAAAGCTACGAGCGTTTCAGAGGTCTCCTTTGCGAAAGGTAAGAGTAAAATTAAGATGCAACCTAATCAAAAACCTATGCTAAACAAGGTTGGAAACGTGAAGCACTGATCGTTTTCCGCGATAGGCTCAATGGAGAAATTCGTAGTTTTGGGGAGTTGGTGAGCGCTCCTTTTCCCCATCACATACATAGGATGTGTATAATTCTACTCACAGTGTAGTGAACAAAAGTAGGCGAAATCACTATTCTTCGTTATAGAAGCTATTGACGACATGGGGGAAAAATTTCGCAAAAAAAAAAAAAAAAATAGTTCAAAAAATTTCCAATCGATGCAAATTTAGCCCCACTGTTGTCGTTTAAATTCTAGATAATTATTAAGCAACTATAAAACTTCAAAATGCAAATTTTTAACGGCGTAGTCACAGTACCATCGTACGATTGTCACAAATTGTTACTATATAAGTAACGATAAACGACACAAGTAACAATGCGGAGCAAGTTTCTAAGCTATTTTTTCGTTAAAACTGATTTCGGAAAAAATAAGTAACATTCATTTTAATCCTTTTCGACCGGTAGTCAGGTGGCGCTGATTTAAAATTATAGGAATAAATTTGGAGTTTTATCGAAAAAAAAAGGCGTTAAACAGCATTAATGACAGTAAATCCTTAAAAACAAAGTTAATTTTTATAAAAATAAGGAATTGTACAAGTCTGCTGCTTCGGCATCCATATTCTTGAAGTGCTTTAACATTCTCTTTAATACCCGCACGATCGTTTGAGCCCGGTTGGAAAGGGTTAACGAAAAATAGAACAGTAACTTGCGCTGCATTGTTACTTTTGTATTGTCTCCCCAGACCACTTGCAGATCTAATTCTACATTAATCCATTCAAACCAAGCCTAACGGTCTCAAACGTAGTTTATGTTCGTAGAAACTTTGATAACTCCTAACTTTTTTTGGATTGCTGCCAAAACAGTATCGACCATAAGAGATTCGTAGATACTCATCCTTCTTTTTTAGGCTATTGACAAAAATAAGGTAACAACTCAACGCAATGATTTGTGTCGCTGAAATTTGTTTTAGAAAAATTAGATTCAAAATATACTGCTTGTAAAAGTTCATCTTTTCAAGCTACCACTAAATTGTTTTTCAAATATATATTTAAACAAATCACTATATTGCAAAATTTTGGAAAATCTTACAAATCTTTAACATATTTAAACGCATAATCCGCAAATCTGCAGATAATGCGAAATTTCCTAAAGCTCAGTGTAAAATATCGATACAGATAGTTCTGCTTAACTATTTCTAGCTTCCAAGAGAAGATTAAATGTATCCAACTTCGTATCTTAGTTTATAGCAGCGGTCATGTGACGAGACTGACATCTGAGATGGCATCCTACAGAGCTTTGAGCAATAGGTTAGAGTAATATTCAACACTTAACCCCCCCCCCCCCCTTTGGTATGTATACCCCAAAGGATCTGTTTTAGCACAAATATACTTATGAAACGATTTTTTTTAAGTATGTCAATCCTTTAGAAATAATTGAAAGGTCTCTTCTTATGTCCTAAATATGTCTACTACAGAAATACCTTTAAAAAATAATCATTACACTGGTCTACAGTGGTTTTGTTGCCCTAGATATGAAAATGATTTTCGGTCCACTTACGCGCACAATTCATGAAACCATCAATGATTTTGTTAGATTTGCTTTGATTCTTTAAAAATCTTTATTTTCAATTTAGATTACAAAAATCAAAAAACGAGAAATAATATAACATGCATATTTAATATGTCAGTAATATTTTGAGAAATTAGGATACATCGAAGTAAATAAATAGGAAAATGTCGAAAATATTTTTTATATTACCCTAAAACTCCAAATTTTGTCTCATAATTTTAAATCAGCGTCATTTGACCGTCGGTCTTAAATGAAACGTGTAACTGCAAAACTCACATTCTCTAAAGTGTAACAAGATATTTGGTCAAGTCAGTTCATTGGAGACTCCGTCTAATTGAACTTCAAACGTATAAAAAATGACTTTGTTTTTTAGGAGTTGCTGGCATTGATGCTGTTTAACGCTTTTTTTATTCGATAAAACTCCAAATTTAGTCTCATTTTAAATCAGAGCCACCTGACCGCCGGCCGGTCAAAAACGGATATGAAGAAATCATGAAAATACGAGCACAGTGAGAACTTTCATGAATATATTCGTAATCTGGGCACTTGAAAACGCAAAAAATTGCGATGATATCCAGTGCAACAAAACAAAACTTTTTTTTTTTTGTAGAGCTGTGAAATTGAAATCAGTCGTTAGGTAGACCACGCGTGGACAAACTTTAAAATAGCAGATGAGATGACAAAATTCATGCTATGTACAAACTTTTCTATCAGCCAAACTAAAGCTTTTTCTCCTTTCGGGAATCACGTTAAAATTAATGCCCCACAATTCTGCGTTATTTCTCTGCATAAGGCAAAATATTATCTAAACCGAAATTTTCCAACCACATTGCCGTTAAAGCTTTGCATACTTTAAATTTGATGGAACTAAAACTGATAAAAATTAATAAATAGCGCGAAAAAAGTTGCACTTAAGGGGGTTCAGTATGTTGTATATCGGTAATGTTAAATTGGCCAATTGCAATGTACCTTTTCACAATAACTACCGATCAGATCATCTTTAAATTTTATGTGTGTGTTGCACCAAACTTATATATTAATCTGAGGTTAAAAGTTTTTTGTAAATAACTGGTAGATATTTTTTTTAATAAATTAAGTTTTAAAGTACCCAAAAAATCATGAAATTGTTCTCTTCTTTGCCCCATAAATTTTTTTTCATAGCATAGTTTTATTAAAATTTATAACCTCAGATTAATCTATACTATGTATTACATCATATAAAAAAAGTTTACGAGAAAACATAGCATAGTTTTTGAGAAAAGGTACATCGAAGTTTAAAAAAAAAAACGCGTTTAAAGTTTTTATTGTTAACCCATTTCCTTTCGAAGCCGTGACATTAAAATGGCTTTTAATGTCACATTTATTTTTCCAATCGTCTTGATACTTTGCGACATTATTAATAAAGGTTGTAATAGTATTTTAAGCCAATAATTTTTGTTTTGATTTTTTCACCGATTTTGGGGTACTGAACCCCCTTAAGAACTTTGAAACAAAACAGACTAACATAGAACTTTAAAATAACCCACGACAAAATGCTATTTCTGAGAGTGAAATAAAAGCAAACAATGAAATTGCCGAAAGAGCAAAAATGAAAACATCAATGAGTTACATCATCTGAAATAACAGCATTGCCTATTTTCATTAATTTTCTTCCGAAAATTCAATTAATATTACTTATCGCTTGTTAAGTTGTTTTGTGGAACTAATGTTTTGTAAAATGGATGCTTTAATGATAAAAGCGAATATTTTTGAATGCAAAATAGAACTCTCTATGCATATTTCTTAGTACCCATGTACAATAATAAACCATCAAATATATTATTATATGATATAAATATTGATAAAAATATATGATAAAAATATATGATATAATTATTGATAAAATAAGATATAAATATTGATAAAAATATATGATATAAATTTTGATATTGAGACGTGTGATTCCAGACAAACTAATATCACAAATATATACAATTTCTTCAAGTTTTATTTTATTTTAAATAAAATTTCTCGTTGTGTTGGAGGAAATTAAAATATTAAATTAAAAACTCGTCGGCACACTTGCCCATTATTGGAAAGGCCAATGCCGTGCCCATTTCGGCCTTTGTGACCTAGGGCTCTCGGGTGCTAGGCATATGTCCCGGAAAGGTGGTCAGCCTCACGCGGAACCCCCAATGTTTGTTCCATAACATGCTTGGTCCCATTTTATCGACACACTCAAGGGATGAAATTATGGAAAATATTAAATAGTTGTAAAGTAAATATTGAACAGTTAAAGTATTGAAAATAAAATTATTTTTCTTATAGTTATACTTTAAACTTTAAAACTGGCATAAAGCCTAACCTGATTTTTTGCTTCAATATGACGTATCCCACTTATTTGTGATTTGTTTTGTGAAAGTGGATGACAGTGAAAGGGACTGAATAATTACAATACCTCCAACTCTTTACGTTATAAACGTAGTGAGGAAGCTAAAATAAGGTTTGAAATATACTGTAAATTAAAGTTTATGTTTTTAAGCTACCACTAAATTATTTTCAACAAAAAGTTTATAATAAATAAAAATTTTACTGACAGGGCTGTCTGCTAGTACATCTAGTAAATACAATTTTAAACGCGAATCTGCTCAGCAGATTTTGTGACGTTTTGAATGATGCAAGTTAGTCATATATTAGAGAGCGAATGGTAAAATATAAATGTTTTTATTTTACTTCTTTCAGGTTTTAATTTAACGGTTCCGCATGACTTTCCTAGCTTGTCGGGAGTTCTTTAACTTAAGCAAGTTCTTATCGTGATTTAGTGCAATGGTCAAATGACGAAGCTGATACCTGAGATGGCACCCAACAGAACCTGAGCAATATCGTATCACAACACCACTAAAATGTGGAACTCCACACAGACTTAACGAGCAGTTATGCCAGAGTACACAGTGAAATCTCGTCGTTGTCCGCAAAATTTTTTGCAAGCAATAATAAAAAACAGTATTAGCATTTGAAGTATCATAACAATCGTTCCAAAGTATGGTATAATGATAAATTTTTATCGTAATTAGTTATCGGTTTTTCTTACGAAATACGTAAATGTTCATGAAATCCCGCTTTAGCGGTTAAACAATAAACATGTATTTTTTTTGTTTCAAAGGATTATCAGCTAACCTAATTTTTGCTTCAATATGACGTATCCTAACTTATTTGTGATTTGTTTTGTGAACGTGGATGAAAAACAGAGGGACTGAATAATTACAATACCGTCTCCTACTCTTTGCGTTATAAACGCAGTGTAGAAGCTAAAATGAGGTTTTACGATTATTATTTTATAATAAAGTATCAAACTATTTCAAAATCACGAATTAGGAAAAAAAAATTCAACTGACGAATGTTTTGAACTATCGTATTATAACCAATGTCCACAAAGCAAATATTTATGGACAATTTTTTAAGCAGTTTTGAAGAAGTGTTTAAGCATCAGATACGTTCAGATTTTTTTTTTATTTAAATACGAATTTAACAAATGTACTGGTAGTTTAAAATACAATGGAAAAGTTAATCGTGAAAAGAATAATAAAACAATTAAGGGGACGCGGTACCCAATAATTGGTCAAAATATCGATTTTTCAGTTCTTACTTTTTATTATTTACAAAATTCTTCTAAACATTTACTGAAAGTTTCATAATAAGAAAAGTAGTCATTCAGTAGAAAAAAGTTATTAAATATTTTCTGGAGTCATTCCTATACGCTTGAATACGTATTTCGCATGATGGGACGCAGTTTCCAAAAATTGGTCAAAATATTAATTTTCAGTTTTTACTTCTAAATATTCACAATATCTTTCTGAACATTTACTGAAAGTTTCATAATGATATCTTTTATAGAAAAAAAGTTATTAAATATTTTCTGGAGTCATTCGTATAAGTTTGAATACGTATTTCGTCTGCTATCAACCTTTTTTTTTTTCTCTGTTTCACGTTTTTCAATTCTTGTGTTCAGTAAATCCTCAAGGCTTTTTTGCTAATTAAGTTAGAATTTTGAAATTTTTTACCTGTGTTCTTATATATATTGTGGACAAAATAGTGCATAGAATAAGGTCTTCTATGTATAGTTATTTTTTAAAAAAAAATGTTGAATTCAATAATTTGTATATTTTGTGTGATTTTCTGAGATTTTCAGTATAAATGCATGTTACTTTTAACTGTAGCTCACATCTTAAAATCCATGCACAGTTCTTAATCAAATAGTACTAAAAAACCATAAAAGTTTGGTTGGATTATTCTCAAAATTAAAAGAGAAGTAGGGTTTTAAAAAAAGTTCACAATTGTGACTTTTTTTTTGAATAAATGAAAAGCTACTTGCAAATATTCGTTTTTATTGCTAGGAAATTTTTATTAGAAAATATTTTTGATTAATACCAACAGATGTCAGCCCTATTATTTTTTTAAAAATATAATGAGAAACATAATGATGCCAAATGGCATCAAAGGGGCTGAGAGGGTTAAGACCAAGCTATCACGATCATGCGGGTATAAAATAGAATGTTCAAGATTTTCAAAAGTATCGATCCCGAAGCAGCCGACTTGTACCATTTGTTATTTGAACAAAAAAATGACTTTGTTTTTAAGTTGTTATAGGCATTGATGCTGTTTAAGGCATTTTTATCGATAAAACTCCATAAACTTAAATCATCGCCATCTGATGAAGTATAATTATTACAATAATGAATACACTCTAAAAAATGAATGCTCAAAAATGACAAAATTTTCCTTAATTTTGACGATCCGTTTACTGGCAAATGCTCCGAGTTTTCGTTTCCTCAAAATGAGAAAATTTGAATGGTCATTTTAATGAGGATATTAATGTCGTCCAATCTAAAGAAATATTTTGTCATTTTTGAGCATGTTTGTACAGCAATGAGATTCTTTCCTCAAAATCAAGATACAGAATCGTCAAATCACGATAGTAAAAGTGAGAATTCGCGTTTACTCAAGTCACGTGATAGTTTGACGAAACAATCCTCAAAATTAACGAAATGAGGCTTGCGGATTCATGAATCGTCAAAAATGAAAGTGTTATTTCTGAGAGTGTAGTTAAACTTGTAGTTAGTTATTAATCTGGAGGAAGCTCGTATTTGAGAAATAGCTCATATGTGAATTTGTATCAACAACTCTTTATCATAAACACTCAGATGTCGACTCGTCACTTGATTGATGTTCTAAATTTTACTACTCATCACCGATTGCTCTTATGTAGTTTTAGTGTCACGATAATTCAAACTAACCGCAAGCAAAAAATATTATAGGATTCATATCCATTCTTCATTCTTGTTTTGTTTAGTTATTTTGTGTATGCGTTTCCTACCAATGATTATTTAGATAACGTTGCACTACCCCTAATTTGCACAGCCCCTTTAATTTCGTACAACCGTCCATTTTATGTAGAAAAGCAAGGTGATGTGTCATTTTGCTCAGTTTACTTCGTAAAGAAGTTAAAATATTCATAGCATTTGTTAACAATGACTTTTTTAAAATTTCTAGTGCAGATAACTATATTTATGTGCAAAATATTCAGCTTTGTATACATTCGCAATCTACGAAATAACCTGAGAAAATTGATATCTTGGCTTTACTGTGTCAATTAACTGCGATTCGAAATTACGAAACCCGGCGGCATTTGCACTCGAGTACCTATATAGCGCGTCCAAAATCAGAAGACACGACTACGCGACAGTAATTATTAGTTTAAATATAGCAAAATAGTAGTTACGCAAGTCATTCACAGGTGATGCTATCATTTTTACATCAGATGCTTTTCGTTTGTGGGTTTTTCCTTAAAGTTATACACGTTTTCTGTTTGTGGCAATAGTGTCTACAGAAACGCCGGGTGTCAAAACTTGAGAAACGATGATCTAACCCTAGGCGCTGAATTAAAATTACGAGACAAAATTTGGAGTTTTTTCGAAAAAAAAAATGCATTAAACAGCATCAATGCCAAATCCTTAAAAACAAAGTCATTTTTTAATACAAATAACAAAAGGTTCAAGCCAGCAGCTTCGGTATCAATATTTTTGAAAAGCTTGAGCATTCTCTTCTTCATTCTCTTCATTCTCTTCACGATCGTGATAGCTCGGTCAGAAAGGGTTATCATAGATTATTAGCAAAACAGACGTCATCGCTTTTGCCTAACACCCCAGTTGAAAATTTTGATCGTAAAGCTTGGATTTGTATTTCAGGAATCCCGATAAGGATACTTCTTGTATGGACAATCCGAAATTCCTACTTGGTTCTTTTCTTCTTTCCAAATATAATCGAAAACTGCCCTCGGGAAATGAATTAATGGTGAAAGGCTAGCAGTTTTCGAATCAAATATCCGATACCCAAAATTGCGACTTTAGTTTGACAAAACTGGAATATATAGCCCTATGATTATTTTTGGCGCACGGTTTCGCTAAAAACTTAAAAGTTAAATGATAAATAACATCGAAATGAGCGTCAACTAGCCAGACATTACTTACTTTAGTGACTACCTTTTTGATGGGCTGTGGGGTGCCCTGTGGTCAGGGTCTCGATCTTCGGATCGAAAGGTACCGCGATCGAGTCCTGGTGGCTGAAAAACCACCGAGTATATTCGGAGTACGTGCTAGTTAAATCCGTTGGGTCCGAAAGTCCTGTGGCCGGTCATTGCGCAGTTTCGCATTCGTACAGCTTCCTGTAGACTATTTCCCTCCCCTTCAGGGACATGTCTAAATTGTGGAGATGGCCAGCGATAGATGACAGCATCTGTCACGTATGTGTGTGTCTGCGTGTGATTGTGTGTTGTATCTGTCTTACTTGACGAAGGTTTATAGGCGGGTCTCTGACCAAGCAAACAAGCCTAAAAATATATGTGTACCAACCAACCAACATTTTTGACTTCAACATTATCTGTTCATAAATCTTGCTGTTTATTATGCATTTACAAATGACGACCCCTCTTGTTTGAATCGTCTATTAGCTTTACCTGTAGGTATTGTCAAATCAACTTTTGGGTGAGCAAAAATTGGTCATTGTCTAACCCCTATCGCTTCTAAAAGGCGCCCAGACCATAGAGTTAGGAAAGATAATAGAGCGGCCCATGTAAGTGCGCAGTTACGCACAAAAGAAGCAGGTTAGAGCGATGCACCTTGGGATACCTCAGTGCCAGTTGTCATGTGTTGTAGCTCAAAAATCCGCTAAAACGATGCATCTTGGGATGCGTCAGTATGCGCAGTAGCTTGAAAAACCTGACACTGCCCTGCTTCAAACCATTTGAACTGATTGATCCCTCTACTCCTCCTTCCTAACTCTGTGGCCCAGACGCCCGTGCAAGCAGAGTTCACTCTCGAACCATCAAAGTTGAATTGGAAGATAACACTAGTGAATTTTTCGAGCGTTTTCCATGTTGTCACTCATATTCTTGGCAAGCTTGCCGTAATGATAGGGTTAAGCGTCAAAACCTAGCGTTAAAGATATTCTTAGTAGGCTATAAAATAAAGAAACTTGGAAACTATAAACCTTGATGGTTTCGCATCAGTATGACCAACTAACAGGTACATTTGCTGAAATATATTTCATTCTGCCTCGCCTCGTAATCGAAATTGGCTAGTTTTGGGCCTAATTGGCTGTCTCATAGAGTTAGGAACGAGAGTAGAGCGGCCCATGTATGTGCGCAGAAACGTACAAAAGAAGCAGGCCAGAGCAGTGCATCTTGGGATACCTCAGTGCCAGTTTTGGTTACTATGTCATGCGCAGTAGCTTAAAAAACGTCGAAAGCGGTGCATTTTGGGATACCTTTGCCGGTATGTTATGCGCACTAGCTCGAAAAACCTGACTGACCTGCTTCAAACCATTTGAACTTATAGACCCCTCTACTCCTTCCTAACGCTATGGTCTGTCTTGCGAACATAAAGCTTTCAGTAATGTTTTTTTTATGGCATGAGGTTAGATTGAATGCTTCCGGACGTCCATTTCTAGCCTAAGAGAAAAAAAAGTCTGATTGAAAGTCTGACAGTCTTGAAAAAAAAGTTATGATTTTTGATTAAGAAGTCGATTGCAATGGTGTCAACCCATACCGAAGATTTGCTGACGTTGCCGGACACGAGCGGCACCCGCGGGCCATTGTGTGAAATGTCACATTATTACAAAGCTACGAGCGTTTCAGAGGTCTCCTTTGCGAAAGGTAAGAGTAAAATTAAGATGCAACCTAATCAAAAACCTATGCTAAACAAGGTTGGAAACGTGAAGCACTGATCGCTTTCCGCGATAGGCCCAATGGAGAAATTCGTAGTTTTGGAGAGTTGATGAACGCTTCTTTTCACCATCAAATATATAGGATGTGTATAATTATACTCACAGTATAGTGAACACAAATAGGCGGAATTACTCTTCTTCGTTATAGATTCTATTGACGACATGGGGAAAAAATTTCACAAAAAAAATAGTTCAAAAAATTTCCAATAGAGGCAAATTTAGCCCCACTGTTGTCCTTTAAATTCTAGAATAATCATTAAACAACTATAAAACTTCAAAATGCAAATTTTTAACGGCGTAGTCACAGTACCATCGTACGATTGTCACAAATTGTAACTATATATGTAACGATAAACGACAAAAGTAACAATGCGGAGCAAGTTTCTAAGCGATTTTTCGTTAAAACTCATTTCGGAAAAAAATATTTATTTCAATCCTTTTCGACCGGCAGTCAGGTGGCGCTTATTAAAAATTATGAGATTAAATTTGGAGTTTTATCGAAAAAGAAGGCGTTAAACAGCATTAATGACAGCAAAATCCTTAAAAGCAAAGTCATTTTTCTCAATAAAAATAACAAATGGTACAATCCTGCAGCTTCGGTATCGATATTTTGAAGAGCTTGAACATTCTCTTTAATACCCGCACAATCGTGCGAGCCCGGTAGGAAAGGGTTAACGAAAAATAGCACAGGAATTTGCGCTACAAAGTTACTTTTGTATAGTCGCTACAGACCATTTGTAAATTTAATTCCACATTAATCCATTCAAACCAAACCTAAGTTCCTCAAAAGTAGTTTATGTTCATAGAAACTTTGATAACTCCTAACTTTTTTTGGATTGCTGCCAAAACAGTATCGACCATAAGAGATTCGTAGATACTCACATCCATCTTTTTTAGGCTATTGACAAAAATAAGGTAACAACTCAACGCAATGATTTGTGTCGCTGAAATTTGTTTTAGAAAAATTAGATTCAAAATATACTGCTTGTAAAAGTTCATCTTTTCAAGCTACCACTAAATTGTTTTTCAAAAATATATTTAAAGAAATCACTATATCGCAAAATTTTGGAAAATCTTACAAATCTTTGACATATTTAAACGCATAATCCGCAAATCTGCAGATAATGCGAAATTTCCTAAAGCTCAGTGTAAAATATCGATACAGATAGTTCTGCTTAACTATTTCTAGCTTCCAAGAGAAGATTAAATGTATCCAACTTCGTATCTTAGTTTATAGCAGCGGTCATGTGACGAGACTGACATCTGAGATGGCATCCTACAGAGCTTTGAGCAATAGGTTAGAGTAATATTCAACACTTAACCCCCTCCCCCCCCCCTTTGGTATTTATACCCCAAAGGATCTGTTTTAGCACAAATATACTTATGAAACGAATTTTTTTTTTAAGTATGTCAATCCTTATAGAAATAATTAAAAGGTCTCTTCTTATGTCCTAAATATGTCTACTACAGAAATACCTTTAAAAAATAATCATTACACTGGTCTACAGTGGTTTTGTTGCCCTAGATATGAAAATGATTTTCGGTCCACTTACGCGCACAATTCATGAAACCATCAATGATTTTGTTAGATTTGCTTTGATTCTTTAAAAATCTTTATTTTCAATTTAGATTACAAAAATCAAAAAACGAGAAATAATATAACATGCATATTTATAATGTCAGTAATATTTTGAGAAATTAGGATACATCGAAGTAAATAAATAGGAAAATGTCGAAAATATTTTTTATATTACCCTAAAACTCCAAATTTAGTTCTCATAATTTTAAATCAGCGTCATTTGACCGTCGGTCTTAAATGAAACGTGTAACTGCAAAACTCACATTCTCTAAAGTGAAACAAGATATTTGGTGAAGTCAGTTCATTGGAGACTCCGTCTAATTGAACTTCAAACGTATAAAAAATGACTTTGTTTTTTAGGAGTTGCTGGCATTGATGCTGTTTAACGCTTTTTTTAATTCGATAAAACTCCACATTTAGTCTCCTAATTTTAAATCAGAGCCACCTGACCGCTGGTCGAAAACGGATATGCAAAAATCATGAAAATACGAGCACAGTGAGAACTTTCATGAATATATTCGCAATCTGTTCACTTGAAAACGTAAAAAATTGTATGATATCCAGTGCAGCAAATTAAAACTTTTTTTTTTTTTTTGTAGAGCTGTGAAATTGAAATCAGTCGTTAGGTAAACCACGCGCGGACAAACTTTAAAATAGCAGATGAGATGACAAAATTCATGCTATGTACAAACCTTTCTATCAGCAAAACTAAAGCTTTTTCTCCTTTCGGGAATCACGTTAAAATTGGTGTCCTACAATTCCGCGTTATTTCTCTGCATAAGGCAAAATATTATCTAAACCGAAATTTTCCAACCACATTGCAGTTAAAGCTTTGCATACTTTAAATTTGATGGAACTAAAACTGATAAAAATGAATAAATAGCGCGAAAAAAGTTGCACTTAAGGGGGTTCAGTATGTTGTATATCGGTAATGTTAAATTGGCCAATTGCAATGTACCTTTTCACAATAACTACCGATCAGATCATCTTAAAATTTTTTGTGTGTGTTGCACCAAACTTATATATTAATCTGAGGTTAAAAGTTTTTCGTAAATAACTGGTAGATTTTTTTAAAAAATAAAATACCCAAAAAATCATGAAATTTTTCACTTTTTTGCCCCATAAAATTTTTTTCACTTTAGTTTTATTAAAATTTATAACCTCAGATTAATCTATACTATGTATTACATCATATAAAAAAAGTTTACGAGAAAACATAGCATAGTTTTTGAGAAAAGGTACATCGAAGTTAAAAAAAAAAGGCGTTTAAAGTTTTTATTGTTAACCCATTTCCTTTCGAAGCCGTGACATTAAAATGGCTTTTAATGTCAAATTTATTTTTCCAATCGTCTTGATACTTTGTGACATTATTGTACAAGGTTGTAATAATATTTTAAGCCAATAATTTTTGTTTTGATTTTTTCACCGATTTTGGGGTACTGAACCCCCTTAAGAACTTTGAAACAAAGCAGACTATCATAGAACTTTAAAATATCCCACGACAAAATGCTATTTCTGAGAGTGAAATAAAAACAATGAAATTGCTGAAAGGGCAAAAATGAAAACATCAATGAGTTAAATCATCTGAAATAACAGCATTGCCTATTTTTAACAATTTCTTCCGAAAATTCAATTAATATTACTTATCGTTTGTTAAGTTGTTTTGTGGAACTAATGTTTTGTAAAATGGATGCTTTAATAATAAAAGCGAATATTTTTTAATGCAAAGTTAGAGTTCTATGCATCTTTCTTTGTACCCATGTATAATAATAAACCATCAAAATATATTATTATATGATATAAATATTGATAAAAACATATAATTATTGATAAAATATGATATGGATAATATTGATAAAAATATATGATATGAATTTTGATATTGGAACGTGTGATTCCAGACAAATTAATATTACAAATATATATTTCTTCAAGTTTTATTTTAAATCAAATTTCTCGTTGTGTTGTTCGCAATAATAATATTAATTGAAAAACTCCTTTGCACAACAGCCCATTACTGGAAAGGCCAATGCCGTGCCCATTTCGGCCTTTGTGACCTCGGGCTCTGGGGTGCTAGGCATATGTCCCTTAAAGGTGGTCAGCCTCACGCGGAACCCCCGGTGTTTGTTCCTTAACATGCTTGGTCCCATTTTATCGACACACTCAAGGGATGAAAGGATGGAAATTATTAAATAGTTGTAAAGTAAATATTGAACACTTAAAGTATTGAATATAAAATTATTTTTCTTATAAATAACTCTAAATTTTAAAATTGGCATAAAGCCTTACCTGATTTTTTGCTTCAATATGACGTATCCCAATTATTTGTGAGACTTGTGATTTGTTTTGTGAACGTGGATGACAGCCAAAGGAACTGAATGATTACAATACCTCCTACTCTTTATGTTACAAACGTAGTGTTTAAGCTACCACTAAATTATTTTCAACTAAGTTTATAATTAATAAAAGTATTACTTTAAAAGGCTAGTAAAAACTTTAGTCGAAACAATTTTAAACGCGAAATCTGCTCAGCAGATTTTGCGATGTTTTTGAATGATGCAAGTTAGTCATATATTAGAGAGCGAAGGGTAAAATATACATGTTTTCTATTTTACTTCTTTTATGTTTCAATTTAACGGTTCCGCGTGACTATTCCCTGCTTGTAAGGAGTTCTTTAACATAGGCAAGTTTTTATCGCGATTTAAAGCAGTGACGAAGCTGATACCTGAGATGGCACTCAACAGAACCTGAGCAATATCTTAAAATAACACCACTAAAATGTGGATCTCCACAAATTAAACGAGCAGTTATACCAGAGCACACATGAAATCTCGTCGTTTTCCGCACTATTTTTTGCAAGCAATAATAAAAACAGTATTAGTATTTGAAGTATCATAACAATCGTTCCGAAGTATGGTATCATGATAAATTTTTATTGTAATTCGGCATCGTTTTTCTTACGAAATACGAAAATGTGCATGCCCGCTTTAGCGGTTAAACATGTATTTTTTTTGTTTCAGAATATTATCAGCTAACCTAATTTTTGCTTCAATATGACGTATCCTAACTTATTTGTGATTTGTTTTGTGAACGTGGATGACAGACAAAGGGACAGAATAATTACAATACCGTCTCCGTCTCTTTGCGTTATAACGCAGTGTAGAAGCTAAAATAAGGTTTGAAATATGCTGCTAAACAAAGTTTATGTTTTTAAGCTACCACTGAATTGTTTTCAACAAAAGGAATATAATAAATAAAAAATTGTCTTTAAGGGTCAAACGCACTGAAAAACAATTTTAAACGCGAAATCGGCTCAGCAGATTTTGCGATGTTTTTGAATACGAAAGCAAATTAGTCATATATTGGAGAGTGAAGTTTAAAATATAAATGTTTTATTTATTTTACTTCTTTAGTGTTTTAATTTAACGGTTCCGCATAACTATTCCTAGAGCTTTAAGGTTTTTTTTTAACAGAGGCAACTTTTTATCGTGATTTAGAGTGGCGGTTAAAAGACGAAGCTGATACCTGAGATGGCCCCCAACAGAACTTGAGCAATATCGTACCATAACACCACTAAAATTTGGAACTCCACAAATTTAACGAGCAGTTTTGCCAGAGTGCACAGTGAAACCTCTTCGTTGTCCGGAAATTTTTGCAGAAGTAATAAAAATTGTATTAGTATTTGAAGTATATCATAACAATCGTTCTGAAGTATGATATCATGATAAATTTTTATAGTAATTCGGCATCGTTTGTTTACGAAATATGTAAATGTGCATGAAATCCAGAATGATTACAATATCGTACTCTTTACGTTATAAACATAGTGTGGAAGCTAAAATAAGATTTGAAATATACTCTAAATTAAAGTTAAGGTTTTTATGCTACCACTAAATTATTTTCAACAAAAAGTATGTAATAAATAAAAGTAGTATTACTTTCAAAGTGTAGAACAGTTCCCTTCAACAATTTTAAACGTGAAATCTGCTTAGCATATTTTGCGACGTTTTTGAATAATGCAAGGTAGTGGTAAGTCACATGTTAGAGAGCAAAAGGTAAAATATAAGTGTTATATTTACCTTTATTAGGTTTTAATTTAATGATTCCGCATGACTATTGCTAGTTTGTAGGGAGTTCTTTAACCGTGTTAAAATCTTATCGTGATTAAGAGCAGTGGTCAAATGACTAAGCTGATACCTAAAATGACACCCAACATAACTTGAGCAATATTGCACCATAACACCTTTAACATGTGAAACTCTACACAGATTCAACGAGCAGTTATGCCAGAGTACGCAGTGAAACCACGTCGTTATGTCCGGAATTTTTCGTTTTGCAAGCAGCAATAAAAATAGTATTAGTATTTGAAGTAAAACATAATAATCGTTCTGTATGAAGTATCTTTCTGAAGCATCTTTCTGAAGCACGTTCTGAAGTATTTGTGGAATAAATGATTTGTAAAATTAATGCTTTAAAAATAAAGGCGAATATTTTTTATGAAAAGTAAGAACTCTCTATGCATCTTTATCTTCGTACATATATAATAATAAACCATAAAATAAAAACTCAATTGTGATTGATATTAAGACGTGTTATTCCAGACAAATTAATATCACAAATATATATTTCTTCAAGTTTTATTTTATTTAAATAAATTTTTTCGTTGTGTTGGACAAAATATCGAATAGTTGCAAAGTAAATATTGACCAGTTAAAATATTGAATAAAAATATTTTTTCTTATAGTTATAATTTAAATTTTAACCCTGTAATGCATGATTTTTTAGCCTACTTTTCTTTTTTTTTTAATTCGAAGAATTAAAAAAAATGAAAAAGTAGGTATTGACATGCGGTCGATGTCCGTCCGTCCGTCCGTCCGTCTGTCTGTCTGTCCGTCTGTCCGTCCGTCCGTACCCCCCTTCCAAAATCAGTTCTATCAATCCGATCTTAAAAATTCTTTTTTTATTAGAAAGGTATAACCTCAGACACCCAACTTCCATACTTTTTGTCCGTTTGTCTGTACGATAGGACGGACATAAATCTACTATTTGACGACGAATTTCCCATTGAATTAGCATTGAAATTCAATTTCGAGTCATTTAAATCGCTGAATTTAACTACAAATGCTACGGACAAGTGAGATGCGTCAAAAAATTTAGCGCATCGCAATTAGAATACATTGAAAATTTCAGAAAATAGTTCGAATTCGAAGTACTTCAATTATTTAAAAAACTTCAAAATTTAATGCTTATTTAAAAAGCATAGGAAGCCATTTTTATTCGAATTAAATCACCATTGCCATCGTAACAATTGCTTGAGAAACTTTAATTCTTTTAGACAATAAATTAAAATAGATTTATTTTTGAGACATTGATCAATTTAAGATGACGTCAAATATATATTTCACTACGAGATCTTTGTATGTTGATATAAATTGTTTTCATTCTATTTAAAAGCGAGGAATATTACATATTTATTCTTTGAAATACAAATTTTTGCAAACGATTTAAGTTATAATTATTTAATTTTTCGAAATAAAATAAATGAAACTAGCCTAATTTAGCAAGTAAATGTTTATTGAGGAGTAGTATTTTGGTTTTTGTTCTACGAAAAATTAAATATTTATTTATGACTGCAAATAAAGGTGTGTTTAGTGAAAGATGCTGTGTTTAGTTAGATGCTACGTTTAGTGAAATTTATTTTAAATTTAATGTGGAAAAACGGTTGTTGATGTCACTTACTGTTACGAACCTAGTTTTTTCAGGATTAGAATTTTAGTTATTATTTAAGTAACAGGAAAGTAGGCTATTTTAGTACTTTAAGAACTTCTTGTTAATCCCGAAATGATATTCTTGTATCCGTAATACTCATACATTATGGGAAAAATAATGAAAAATTTTAACTGCATTGGAATTTAAGTAATTTCAATTTTTAAAATTTTTGCCATATGGCAAAAACCAACTACAAAATTCCAATTTTGATAAGAATGATTAGAGAGAAAACTACTAAATATATTTAAAAAAAATCCTCCTGATCTATAATTAATTTTTCAAAACATTTTATTTGTATTTAGTGTAGTAATATTATTATACTTTGAATTCTGCCAAAGACGTAATTTCACCAACAGTTAATAATTTCAACTCTTTAATTTTGAATACACTTTTACTACTGTCATCTATGAGGGCTATTGGTAGCTAAAACTTCAAAATAGAACGTAATAAATGAAAAAAAAAAAAAGGATTTGTCGAGAGGGAGTTCTACTTTAATAGAATAAAGTAGATTATATTACTTGTTGCCCTATTGTAACAGTATGCATTTATTGTAACAGTATGCATTAGAGGGTTAAAAGAAATTTGGCATGAAGCATATCCTGATTTTTTCTTCAATATGATTTATCCTACTTATTTGTGAAACTTGTTATTTGTTTTGTGAACGTGAATGACCGAGAGAAGGACTGAATGATTACAATACCTTTTACTCTTTATGTTATAAACGTATGAGCTAATGGGCCTTATAAACGTAGTGTGGAAGCCAAAATAAGATTTGAAATGTACTGTAAATTAAAGTTTATGTTTTTAAGCTACCACTAAATTTTTTTTCACTAAGAAGTATATAATAAATAATAGAATTGATGGTTAACACTCGCACATAAAATTAGATAAACAATTTTAAACGCAGAATCTGTTTAGCAGATTTTGCGATGTTTTTGAATGCACAGTCAATTGACGAAGCTGATACCTGAGATGGCGCCCAACAGAACTTGAGCAACATCGTACCATAACACCATTGAAATTTGGAACACCACATATTTAACGTCAGAAATAGATTTTTTTTTGCAAGCAGTAATAAAAACAATATTGGTATTTGAAGTATCAAACAATCGTTCAGAAGTATGTCATAATGATAAATTTTTATTGTAATTTGGCAAGATTTTTTTATTACAAAATACGTAAATGTGCATGAAATCCCCTTTTAGCGGTTAAACACGTTTCTTTTTTTTGTTTCACAGTATTATCAGCCGCCAAAATGTGAAAGTAATATCACCACTTTTTTTTATGACAAAAACAAAAAACCTTCCCAAACTCTAATGCTTACTTCCAATCTTTGCTAGTATTGCTTGCTACTTTGCTAGTATTTGCTAGCTTGTGAAAGTATTACTTCCATTCTATCTTAGATATATCTTTAACCCCATTGGGAGAGCAACTGGAACAAAAAAGTTTAGATAAAAGATGTTAACGTTCCTTTTAGTCAAGCTAAATAAGAAGCGATGTGTTTACAACCGTTTTTTGTTGCTAATGTTTCTTAAATCAATAGCTCAAAGAAATGTTAATTTATTACAAAAATAATTTTTATTAAAACAAGATCAATTATTACTTTTATAGTTACTTTTTTATAGTCAATCGTTAATTTTATAATTACTATTTTTGACAATCGTACGATGGTACTGGGACTACGCCGTTAAAAATTTGCATTTTGAAGTTTCATAGTGGTTAAGTGATTATTCTGGAATTTAAACAACAACAGTTGAACCAAATTTGCATTTATTGGAAATTTTTGGATTTCTCTTTTGCGAAATTCTTTCTCCCATGTCGTCAATAGACTCTATAACGAAGAATAGCAATTCCGCCTATTTGTGTTCACAAAACGTTAGTAATAATTATAGACATCCTACATATTTGTTGGTGAAAAGAAGCGTTCACCAACTCCCCATAACTACGAATTTCTCCATTAGCTCCTAACTCTATGAGAGAAGATGACAAACGTTATTTAATATACAAACTTTTCTTTCGGCCAGGGCCGGATTTAGATTTTAGATTTTATGCGCTCCTAGGCCCGTGATTTTTTGTCGCCCCTCTTCACACTATTGTAAAGGAGGGGGGGGGGGGGGGTTGACCTCAGTTGACGAAATTTGACCTCTTTGTAACGATAATTTGTATTTTATTCTAATTCATCGTGAAGTAAAATTAATAAAATAAAATAATGAGAGTAAAAGTCAGTTGATAAAACCTTCCTTCTTGCTTTATTTCGAGACAATGTGTCTATGATATCATCATAAGGCACCTCTTGAGTCAGCTTTCCCTCGATTAACAGATGTTAATAAACTCACGTCTTTGGCTTTGCACAGTGAAATAAACACTGCAACACTACGCGACGTCCCTCTGGTTGTCTGGTACTGCCAAGACAAAGGTGCTATGGAGATTATTAAAGGCCCGAGAGACAGAGAGAGAGAGAGAGAGAGAGAGAGAGAGGGTGACTTTTAAAAATGACATCGCGCACTCGCTGTAGGATTCACACTGACAACCAAGCGAAAGATTCGCCCGTCCAGCGTACCTATACGAGGAAAGCGAATCGGACTTTTATTCGTGGAGAGTATGTAGATATATACATGTATTGTGGTTATGGAAATTTTCTGACAAAAAAAAATGCGGACTAATTTTGCGCCCCTTAACATGTTGCGCCCCTAGGCCCGGGCCTATAAGGCCTATTGGTAAATCCGGTCCTGCTTTCGGCAAAACTAAAGCTCTTCTCATTGCGTGAATCACGTTAAAATTGATGTCCCACAATTCCGCTTAATTTCTCTGCATATGGCAAAATATTATCTAATCCGAAGCTTTCTTTGCCGTTTCGGTAAAGCTTTCCATACTTCAAATTTAATGGAATTAAAACTGATAAAATTAATAAATAGCGCGAAAAAAGTTGCAATTAAGAACTTTGAAGCAGAACAGACTAACATAGAACTTTAAAATGTCACACGACAAAATGTTATTTCTGAGAGTGAAATAAAACAATGAAATTGCTGAAAGTGCAAATAATGAAAATATCAATAAGTTTACATCATATGAAATAACAGCATTGCCTATTTTCATTAAATTTCTACTGATAATTCAATTAATATAACTTTTCGTTTGTTAAGTTGTTTTGTGGAACTAATGTTTTGTAAAATGGATGCTTTAATGATAAAAGCAAATATTTTTGAATGCAAAATAGAACTCTCTATGCATCTTTCTTAGTACCCATGTATAATAATAAACCATCAAAATATATTATTATATGATATAAATATTGATAAAAATATATGGTATAATTATTGATAAAAATATATGGTATAATTATTGATAAAATAAGATATAAATATTGATAAAAATATATGTGTGATATAAATTTTGATATTGAGACGTGTGATTCCAGACAAATTAATATCACAAATATATACAATTTCTTCAAGTTTTATTTTATTTTAAATAAAATTTCTCGTTGTGTTGGACGAAATTAAAATATTAAATTAAAAACTCGTCGGCACACTTGCCCATTATTGGAAAGGCCAATGCCGTGCCCATTTCGGCCTTTGTGACCTAGGGCTCTGGGGTGCTAGGTATATGTCCCGGAAAGGTGGTCAGCCTCACGCGGAACCCCCAGTGTTTGTTCCATAACATGCTTGGTCCCATTTTATCGACACACTCAAGGGATGAAAGGATGGAAAATATTAAATAGTTGTAAAGTTAATATTGAACACTTAAAGTATTGAATATAAAATTATTTTTCTTATAAATAACTTTAAATTTTAAAACTGGCATAAAGCCTAACCTGATTTTTTGCTTCAATATGACGTATCCCACTTATTTGTGATTTGTTTTGTGAAAGTGGATGACAGTGAAAGGGACTGAATAATTACAATACCTCCAACTCTTTACGTTATAAACGTAGTGAGGAAGCTAAAATAAGGTTTGAAATATACTGTAAATTAAAGTTTATGTTTTTAAGCTACCACTAAATTATTTTCAACAAAAAGTTTATAATAAATAAAAATTTTACTGACAGGCTGCTAGTACATCTAGAAATACAATTTTAAACGCGAATCTGCTCAGCAGATTTTGTGACGTTTTGAATGATGCGAGTTAGTCATATATTAGAGAGCGAATGGTAAAATATAACTGTTTTTATTTTACTTCTTTCAGGTTTTAATTTAACGGTTCCGCATGACTTTTCCTAGCTTGTCGGGAGTTCTTTAACTTAAGCAAGTTCTTATCGTGATTTAGAGCAATGGTCAAATGACGAAGCTGATACCTGAGATGGCACCCAACAGAACCTGAGCAATATCGTATCACAACACCACTAAAATGTGGAACTCCACACAGACTTAACGAGCAGTTATGCCAGAGTACACAGTGAAATCTCGTCGTTGTCCGCAAAATTTTTTGCAAGCAATAATAAAAAACAGTATTAGCATTTGAAGTATCATAACAATCGTTCCAAAGTATGGTATAATGATAACTTTTTATCGTAATTAGTTATCGGTTTTTCTTACGAAATACGTAAATGTTCATGAAATCCCGCTTTAGCGGTTAAACAATAAACATGTCTTTTTTTTTTGTTTCAGAGTATTATCAGCTAACCTAATTTTTGCTTCAATATGACGTATCCTAACTTATTTGTGATTTGTTTTGTGAACGTGGATGACAGACAGAGGGACTGAATAATTACAATACCGTCTCCTACTCTTTGCGTTATAAACGCTGTGTAGAAGCTAAAATAAGGTTTGAAATATGCTGCTAAACAAAGTTTATGTTTTTAAGCTACCACTGAATTGTTTTCAACAAAAGGAATATAATAAATAAAAAATTGTCTTTAAGGGTCAAACGCACTGAAAAACAATTTTAAACGCGAAATCGGCTCAGCAGATTTTGCTATGTTTTTGAATACGAAAGCAAATTAGTCATATAATGGAGAGTGAAGGGTAAAATATAAATGTTTTATGTATTTTACTTCTTTAGTGTTTTAATTTAAGGCTACTCATCGACCCCAGACCCGGTCCTCCTTCGACCGGGCTTGCTTATGGTAAGTCTATGGGTTGAAAATGGTTTTTGTTCCAAAAAAAGCAAAGAAATTATAGGAATATTTTGATACGTTTTTTTTTTAATTCATAAAAATCCAATAAAGTAGTGCTTTATAAGGTTATTTTTTTAAAAACGTTACTTGCCTTTGTTTAATAGAAAAAAATTTAGATTAAAAAAAGGGAAATAACTTTTTAAAAAAAATAACCTTATACAGCACTAATTTATTGGATTTTTATGAATTTTAAAAAAAACCGCATCAAAATATTCCTATAATTTCTTTGCTTTTTTTTGGAACAAAAACCATTTTTCCACCATAGACTTACCATTAGCAAGCCCGGTCGAAGGAGGACCGGGTCTGGGGGTGATGAGCAGCCTTAACGGTTCCGCATAACTATTCCTAGCTTTAAGGTTGTTTTTAACAGAGGCAAGTTTTTATCGCGATTTAGAGTAGCGGTTAAAAGACGAAGCTGATACCTGAGATGGCCCCCAACAGAACTTGAGCAATATCGTAACATAACACCACTAAAATTTGGAACTCCAAAAATTTAACGAGCAGTTTTGCCAGAGTGCACAGTGAAACCTCTTCGTTGTCCGGAAATTTTTGCAGAAGTAATAAAAATTGTATTAGTATTTGAAGTTTTTCATAACAATCGTTCTGAAGTATGATATCATGATAAATTTTTATAGTAATTCGGCATCGTTTGTTTACGAAATATGTAAATGTGCATGAAATCCAGAATGATTACAATGTCGTACTCTTTACGTTATAAACATAGTGTGGAAGCTAAAATAAGGTTTGAAATATACTCTAAATTAAAGTTTAGGTTTTTATGCTACCACTAAATTATTTTCAACAAAAAGTATGTAATAAATAAAAGTATTACTTTCAGAGTCTAGAAAAAACGCGAAATCTGCTTAGCATATTTTGCGACATTTTTGAATAATGCAAGTTAATCACATGTTAGAGAGCAAAAGGTAAAATATAAGTGTTATATCTATTTTACTTTTATTAGGTTTTAATTTAATGATTCCGCATGACTGTTGCTAGTTTGTAGGGAGTTCATTAACCGAGTAAAAATCTTATCGTGATTAAGAGCAGTGGTCAAATGACTAAGCTGATAAATGTAGCTAAGAGATGGCACCCAACATAACTTGAGCAATATTGCACCATAACACCTTTAAAATGTGGAACTCTACAGATTCAACGAGCAGTTATGCCAGAGTACACAGTGAAACCACGTCGTTGTCCGGAATTTTTCGTTTTGAAAGCAGCAATAAAAATAGTATTAGTATTTGAAGTAAAACATAATAATCGTTCTGTATGAAGTATCTTTCTGAAGCACGTTCTGAAGTATTTGTGGAATAAATGTTTTGTAAAATTAATGCTTTAAAAATAAAGGCGAATATTTTTTATGAAAAGTAAGAACTCTCTATGCATCTTTATCTTCGTACATATATAATAATAAACCATAAAATAAAAACTCAATTGTGATTGATATTAAGACGTGTTATTCCAGACAAATTAATATCACAAATATATATTTCTTCAAGTTTTATTTTATTTAAATAAAATTTTTCGTTGTGTTGGACAAAATATCGAATAGTTGCAAAGTAAAAATTGACCAGTTAAAATATTGAATAAAAATATTTTTTCTTATAGTTATAATTTAAATTTTAACCCTGTAATGCATGATTTTTTTAATCCCGAAATGATATTCTTGTATCCGTAATGCTTATACATTATTGGAAAAATAATGAAAAAAAAAATTAACTGCATTGGAATTTAAATAATTTCAATTTTTAAAATTTTTGCCATGTGGCAAAAACCAACTACAAAATTCCAATTTTGATAAGAATGATTAGAGAGAAAACTACTAAATATATTTTAAAATAATCCTCCTGATCTATAATTAATTTTTCAAAACAATTTATTGTATTTAGTGTAGTAATAATTATACTTTGAATTCTGCCAAAGACGTAATTTCACCAACAGTTAATAACTTCAACTCTTTAATTTTGAATGCACTTTTATCACTGTCATCTATAGGGTTATTATCATCTATAGGGTTACTAACTAAAACTTCAAAATAGAATGTAATAAATGAAAAACAAAATTTGTCTAGAGGGAGCTTTACTTTAATAGAATAAAGTGGATTATGTTACTTGTTGCCCAATGGCAACTGTATGCATTAGAGGGTTAAAAGAAATTTGGCATGAAGCCTAACCTGATTTTTTGCTTCAATATGATTTATCCTACTTATTTGAAACTTGTGATTTGTTTTGTGAATGTGAATGACAGACAGAAGTACTGATTATGAATGGACTAATTATGACAGAAGGAATGATTACAATATCTTCTACTCTTTATGTTATAAACGTAGTGTGGAAGTTAAAATTAGGTTTGAAATATACCGTAAATTAAAGTTCATGTTGTTAAGCTACCACTAAATTGTTTTCACTAAGAAGTATATAATAAATAATAGAGTTGCATGATCGTCCTAGAATTATATTAACAATTTTAAACGCAGAATATGCTTAGCAGATTTTGCGATGTTTTTGAGTAATGCACAGTCAAATGGCGTAACTGATACCTGAGATGGCACCCAACAAAACTTGAGCAATATCGTACCATAACAGCATTGAAATTGGGAACACCACAGATTTAACGTCAGGAATGTGCATTTTTTTTGCAAGCATTTATAAAAACAATATCCATATTTGAAGTATCAAACAATCGTTCAGAAGTATGGTAAAATGATGAATTTTTATTGTAATTTTTCATAATTTTTTTATTACAAAATACGCAAATGTGCATGAAATCCCCCTTTAGCGGTTAAACACGTTTTTTTGTTTGTTTCAGAGTACTATCAGCTGCCAAAATGTGAAAGTAATATTACCACTTTTTTTATGACAAAAACAAAAAACCTTCCCAAACTCTAATGCTTACTTCCATTCTTTGCTATTGGGAAAGTACTACTTCCATTCTATCTTAGATCTATCTTTAACCCCATTGGGAGAGCAACTGGAACAAAAAAGTTTAGATAAAAGATGATATCCTTCCTTTTAGTCAAGGCGAAATAAGAAGCGATGCGTTGGCAACCGTTTTTTGTTGCTAATGTTTCCTAAATCAATATCTCAAAGAAATGTTGATTTTTAACAATAGATATTTATGCAACTAGTGTGAAAAGTAATGCTTTTTAAAACTAGTGGATTTTATTTCACGAGCGAGGTACGAGCGAGTGAAATAAAGACACGTGTTTTAAAAAGTTTACTTTTCGCACGTGTTTCATACACTACTTTTTTATAATTGCGTGAAAAAAATCAAAACTCATTGGTTCAAAAATAATTCACGCGCTAATTAGACTAAAATGAGTTTGGAGCTTCCAGGAGTGATGTCAAAGAAAACAACCAATGAACTCGCAGTTCGGAGCGCGTGACGCTATGAAAAACCAATGAGCGTGTTTCAACATTTTGTCAAAGAAAGCAACCAATGAGCTCGCAGTTCGAAGGGCGTGACTAAAGACCTATTCCCATCGCGAGAAAAAAAATTTCATTGATCAAATATAATTCACGCGCATAATATTTTTAAATAAAGCAGATCGATAAATCTTTGGATTTTATGAGTATTATCAAATCGAAATTTTACTTGAAATGTTGGCATCTTATAAAAAGAGTGAGACAAAGTCTTTTTTTCACTGCTTTTGGGTGAAAAAAAGTACTTTTTTTCACTGTTTCAAAAAGTCTAGCTTTGTGCACGCGTCTGATATTGAAATTATAATGTAAAAGACGGCTTTTTTTCACGCAATTATAAAAAAATAATTTTTATTAAAACAAGAAGAGAGTAAAAAAAAACTCAAATGACCGACATTCCAGTCCATTCCATTGAAATTTTTATATAAAAACCAGTATATTTGTTACGCTGATTGCTAGCAAGAATTTTACATCTAAGGAAAAAAAAATCGCTCAACACAATTTAGTTGTAATTTAAACTTCAAATTAGCAGCACTGGTCAATTTCGTTAATTTTTTTTTTTTTTTTTTTGCAAATAAAAATATTTTTTTATCGTTTTTTTCTTAATACATATGCCATTTGAAGAATAGTTATGTTAAATTTCTTAGGTCAAATCCAAGCATCCGTTAGCATTCGATATTTGGCGCATTGGAAAATGTAGCCAACGCCTTGAATGATTCGATTTTCTTATTCTTAAAAAAGTATCAATAAAGCAGTTTGTAAAAACTCTATATTTTCGAAATATTTAGTAATAACTTAACACTAAACAGCTCAAAATTGCATGAATAGATAACAAATGTAAATTATAGCTAACCATCTTTTATGCAAATAAATGGAACGCCTTGCCGTTTTCTTAGTAAACAAATAATGAACCATCAATTAATCACATTGTGCTACATTTTATGACACCATTACAAACTGATTCAAATAGTAAAAATAAATTTTCCTTAAAATAATAAATTTAAATAAAGTTTCTCACGTATTGTTGATGCAACTACATTAAAAGAAATTGATAAAAATGAAATGACATTTAAATTAGAGAATAAAAGTCAAATATCAACTAAAATGTAAAACAAAGTATGATATAGGATGTGTCGGGTGAGATACAACGCGATGGATAGATATAACGTTAAATTGTTTAATCCTGATCAGTGTAAAAGCTGGATTATCAAATAATATAATACGACCTTAATGAGTTGGTGAGGTTACGTTTGCATAACGTCTATAACGTATTGTTTTGAATACTTTCAATGACGTTGGTGAATTATGCCAAGGTTTTCACGACTCAATCTACGTTGGTAGGCCAATCTATAACTTTTGTTCAAATTCAATGCTATCTATGCCAATCCGTCGTGCTCACCGATTAACCCTTTCCAACCATGCTCTCACGATCGCGCGGGTATTAAAGAGAATGTTCAAGCTCTTTCAAAAATATCGATACCGAAGCAGCTGACTTGTGCCATTCGTTATTTGTATTTAAAAAATGACTTTGTTTTTAACGAGTTGCTGGCATTGATGCTGTTAAACGCATTTTCCCCCTTAAAACTCCAAATTCAGTATCATAATTTTAAATCAGTGCCACCTGACCGCTGGTCGAAAAGGGTTAAGATGGTCCAAAACGTTTCGGTTAACGAAGAGGTCAAAAAAAACCCCAGCCTATTTGTTAAGTACAAGTAGTGTCACTCAATTCAATCTTTATTAATAGGTACTCAAGGGTCGCGACAGCGCGTTACTTTTATGTTTCCGTCGAATTATATATTTCAAATGACGTCGCTGAATGCGACTAAGGTTACTTCGGCTCTATCTAGCATACATAACTCTAGTAGAACTTCTGGCCTTTGGGCTGCTGGGGTAGGGTTCGAATCCCGGTCAGGCATGGATGTTTGAGACCGTCAATAAATGTTGTTATTTTTCTATGTGTTATTCTTTTCTTTGTGACTGTAAAAATTCTTTCTGTGTCGGTCCCACTTGACGAAAGCTTATAAGCGGTTCTCTGAACAAGCTCACAAGCTGGAATATACATGGTGGTTATAAAATAACGCTCGCTATTCGGAGTGGCCTGTAGCTTGAATAAATAATCCAAATGCATCAAAAATTGAGACACTTACTAATCAAGAAGGGAGGAAAATAATGGAATCATAAAAAAAACTGAATCCTAAAAAAGAATCATCATAAAACAAACTCGTCTCTTGACCAGAATCTAAATTACGAGGCGTCGTCAATTATGGCTAATTACGGCCAACACAGCTAATTACGCCTCGTAATTTAGAAACCTGGTCAAGAGACGAGTTTATTTTTTACGAAAGAGAATGGAATCATAAAAAAGAAACTCGTCTTTTGACCAAGGTTCTAATTGCGAAGCGTTAGCCATTTATGGCTAATTACGGCCAACTCATCCAATTACGCCTCGTAATTTAGAACCCTGCTGGTCAAGAGACGAGTTTGTTTTTTATGATTCCATTCTTTCCCCCCCTTCTTGATTAGTAAGTGTCTCAAAGTTTTTTGCCTTCTGATTATTCATTAAAGGTACAGACCACTCCGAATATCGAGCGTTATTTTATACCACCCTGTATGTACAGCTGGGGAAAAAAAAACGCTCCACCCTTCGTATCTCGGCTGCTATTGGTCAAGGAACTTTATGAAAGGTGTCATTTTTCAGGAAATAGCGTAAGTAATTCAGAACTGGCAACAAAAATTGCATAAGGGGTCGTCTACATATTAAAATGAGTACCAACTTTGAAAATTCCAATGGCAACACCCAATTTTTTTTACATAAAAATGTTCAGCACCTTCAAAATACCCCATGTATAAAAAATTATGATCTAGTTCGCATTATTTGCTGAGATATTAAAGCATTAATTTTGAACTCGTTTAGGGGGACATTTCTAAAGTGAAAACAGTAATATTTGGATTGCGTCTTTTCAAAACAACAAACTAACTGGGTTAACATAATCTCGCCAACGGATGCTAGAATTTAACTTTCTTCACTAATATTGTGATTTTTTTAATGTTTTTTTTATTTTAAAATTATAAATTCAGAAATAAAACAAAGACTAGAAGATAAAAAGTTTTAATTTTAATTTAAGTCGCATATACGGTTATTTATAACAAGCAGATTTTCAAATGCGATTAGTTATAATCACATTGACTAACATGATTATTGCATTAATGTTTCACATTTTTTATGCAAATTTTTGTTTCATTAATATTGCTGCAAAAAGTTAGTTAAAAATGTGTCGCCCTTTATCGGTAATATAAACCACGTATTTCAAAACGAGGGTTACAACCTTAACACGATATTTAAGGAAAGCAAAATAAAATTATTCAGAATGATTAGGCAATGATTTATAATCAAGGCAAGTGGGCACTAATAATTTTAAATAAGCAATGTGGTAACAATAAAATGTATTGAAAACCGAATTCCAATTATATTTTAGCATATTTATTTTTGATACTCACTTCTTGAAATTGTATTGGAAATAACACATATTTAAAAACATAGTAATCGATATAATTTAAAGTTAATTCGACAAACAAAATACATTGCATGCACTTGAAATAAGAAAAGATTTTTAGATTTTTTTCAGACATCAATAATTTGAATAAACATTTATCAACAAATGCTTTTCAATCACCAAACGATAATGCAAGTTAGGATCGAATTCGCCAAGTAATTTTTTACACGATCCCTAAAATTCGTCTTTTTCAGTTTTTTTACAATAACTCGGCAAATAATTGTTTTTGAACTAAAACATTTGGGATTTTGGTTCTACTTGATCTACTTTATCGATTTATGTAAAAAAATTTGGGGTTGCTATTCATGTTTTATTTTTTATTATTTAAATTTAAATAAAAAAATTATTAAAACTGAAAAATTGATGAAAAAACTTGTGTGATTTGTTTTTGGAAGATTAAGAAGTATATAATGAAAAAAAAAACTTTCTTTAATTCCTTTTATTTGTGGAGATATGAATAAAAGTTTATGAAACTTTTTTAACATTATGGGCGTTCAACTTTGAATGCTTATAGCTCAGCAAATAATGCAAAGTAAATAATTCTTTTTTACAGATGGGGTATTTTGAAGGTGCTGAACATTTTTATGTAAAAAAAATTGGGTGTTGCCATTGGAATTTTCAAATTTGGTACACTATTTAATATGTAGACGATCCCTTATACAATTTTTGTTGCCAGTTCTCAGTTCCTTACGCTATTTCCTGAAAAATGACACCTTTCACAAAGTTCCTTGCCCAATAGCAGCTGAGAAACGTGGGGTGGAGCGTTTTTTTTTCCTCAGCTGTACCATACCATACCATACCGTAGAGCTATCTCAATCGAATAATACGGTGTTCTTCTCCTCCATCCTCTTCCAACACAGGGATCGGATGCTATCATCTTCCGCATCCCACCTTCCCTCCCTCGTTACTATCGATCGCAATGGACCCTCCCAGAGCATCCCATCGCCTCAAAGTAGTAAACGTGGTCTGGCGTTGTAACGCGTGTTCTAAACGAAAACGTGGAATTTCACGTTCACCATTATTTCGAGTGTGTGCTTCAAAGTGTAGGATTACAAGTGCCGAGGTTCAACGAGGACTTAGGGAGGATTGTTTATTGATTTGGAAGATTTCAATGTCAAAGTTCTAAAGACCAAGGTTGTGTGTTCAAGGATTTGTTTGTGTTGTGAAGTGCGGAAATCACGTGATTTGGTGTTTTGTGCTGTTGTTTATTTATAGGCAGTCGGAATTGAGAAAAAAAATAGTGGTACTTTCTTTTTGAAAGTTTCGGATATCACATTACAAAAGACAATTTTAGGGATTATTTATTGATTTTAGGGAAAGTAGTTTCCTCTTTCGTGGCAATGTCAAAGTTCTGAGGATCAAGGTTGGCAATGTTTGTGTTGTTGTAAGTGCTGAAGTCACGTGATATTGTGGTTGTGATGCTGTTTATTTATCGATGAATTTCATTTGGAAATAAGATTAGTGGTACGTAATTTAGGGTAGGAATTCATTGTCTTAGCGGTTTATTGATTTTGTTCCCAATCAATACCCAGTTTATCTCGAAATCAGAGCGTCTGAAGCACTCAAATATATTTAAATGTAAAATGTGGAACTATTTTATTAATAGTAACACTAATTAAAGTAATATAAAAAGTAAAAAGTGGTTGTCATTTGAAATAAGTTAGGTGGAAATTAAAAAAAAAAAACATCATTAGAAAAGGTAATTACTTGACAGTAACTATTTCATAAACACTTATTCGTAAGAGAAAGAAAACTGATAATTAAAGAAATACAAGACATTTCATATCTTGTGTACATGTTGTGAAGAAAGATTAGTTAGTAAACTAGGGTTACATGGATGTACAGTACTATTAAAAGTATTTTGTTAGGCTAACTTGATACAGAACTTTAAACTTACCAAGGTTATAAACCTATATATAGCTACAATAAGTAATAATTGTATTTACAATACAATTTAAATATCCGTCAAATCAAAGATATTTTTATATATTTAAAATATTTCTTAACTGCTATAAATAACGTTTTTTTTTATTTAAATCTCTCTCTGACTAAATGCTCAATTTATAATTAGTAATGCTAAACTAAACATTTATATCTTTTTTTTATCAACATCATATCAGTTATTTCTATCTTTATATATTTTCGCATACAATACGCTTTTTTAAGGATTTGATAAAGTGATAAAGCACTTAAAGGAAAACACAAATATTTTATTACAAACATTAAAAAATTGAATACGCCCCTATGATGTACTTATAGGTCATTTTCGATCAGTATTATACGATTGGTTTAACCTTATGTAAGAAATATTTTATAGACAGCAATTGTCATCAGTGCTTAATTTTGTAATTCTTGGTGTTTAGTACCTAAATACTTTACACCTAAATAATAGTGGCTACGGAATTCCTTCGAGGACTATTTTTATAATATAAAATATAACACATTTTGCAATACAAGTTTGCTGGTAATTTATATTTGTAAAAAAATACATAATTAAAATGAAGTGTTGCCACAAACAATACCAAAAAGGTTCATTGTAGTATTCCAGGACGAAAAAGTATAGCGTAAAAAGATTTAGGCATATAAATCTGTCAATTCTTCATCACTTAAAGGATGAATTTCAGTTTTTGATTTAATTTTTTTAAAGAATTCCTGATAATTTACATTAATTTACTGATAAGTAATTCTACAACTTCAATAAGAAATTCTTAGAAGTACATCTTTGAATATTTGTGATACGAATATTGATCGTTTAACCAGGCATTAACTGTCCTTAGGTAAATGAACAAACTTTATTAGCACTTGTCATTTCTTTGGATCTAAGAAAAATTATCAATTCATTAAAATGAACTTTCCATGGTCGAAACAAGTAAATTTCATGATTAAATAATTACAGTGCTGGATTCTACAGCTTCTGCAAATAATTCTGACTTTAACTGTTTGGATAATACATCGGAAAGTTATCGGAACAATTGCGACCAAATTGTGTTAACTTCATTATGATTCAAACTATGAATCTATGTAAAATCAATATTTCCTTTGGTTCAATGAAAATCTTACTTAATACATAGAAAAATCCTTTAAGTTTATGGATAAGCAATTTTAGAACTTACTTTTGCTCATCTTGAAGTTCATATCTTTGTCTACTTGGTGAACGAAAAATAATTGATAATAAATCAATTACAACAAAATATTATTAATTTGACAAATGTTGTCAAATAGATAGTTGGATAGATGATGAATGAATAATATTTGATAAACGAATAATCTTTGGATATTTCATAAACGAATAACCCTCCGCAACTATTGAATATCACTGGATTTACAAAATGAATCGGTCTACAAAAACCCAGTTTAAAACTTTGACCAAAGAAAAGATCATCCCAGGACTATCTTTGTCTTCGCGCCGTTCTCCAAGTCGCAAGTCTCCGGTGAGGAAACCGGAGATACCTGGTCACTCGTCCTCCGTCATTATTGACCGTTGTCCATCACCGGATATCAGCAGTCTCCGGTGGAGATCCAGATCCGAAGAAAGGTGAGCGTCAGTCAAATACACTGCTCAAAACAATTGAAAAGAACACGGGAAGAACCACTTGATTTCATTGAAGGCTTTCCTCAATAGGCCTCTTTGGCAACGAGAGCGAGAAATCGCCTAAACTGGTATAAAGTAACCGGTTTCTCGCTTTGTTTTTCATTCGCGGCAACCCTGATTCACGCCTAAGATCAGTATACAATAGTAACACGTTTGTACCGCGAACGAAGAACCGAGAGAAAAACCGGTTTCCAGTCGCCAATGTAGGCCAAGCATAAACAGAAGGTAAGACTCCTAAAGAATCAAGTGGTTCTTCCCGTGTACTCTTCAATTAGGGGAGCGCATGGTTTAACCGTATAATGTATGAATTTTTTTTTCATCGCGAAAAAATATATTTGTATTTTTATTACTCATGCATTAAGGGAAATTGCTGAAGAAAATTAACTGCATTGGAATTTAAATAATTTAAATTTTTAAAAATAAAACCAACTACAAAATTTTAATTTTGATAAGAATAATTAGAGAAAACTACTAAATATATTTTAAAATAAACCTCTTAAACTATAATTATTTTTTCAAAACAATTCATTTGTATTTAGTACTAATATGTATTATACTTTGAATACTGCCGAAGACGCAATTTGACATCGGTTAATAACTTCACTCTTTAATTTTGAATACACTTTTACCACTGTCATCTATGAGGGTAATTAGTAACTAAAACTTCAAAATGGTATGTAATAGATGAAAAAACACAGATTTGTCGAGAGGGAGCTCTACTCTAATAGAATAAAGAGGATTATGTTACTTGCTGCCATATGGCAACAGTATGCATTAGAGGGTTAAACCTTTTTACCTCCGATGATTACATTTGGAATCATCAGCTTGCGATTTTTTTTCTACAAAGTTATATTTTCCTTTTGAATCGTTAGATGGAAAAATCATGTATTTTGAAGAATTAAATGATGTTCGATTTAATTAAATGAAAATATGAAAATTTACTATGAAACAATCTTAGTAAATAATGTGACCCTAAATTCTTTATGCTTGCATTTTTAAGTGTTTAAGAATTGATTTTAACTATATTAGCTCCCTCACTACGTTTATTACGTAAGAAGTAGAAGGTATTATAATCGCTCATTCCGTCCGTCCATCACCCACTTTCATAGCCTAAACTACAAAATTCTACAGACAAGTAAGATTTGTCAAAAAATTCAGCGCATCCAATTTAAAAGAAATTGAAAATTTCAGAAAAAAAATTCGAATTTGAAGTACTTTAACTATTTAAAAAACTCCAAAATTTAATGCTCATTTGAAAAGCATAAGAAGACATTTTTATTAGAATTAAATCACCATTGCCCATTCGCAACAATCACTCGAGAAACTTTAATGAAATGATGGATTAAAATAAATTTATTTTGTGCCATCAATCAGTTTGAAATGATGTCAATTTCACTACGAGATTCTTTGTTTGACTGATAATATGAAACGTTTCGGTTCTATTTAAAAAAAATATTACATATTTATTCTTTGAAATATAAATTAATTTTTGCAAACGATAATAATTATTGAATAATTTTTTGAGCAATAATTATTGAATTTCGAAATAAAATAAATGAAACTAACCAGATTCGAAAAAAGCGACTTTTCTCCTGTTGAACAAAAATGTTTTATAGAAGTGGGCTAAGTCTGTTCCAAACCTACTTATTTGTCAAATAAAGTTTTTAAAAAAAATATTGTTATAATTTATTCAAAAGTTATTATTCCAATTTTTCTTTCCTTAAACATTATTTTTTAAAAAATGCAATTTATTGATATATTTTTAAGCAAATGTGGAGCATTTGAAACTACCAGTAGTTTTTTTATAAAACATATATTTATTTTACTTTGTTTTCCATTGCTTGTCGTATGAAATAAGTTATAAAACCATATTAAACGCGATAACTGCTTAGCAGATTTTGCGATGTTTTTGAATTATGCAAGTTAGTCATTTATCCCCCACCCCATTCGCTTTCTCTGCGGCCATTCATTCTTATTTTGCCAAGCCTATTCCCAGTTTCACATTTCAAGTTCTCGATCTCGTTTATTAACACTTTACCTCCGGGCGTCGACTGACCCATAGACTAAGAACACTCTAAGTTTCAAACTCTCATTGGAGAATTTCTACATTGAAATTGACATAGAAACTAGCGCGCCCCCTTTGTGTCTAAGGGAACTAATGTAATGGTTTCTGGCTGCCTATTTGCAGTCACCTTTAGGAGATTTAACAGAGCCAATGACATCTCGTAATTTGGAACCCTTATCAAGTGACGATAGGAATCTATTTTTTACTACTACTTATTTTCGACTTTATTTTTGAATATGTACAGCTACTCATTGACTTTTATATCTCTCGTAGGCCCATCCTCAAGATATTTGACCTTGTGCTTCTTTTTCTCCATTAATAAACCTACAGACTGACTACGCTTGTCATTTTAGACATGGTCCCCCAAAGATCCACAAGTGATTCGATTGAATAACTCGTCAAATATTCATCCAAATGTAACAAAAACTTAGATTTAGGGGTTTTCGAGGGTTTTTCACATTTCTAAGTAATTAAAATTGGGTGTTGCTATTGAAAATTTTAAAGTTCGTAACATTTTTAATATTAAGACGGACCCTTATGCAAATTTTGTGTCATGCAATTAACTCAAAATGTTATTTGTTCACATAGTCAAAAAGGTCCGATGTAAAAGGATGACTAACGGTTGAAATAATCACTAGTGGGTAACTTTTTTTTAACAGAGAACATTACGAAGAAACAGTAGCCTTACAATTGAAAGTACAATTATGCCAATCAACAAATCAACCTTTAAAAGTGTTTTAGTTGCATTCGACACGTTAGAAGAGCTAGGCATTAGATTAAGTTGCTGGTCTAGAAGATTTTTAGTCTACGGGTCAGTCGACGCCCGGAGGTAAAGTGTTAAGGTAGGCGAATACTCAAAATTCTAAAATTTTTACTATTACTTTAATCTTTTCGAAATTTAGCATAGTGATTTCAAATATAATGAAAAATGCTATTTAGGCATTTTTTATTGAGCTATAATTTATTTATTATAAACGGTGTTTTTCGTCTAAAAAAAGTTGTTTACGCTAACAAGTCTATCAGATTGAATTTTCCTCCTATAAGCAGTAGTTATGTGTTACATTCTTCGTTTTGAACTGATACATGCAATGACCCTCTAGAGTTAAAAGATTTTTTTTGATTAACTTACACTTGGGAATTAAAAAAAAACTAGTATATTTACACCAGATGTTAGATTTATAGCACAGATATATATTGAAATAACATCTGTAAAAAAAAATCTGGTAAATTAATGTAAAACTTTATATACTAGAAGTGTTAGTGTAAACCCCTTTTTTTTAGTTGAAAAACACCGTTTAAAATAAATCAATTATATTTAAATAAAAAAATTGCCTAAATAGCATTATTCATTATATTTGAAATCACTATGCCAAATTTGGAAAAGATTAAAGTAATAGTAAAAATTTTAGAATTTTGGGTACTCGCCTACCTTAAACGTTGTCGTCGTTTGTTTCACATTTCAAGTTCTCGATCTCGTTTATTAAGTGGCTGAGGTAATTTAGCCACAATAATTGTAAAGATGCGAAACCACTTGAAAATGTCTCGATTTTCATAACTCAGCAGAGCGCATGGGTGTACTAGTTCTAGGACCTATGCTCATTCATTAACTTTGAAGATAATAGTTCTTAATCTTTTTTTAAATAACACTACCTACAAAAATATCAAAGCTAACATTTGAAACAACTAGTATTTTTTTCATAAAAATATATTAATCATATTTAAATCCATTTATAATTATTATAGTGTTGCACATTTATTTAAAATTTATTAAATGACTGAGGTATCTTAGCCAAAATAATTGTGTAATTGCGAAACCCTTTAAAAAATGATTGGATGTTCATGGCTACACAGAGCGCACGGATTTACTACTCAGTCATCAACCTTGTAGGGTGTCCCACTTGACGAAAGCTTATAGGGGTTCTCTGAACAAACACACAACCTGGAATATATATGTACCTTACCATACCTTGTAGGTAAGAGTTCTTAGTCTTTTTTTAAATAACTTTGCTGTGACGTGTCTATAAGGATGGCTTTTAATAAGTACAGTACACGTCAAGTAGAGAAGAATGATTGACTCATGCCAATATGCAGCATGAGTATTTATTAAACATCATAAGGTTATGGTTACATATAAAGGTACTCTGTTAACACGGATTATTATGATGGTTGATTACATTAAGTTATACTTGAACTACTTAACGTTACATCTCCCCTTTTAAGTTAAAGATTAATTCAGACATTTAAATACTTTATGAAATATCTTTAAATATTAACTCCTAATTAATTATAACTTTAAAATAGTATTATCTATTCTATTAATATAAATTTTAGCTTTTAACATCTCGTTAAGCAATTAACTAAAAAGACAATACATTCAATGTCATTAATATTCAATTAAATATATTCATCTAACAACTTGTTAAATTTTACAATAAAAAGTATTTAGTAACCTAGCCTATCTGGAGGCTTACTGATGCGTCCACTTCTTGTGACATAATAGTTACTAGCCGGAAAATGAGAAGTATTTTCCGTTATTTTCGGAAGAGTCTCTGGCTTCGAGCCTTCCAAAGTCTGATTCTTTGATTCAGGCTGGGGGCTGGTTACAACCAGTTCGGGGTCAGGGACTACTTCGACGTTGGACTTTTTCAGGTGGAACGAGTTGCGTCTCAGGACACTTCCATCGGTAGTCTTCACAACGTACGATCTTGGTCCTGCACTCTTCTGTACGGTTGCACCTATCCATTTCCTGGTATCTTGCTGCATTATGACTTTTTCACCGGGTTCAAAGATATCCTTACTTTTTGTGTGCTGGTCACTGTATCTTTTCTGTTTTTCCCTTATTTTTTGGAGATTAATGGACACATCCTCTTGGATACTTGGCTTTAGAAGGTTAGGGTGAATAGCCAAGGTTGTTCTGGTGTTTCGGCTAAACAACCTCTTGGCTGGAGAACTAAGATCTTCTCGAGGCGTATTCCTCCAATTCAGCAGGGCTAAGTATTCATCTGTTCCATCTTTGGCACATTTTCGGATGAGATTTTTCGCCGTCTGAACGTATCTCTCTGCTAAACCATTCGATCTTGCATACCTCGGACTTGATGTTATCAATTGGAAATTCCAGTCTTCTTGAAACTTCCTGAATTTAAAAGAAGTATATTGAGTACCATTGTCACTTTCTAGAACTTCGGGTATTCCGTGCACCGAAAACCATCGTTTTAATTCAATAATTACTGCTTCTGAAGTAGCGGATCTCAACTTAACATAGTCGAAAAATCCGGAATAGCTATCTACTATGAGCAAATAAGTTTTCCCTCTAATTTCGAACAAATCTGTAGCTATTCTTTGAAAAGGATACACTGGGACTGGTTTCACCATGAGTGGTTCATGTTCCGAACTTCTTTCATGTTGCTTGCACACGGTACAATTTTGTATATATTCTTTGATATCGCTTGCAAGTCCTCTCCAAAAGACAGTTTCTCTAGCTCTATTAATGCAAGAATTTATTCCAAAATGTCCTGTGTGAATCATTTTTAGGTATTCGCTTTGAAGTTTCTTTGGAATGATCAGCTTGTCATTCTTGAATAGAAGATCTTCGTACACTGCAAGTTCATCACGAAAATTCCAATATTTCTGTACTATACGAGGAACATCTTCTATATCGTCTGGCCAACCTTCCATTACGACTTGATATAAAGTGTTTAACTCTTCGTCTTCTTTCACCGCGTCTCGAAAATTTTCTTTCTTCATTCCTAAACATAGTGGAATAGAAATCGGAACTTCGATGACATCTAGGATCGGATCAAAATCTTCCGTCTTCTCACAGTCTCTACTTAAAAGATCAGCTGCGGGGATATCAGTACCTTTCTTGTAGACGATTTTTGGAGAATACTGGCTTATGTCAAAAAGTATTCTTCGTAATCTTGGAGGTGCATTTACTATGCTTTTCTTAGCGATAGCTTCAATAGGTTTATGATCAGTTTCAACCACTAGTTCTTTTCCGTAAACATACTGATGGAATTTAAAACAGCCAAATTTGATTGCGAAGGCTTCTTTTTCTATTTGTGGATACGACTGTTGAGCAGTAGTAAGAGACTTAGTTGCATAGGCGATCGGTCTCCCTTCCTGCATCAAGACAGCACCAACAGCATGTTGGCTCGAATCTACTGAAAGCACTACAGGTTTATTGACATCAAAATAGGCTAGTTGTGGAGCATCAATTAGTGCTTCTTTTATATTCTGAAAAGATTCTTCTTAATCCTGAGTCCACTCCCAAGAAACATTTTTCACTAATAGTCTTCTAAGTGGTTCTGTCATTTTTGAATGATGCGGAATAAACTTTGCTAGGTAGTTAACTGTACCTAATAGTCGTTGCAATTCTTTCACATTGGTTGGAGTTTTTAGTTTTCTCACCGCTTCAACCTTACTTAGATCAACTTTGATTCCTTGACCTGTAAATATGTGACCTAAAAACTTTATTTCTTCTTTTTGAAATTGACACTTTTCTCTGTTGAGCGTTACTCCTGCATTTTCTAATCTTGTGGTTACTTCTTTCGTGATTTTGTTGAGTTCAGGAATAGTCTCGGCAAACAGCAAAACATCATCCATAGAACATTCCACTCCAGGGACTCCTTCCAGGATCTTGTTCATTACTTGCTGGAAGACTTCAGGTGCTGAGGCTAACCCAAATGGTAGTCTGAGGAAACGGTATCGTCCCCAGGGTGTGTTCATAGTTAGATAACGTGATGTTCTGTCCGTGACTTTCACTTGCCAAAATCCTCGTTTCGCATCTAACAGCGAAAAGTACTTTGATTTTCCTATTCTGGTTGCAATATCCTCTACAGTTTTCAATGGATAATGCCTTCTTTTGATATTTCGATTCAAATCTGACGGATCAATGCAGACTCTAACTTTTCCATTTTTCCTAACTACAACCATCGGATTTACTGCTGGAGTTGGTTCCGTTACTGGACACAATACTCCCATTTTGACCATCTGATCCAATTCTTTCTTCACGTCTTCCCGGATAGAGTACGGAATATTGCGTGGTGGATGTATTTTTAACAGTGTGTCTTCTTTTAGTTCTATGTCGTATTCAAAATCTTTGACACATCCGATGCCTTGAAAAACTTTACTGGGGATCTGGTATTCCGCCAATTCAACACGTTTGACAAGATTCAGCTTTTCACAGGAACTTCTTCCTAATATTGGAGTTAAATCTTCTTTCACAACTAAGAATTTTAGTACGTGTTCCTGGTTTGCACATTTGCATTTCACTTCAACTTCACCTAAAACTGGAATAGTATTTCTTCCAAAAGAAACTAATTTCTTAATTGGTGACTCACGAAGTTTGGCATTTATATTTCTTGCGCACTTTTTGCTGAGAACGTTGCACTGGGCTCCGGAATCCAACTTGAATTTGATTTTACACCCATTACCAAAGGTTAAATCTTGATACCAGTCCTGGTTGTGTTGATCACGCTTCATTTCAGCCATGAATACAAGACTTTCTTCAGGCCTTGCTCCTCGAACCTCAGTTTCTTCAACCGTCTTCTTACTGCGGCACATTTTCGCGTAGTGACCTATTCTTTTGCAGGTTCTACATCTTTGCTTGTAGGCTGGACATGGGTTTGCTGCGTGACGTAGTCCACATCGGCTGCAGGATCTTTCTGGTTTCTTTGTTGTAGTAGACGTTGAAGGGAAATTTCTTCTCTGCTTATCAGTATATTTGGAAACAGCCAAAACTTTACTTTCCTCGGTCAGGTTAAAAGTCTTTAGGTTGTTTGACGCTTGCTCGCTGGCTCTGCAAATTCCAATAGCCGTTTGTAGGTTAAGGTCTTTTTCGGAAAGCAGCCTTTCCCGAACTTTATCCGACGATATTCCGTATACAATTTTATCGCGTAGAATGTCATCTGTTAAGCTACCGAATTCACAATCTTTTATTTTCGTTCGGGCGGACGTCAAGAATTCATCAAAGGTTTCCAACTCTTTCTGCTTCATTCCGAAGAACTGGTACCGTATATAAGACTGATTCACTCTTGGGGCAAAGTGATCTTCAAACTTCTGAAGTATACTGGTCAAATTCTTTTCTTCTCCTTCGGTCCACGTGAATGTGTTGTAAATCAGGATTGATTCTTCTCCTATGACAGCCATCAGCGTTGCGACTTGAATCTCGTTGGATTTCTTGTCCAACTGGGTTGCTACTTTGTAGAATTCGAACTGTTGTTTCCACAGTTTCCAAGTCAGCGGCATGTTCTCGTTACTAACAGATAAGGACTTTGGTGGGCGGATGCCTACGGGTGTCTGCGACACTGCTATTTCTCCAGTAGACATGGCAAGATATTTTAAAGTGCAAATTTTAAAGGTTAAATTAAGCTTTAGTTAAATTTCTACGGAGTAATTTTGAATACCAACTGATTGACACCATGTGACGTGTCTATAAGGATGGCTTTTAATAAGTACAGTACACGTCAAGTAGAGAAGAATGATTGACTCATGCCAATATGCAGCATGAGTATTTATTAAACATCATAAGGTTATGGTTACATATAAAGGTACTCTGTTAACACGGATTATTATGATGGTTGATTACATTAAGTTATACTTGAACTACTTAACGTTACAAAATAATAAGACATTTTTAAAAGATGTTTTACTATCAAATCAAGAATAATTAAAATTTTACTGATTAGAAAAAGTAGTACAATAAAAATAATTAATAATTTTATGGTAATTTTTCACCTGCAATCAAATCTAGTTTTTTTTTTAAAAAAGCTGGAAATACTGCTGTAATAGATTATCTCCAGCAGGGAAAAGAAGCATCCTATATTACTACATAAAAGTAGCGTGCTGTCGCGACCCTTGAGTACCCATTAATAAAGATTGAATTGAGTGATACTACACTTTCAGTTACAACAATTAGGCTGTATTTTTCGACCGCTTCGATAACCAAAACGCGTTGGACTATCAGAGGGAATTAGTAGGCTTTAAATAAGGTTTAAAGTTGCCATTGGGAATTATATACTTTGTAGTACTTGGTTTCCCGAATTCGACCGGGTCATTTTGAATAGAAATTCTCATTTTAAACACACTGTAAAAAATTTCCTTAACTTTCTGTATACTATATACCAGGAACATTTCTGGCTTTTACAAGTATCCATCGCTTCGTGATAAGTTCCTGGGATTTTCAGGTTTTCCCTTTCAAATATGGCAACGTTTGCTATGAACCGCTGCCATTGCTCTCGGCGCCTCGCTCAAAATCAGTTTTTTTGTAGCGTTGTTGGTATAGCGAAGTTCATTATCATGTGGCCGAGTGGTTAAGGCATCCGCCTCAGGATTCAGCGTTTTCAAGAGTTCGGGGGCTCGAGTCCCACCTACTGCCAGTCATTCTATAAAACGGATATCTGTACTGGGAAAGAGTAGAAAATCCAATTCGTGACGGGATGGGCCCGAGTACAAGGGGACAGACGTGCTTGTTAAATCTGTGGAGCCCGAGTCCCGATGGCGTCAGCGTACGATGTCGCTCGAAGTTCCGTTGGGAGACCGCTCAGTTTCCAGAACGGTTACAGGTATTTTTTAGGAAGGTTCCTGGTATTTTCCATAAAAAGCTCCAGTTATTTTCCAGAAAGGTTCCAAGTATTTTCGAGAGAAGTTACTGGCTCTAAGTGGGATTGTTTCTATAATTTTGGGAAAGGTTACTGGGTATATTCCAGGAACATTACTGGTAAAAACTGGGCAGCTCAGCTGCCCATTATTTCCCAGTAACGTTCCTGAATTTTTTTAACAGTGCAGCCGGTCAGTTCAGGAACACCTTGCAATTGAATAATGGAGACGACCTCAGAAGCTTTTCAGAAAGCTATCAAACATAGACTCTGATATAAAAGTCTTTAAAAAAAAAGGAAACAGATTTGTACTGTTTCCTCTAGAAAGTATGCGAGAGAACGGCCATATAAATTGAAAATTGAAGAATATTTTGACCATTTTGATAACATACTCATTGTTGGTTGACAAAGTAAAGCACGTTATTTGTTGCACATTTAAATAAATTTATATATTTTATACTATTGAAACGAAATAACTTGTATGCAATTACGTATGCAAATAAAGGTTTATAAAGCCAATCGAAGCACTGCACTGTGTTTAGCAAAGTCTGTATAAAACAGCAAAGGTCTGCATAGTAAATAAATATGTTAATTTTACAGAAAAAAAATCATATTTACAGAAATGTACTATTATATCCTTTTAACATGATTTTTTTTGCTGAAATAAACAGTTTCAAGTTAACAAAACGGAACTTTCTGATTTTAGCCGCGTGGAGCACTTATGACTGCATCCGTTTAACACTCCTTATTATTCGGGTATGAGCCCATGGAGATTTTTGAATGATCGTTTTCAGGTAGGAACTATAATGCACACTTGATATTTGACTGGATTCCCAAAAGTCAAAGTTCATTCGTGAAATTGTCCTAAGCAACAATTCAAATTTCATTGATATTTCAATGCAAGGAGATGGAGTCATAACGCTCGTGCACTGTCGCGTTCAAACCAAATACCGAAAATCTCAATCATTGTTACTACCTCAACTCTAATGAATCAAAATCGAATTGCAAGAAAAAACATGGACAATCTTATTCAAACATACCTCATTAAATCGAGGAGATTTTGAAACACAGTTTCAAATGCAAAATACAAATTTCTTTAAAAAAAACCCCACACCAATCGAACTATGTATATATAGATTAAAAACACCTTCGATTAACATTAAGGTATATATTTTTAAGCAAATGTGGATTATTTGAAACAACCAGTATTTTTATAAAAAATATATTTATGAATTAAAAAATCAATAAAAGTTTATTATGTGATTTTATTTTATTACAGACTTATATTAAGTGGCTGAAGTTTCTTAGCCATAATAATTGTAAAATTATGAATCCACTTACAAAATGACTTGATGTTCAAGACTCCACAAAGCGCATGGATTTATTATGTCTCTATGCTCATTCATCATTATAAAAAATAAATTTTATTAAAATTCTTTATATGTTTATCATGTCAACTTTTTAGTTATCCTATTTTAAGTGGCTGATGTAACTCAGCCACAACAGTTGCATAAATGCGAAACCACTTAAAAAATGTCTCGACGTTCATGACTCAACTATTATTATAGATTGAGAATTGAAATATATTTTGACCATTTTGATGCTTCCGTCTTTGTCGGTCGACAGAGCAAGGCATGTTATTTTTTGCACATTTAAATAAATTTATGTTTTTTAGATTATAGAATTGAAATAATAGGTATGCACTTGCACATACGTACTCAAATAAAGGTTTATGAAGAAAATCGAAGCACGGCACTGTGTTTAGCAGAGTCTATATAAGACAGCAAAGGTCAGCAGCGTAAATAAATATGTTTGGTTTCCCGAATTCGACCGTGTCAATTTGAATAGAAATTTTCAATTTAAACAGCCGGTTAGTTTAGGAACACCTTGCAATTTAATTATGGAGACGACTTCAGAATCTTTTCAGAAAGCTACCAAACATAGACTTTGATATAAAAGCTTATTAAAAAAAGGAAACAGATTTGTACTGGCTACTCTAGAAAGTATGCGAGAGAACGGCCATATAGATTGAAAATTGAAGAATATTTTGACCATTGTGATGACATATTCATTGTCGGGCGACATATACTATTGATCCGAAATAACTTTTATGCACATACGTATGCAAATAAATGTTTATAAAGCCAATCGAAGCACTGATGCATTGCGTTTTGCAGAGTCTATATAAGACAGCAAAGGTCTGCACCGTTAGTAAATATGTTAGTTTTAAAGAAGAAACTACACTTTTACAGAAATGTACTATTATATTTTTAACAGGATTTTTCTGTTACAATAAACTGTTTCAAGTAACAAAGCATAATTTTCAGATTTTAGCCGTGTAGAGTACTTGACTGCAATAAATTTAACAATTTTTATTATTCGGGTATGAAGCCATGGAGAATTTTGAATGATTGTTTTTAGGTTACAGCTATAATGCACACTTGATATTTGAAAGGATTCCCGAAATTCAAAGTTCATTCGTGAAATAGTCCTAAGCAACAATCCAAAATTCATTGATACTTCGATGCAAGGAGATGGAGTCATATTGCTAGTGCGCTTTCTCGTTCAAACAAAATACCGAAAATCTCAATCATTGTTACTACCTCAACTTCAATTAATCAATATGAAATTGCAAGAAAAAGCATGCACTTATTGCTGTCGAGCATACCACGTTAATTCCTGGAGATTTAGAATCACAGTTGGAATGCAAAACACAAACTCCCCTTTAAAAAAGACTAATTGAACTATGTGTGTAGATATTAAGAACACCGGTGATTAACATTAAGATATTACTTGAAGCAAATGTGGAACATTTGAAACAACCAGTTTTTTTTATAAAATATATTTATTAATAAAAATCCATAAAGTACTACAATTTGTCTTCTAGAGGATTTCATATTTATTAAGTGGCTGAGGTTTCTTCGCCACAATCATTGTAAAATTGCGAATCCATGTACAAAATTACTTGATGTTCATGACTCCACAGAGAGCGATAAAGTTAATAAAAATTATAAAAAATTGCATTGGTTAGAAAAAGAGGTACTATAAAAATAATTTTATGCTTATTTTTCACCTGCAGCCAAATCTAATTCCAAAAATCTAGAAATACTGCTGTATTAGAGCATGAGAAATTCGTTAAAAATCATTGTGGAATTTGAGGAAGTAATTTTCAGATAGCTCTATCTATATATACTCTACTTGCGGTGACGAAGTCGTGACAACCTTGGCGTTAAGTTAACTCACATTTACTAAATTCATTGAAATGAACATGTAAAAGCATTGTGCAGGTGGATTTCTGATATTCTGGAATGCATTTATTATTCACTTATTGCCTCCAGCTGGCTCTGATTACGTGACGCGACACTTGAGTACCTATTTTTAAAGATTGAATTTAGTGACACTAGGGGAAACTGACCAGTGAATGGACAGTTGGTAAATACATTTAAAAATAAGGATTAAAAAGCATTCCACTGGATGGATTGGCAACACTGACTTCCTCTCATCTCGTAGGAAGCTATCTGACATCTGATTGGTTGTAATTGGTCATTAATTAAAATCCTACATGTTTATTGACTGGACATTTTTGTGTTCATTCGCTGGTAAAAGAACTGTTCTTTCACTTGGCTTTTTTATCACTTTTTATTTGAACCCCCAAAAGATCCAAAACAATGCAATCTAAAGTCACCTCTTTTTTTTTTTTTTTTGTAGAATTTACCTGTAATGACAGATGTGCTCACATTGTCATAAGCCAGAACATATATTTTTTTTAAATGTATAAATTTTCTTAAAACAAATTGTGCTTAAGCGTTCATTCACTGGTTAGTCTACCCTACTTGCAGTTAACAAATTTAATTTTAATTTTTTTTATTGCAGAAAAGAAAAATAACATACATTAATTTGAGAGGGGGAAAATACAAAAGCAATAATACCGTAGACCGAACTCCAGGGATCACTGATACCATATTGGCGAACATAAAAAGGTAGATCATATAAATTTCCAAACACAAAAAAAAAGAACAAATATTAATCACAAGTAAGAATATAATATAGGCAACAGAAGTGTCGGGGGGTATATTTGGTATGGTTAGTCAATACAAATTAGTTGCTATATATGTAGATATTGTTTCAACAATTAGCGTATGCATGATCAAAAATCGTTTTCTATATCATTAATATCAAACAAAAGATCTTTTAATAGTTTTTTTTAAGGAAGTGTGATAATTAAAGACTGTATTTGAAGAGGAATATTATTAAAAAACTTTGGTGCAAGATAATTTTTTTTACAGAAAATATTCTTATTAGGTTTAGGAATGATGCAAATATCATTAAGTTTTCTTGGGTTCATAAATATCCGATTATTGCACACATCAGGATCATTAAAAACGTATAAACACACTTTAAAGAAATACATATAGCGAATCGGTAGAATATTTAACAATCTACAATTAAAAAACAAATGGGCTGGATATTTCGACAGTAGCGGATTTAAGCTCACGCCCGTGATGCCCGGCCTTGGGCGGCAAATTTTATATACGGTGGTTTGTGGTTGCTTTTGGGAATTTCAAAATTTGTGGCATTTGGCTTCCCGGATTCGACCGGGTCGTTTTGAAAAGTAATTCCCATTTGAAACAACCAGTAAAATTAGGAACATATTGCAATTTAATTATGGTGACTCTGATGTAAATGCTTTAAAAAAAGGCGCAATTTTTGATTTTTTTTTATTCCACGCGATTCCTCGAACCGACCACAGCATAGTGGAAAAAGAAAATAGTTTTTTACTTGCTACTCTAGAAAGTATGAGAGAGAACCGCTATATAGATTGAGATTTGAAGAATATTTTGACCATTTTGATGTTACCTTCTTTGTCGGTCGACAGAGCAAATCACGTTATTTTTTGCACACTTAAATACATTTTTGTTTTTTATACTATTGAATCGAAATAACTGGTATGCACTTGCACATACGTACGCAAATAAAGGTTTATGAAGAAAATCGAAGCACGGCACTGTGTTTAGCAGAGTCTATATAAGACAGCAAAGGTCAGCAGCGTAAATAAATATGTTAGTTTTACAGAAAAAAAATATTTATAGAAAAGTACTATTATATTCTTTTAACATGATTTTTCTGTTAAAATAAACTGTTTCAAGTAACACAACAGAACTTTCCGATTTTAGACGTGTAGAGTACTTGCATCCTTTAATAATCCCTATTATTCGGGTATGAACCAATGGAGGATTTTGCATGATCGTTTTCAG